>LR738710.1:897226446-897272158 GCA_902687465.1 Secale cereale
CCCCCCCCCGTGCAGTTCCGAAAGGGGCTCTTTTACTTCTTCTTTTTTGGATTTTGGATAGATAGCTCGAGCAAGAAGAACGTGCAGCCCTCTAGAATGTGTGTTGCGGTTCGCCCGCTAATCGTGCACGACCTATGGTTCGGAAACAGCACACGCGCTGTTCATCAACGGACTCCATACGATTCTCCTAGGGATGCCTTAGTGTGTAGTTCCAAAAATATTCGTGTTTCTTCAAATTTTTGTATGCTTTCTGTAGGACCGGTTTGGTTGGGTCCTCATTGCAGTACGGCTGGGTGGTGCCGGTGGCGGGCTGCACGTCTGTGGCGGACGGCAAGTGCAGCTCGGCTGGCTCTCCATTGAACTTTGGCATCAAGGCCGAAGCCTCCTCAAGCTCGTGCGCCTCCCTTGCTAGAACGACTATGTAGTTCAGCAGGGTGTGTCGTGCGGTTCGACGGGTCATGCGATGTAGCATGCTTGTTGGCGGACCATTTTTTTCTTGTGCAGCTCAGCGAGGCACCACATGCAGTTCACTACTCATCATTGTGTCTCCATGCAGTACGACTCGACGAGCTGCCCCGTCCCCCCTTGCAGTCCAGGAGTCCCGGACTTGCAGACACGAAGTTCACTCGTCTTTCTATTGCTAAAAGATGAGTGAACTTCGTGTCGAAAAAACTGCACGTGTTGTTTTTCAGTACTGTTTTCCCTCTAGTTTTTAACCGCTTATCGGAACAACGTGCGTAATATACCGTTGAGAAGCTATGGATTAGGTACAACTTCGCCATGTTGAATACTTTTTGACATTCATCATAGTTTAAGAGCAGTTTCGAAATTGCGTGGCTCACAACGAATGACAGCGAGTGTTTTTTCGCGTTTTCTTCTAAACCGCTTGCTAGAATGAAGCAAATGATACACAGTTTGAAAGATATCGTCAAAGCGCATCTTTTTCATATATATTATTTTCTCTAATTCATTACGGTTTAAGATCAGTTTTAAATTTAGTAAATCGCGGAATTCAGTTTTTTCGAAGAAAAAAAATTCAATTTTCATACTGTTTTTTGCTCCAGTTTTTGAACCGTTTGTCGAAACGATGCTTGCAATATGCCGTTGGAAAGCTATGGATGAGGCGCAACTTTCATATGTTGAAATGTTTTTTAGATTGCTTACGGTGTTTAGTTAATTTTAGAAATCGTGCGGCTGACTACGTGAGGCAGCGACCATTTTTCGCAAAAGTCTTACAAACCGCTGGTCGAAATGATTCAAATTATACACCGTTGGAAAGATATCGTCGAGGCGCAACTTTTTCATGTAGAACACTCCCTCTGATTCCTTACAGTTGAAGAGCAGTTTTAAAATTACGGAAATGCGGACACTGTTTTTTGCGACACCCAAATCGGCGAGTGAACGTCATCCAATAGAAAACCACGTTGCGTCGGACGAAAACTGCACTGCATCAGTCATTCTAGTGAACTTCATGATTTTTTTTGTCGGGCGTAGATTTTCTCACACAAGTTTTTGTTGTCTTTTTTCAACGTTATTTTATGAACAAGAGTGGACCGCACAGACGGGGCAAGTGAACCACGACATATATTTAAGCGAACCACATTACTTTTTTGTCGTTTTGCTAAAAAGTGCATTTCAATGTTGTGCGCAACTGAACGACATCACTCTCAAAAGTGAACCACATTGTCGGGGAAACTGATCGCCCACGAACACCTATGGGACCGGAGCCCCTTTTCGGTACGGCAAGGGAGCGGAGGGTGCACGAAGAGCGGATCGAGACGAACACGCGAGCAGTTTACCCAGGTTCGTGCCGCACGGATGCGTAAAACCCTACTCCTGCTTTGGTTTGTATTGCGTTCTTGGCTCAGGAGCGAGAAGAGCTACAGTACTTATCGCTAGCAACACCGAGCGTGAGAGTGATCGAAGATCGGAACCCCCTCTACGTTGCGCATGGGCCTCCTTTTATAGATCAAAGGGGTCACCGACAGGTGGCAACGTAGGTGAGGGTAAAAACGTAAAAACGGTGGTAGTTGGAACAGCGTATGCATAGTGCTTTATACCTAACCCTGACGACAGGGGACAGGGGCATTAAATGCCCGTCGCCGTCGCCCCAAACAGTGCAAAAAGCGTCCGTCAGGGCGTCTCCGTCCGCCACGAAGGTGGCCTCGTCATCGCAGCTTGCCACCGTGTACCCCAGGCTTCACACCTTCCGCCACGCGTGCCTGGAAGGGCCCCAGGGCGACGCGTTGGCGGATGAGCTGGAGCGCGGGTACTTAGTGGAAGCTTGCCGCGGCGAGCGCCTTGCCGCGGCCGCCATCTTGTCGCGCCTGGGAGCTTGTCGCTCCTCGGGCCTTGCCGGGACGCGTGGCACGTCGCGGCAAGTCTCTTGAAATGCCGTGTTTGGCCTTCCCGGCAAGCTCCTCTTGCCAGGGTCTTGTACCAAAGAGGCGGTCTTGAGCCTTGAATGGCCTACCCGGCAAGCTCCTCTTGCCGAGGCCTTGTTTCTTTAACTTGAGTACTTTGTTCTTGAATGGCTCCAAAGGAACCACAGCGGGCCTTGGCGGACGCGCGGCAAGCCCTTCCACGGGACGCTGCTACTGCCCGTGCACAAGTTCGGGATACTAGGGTACCCCTACTTTAGTACACCGATAGGAGCCCCCGGGCCTGGGCCACACACGGTGTAGAGCGTTGTTGGGCCAGGCCCAAAAGAGTGCACGGGCACACGCGGCCCACGGTCGCGCCGTATCCCACTACGTATCTACCGCGCCCTCCCTAACGGCATGCGTCGATTGTGGCGTCGTGGGAGAGATCGTGGCATGTTTCTTTAATAGGGAAATGCGGAACGCCCCCCTCTCCCCCCTTAAAATCAGGGGAAAACAGGGGCAGTTCCTCCCATTCGTCCGCTGCTTTTTCATCCTCCAGAAACCCCCGCTGCTCCCCTCCTCCCCGAAGGTTGAAAGAGAGCCGCGCTCCGCCCTTCCTCCGGCGCCGCCAGTATCCCCAGCGCCGTCGACTTCCCTCGCCGTCCCCGCCATGGCCCCGAAGGGCGACAAGGCGAAGGCTGCGAAGACCGCCAAGGCGCTGAAGCTAGCAATAATGCGGAAGAAGATGGCGGTCTTCCCGCTGAGGCTCAGCGCGGAGGAGCTGAAGGACTCCTTCTACCTCTTCTGGTCGAGGGAGACAAAGGCGCATCCGCGCACCAAGGTACTCCCCGCTGTGGCCTACGATATGTTTCCGGGAGGCTACGCCTTTTTTGCTCTGTTCTTCTACTGCGGGCTCTGCCCTCCCTACTCGGAGTTCTTCTGCGATATCATGAATACCTACGGGTTTCATCTCCTTGATTTCACCCCAAACGCTGTCTTGACCATGGCCGTTTTTGCACATCTGTGTGAAAACTTTGTTGGAGTTTACCCCAATGTAGCTCTCTTCCGCCACTACTTCACGCCCCGAGTCGAGTCTGGGTCTCCTCTGTCCGGCGGAATTTCTTGGATCTTCAGGCTCCATAAGAAAGAGGCTTACTTGACTGGGGAGCTCCGCGGCAAGTGGGAAGAATGGAGGGCCAACTGGTGCTAGATCATGGAGGACGACCCCCAGCAGTTCACTTACCGGCGCCAAGTTGCAATAGTGCGCGGCAATGACTGGAGTGACCTGGCCCCTGAGGATGACAAGCTGAAAATAGCCACCACTAGGATTCTTCGCCTCCGGCAAGCCGAGCTCACTGTAGGTGCCGTCGGGGCGGACTTTCTTCGCCGCCGCATCGTTCCCTTGAAGGAGAGAAAAAGGCCTGCTTGGCAGTTTGATAACACGGCAGACATCATGAGGCTGCGCCCGGGCCTCAACTATAATTTCACGGTCTTGGAGCTCAACGCAATGCTCCAAGCGCTATTCAAGTACGACCCCAAGCATCCGGAGTGGTTTGCGTTGCCGCGGGGCGTAGTTCCGTTGTGCAACAACGCGTCGCTCAGCGCCATTCGCGCGGTGATGCCGTGGTGTGACTCCCACGGAATCGACCCCACTTGGCGGGAACCTTCCGACGAGGCTGTGCAAACATTCTTCGACAACCTGGTGGAGCTGCCAGTCAAGCCCGACGAGAAGAGGGGCCTCACCCGTGACACCACCGATGAGGAGATGGCGTATATTGCCACCAGGTTGGAGGAGGCAGCTGCAACCAGGGCTGCGGGTGAGTTTGGATATACTGTGGAGGAGGCGGACGCAGCGGAGGCGGTAAGTTTGGCCGAGGAGGAAGAGTTCCTCAAAGTGGGAAAGCTTGTCGGGCGACCTGACGGGACAAGCGAGGCCGCCGAGCAAGGTACAGAGTCGAGCGGGCCCGCCGAGCAGGGCGTCGGATCAAGCGATCCTGCCGAAGACTCAGGCGGGTCGTTGAATCTCGACTCTTCTTCTTCGTCCTCGGGGAGCTCACCACCACCACCAAGTCCTCCAGTTGCGCCGAAAAGGCGCATCCGCAAGGCCGCAGGCGTGACCGGGCGGCAGACGAGCCAGCAGCCGCAGCGCCGCCTGACACGCGCCCCCACGACGAGCAAGGCTGCCAAGGGAGTGCCCCGTGCCTCAGCGGCAACAGGAGGGGGATCTTCCCGGACTGGCGCCCCCGTGCCCACCGCCCCTCGAGCTTCGGCGGCAACCGGAGCGGGGTCTTCTCAGACCACCGTCCCGGCCCCCGCCAAGCGGCCAAGGGAGCAGACTCCTCCAGCTCCTCGCGCCGGGACGCGCGAGCCGAATTTCGACTTTTCGGCGCTCAGCTCCGACGACGAGGAGAAGAAGACTAAGTCTTCGTGATTCTTGTTTCTTGTTAGTCTTTGATTGATCCTTTGTCTTGTAGCTTCTTTGCCTGATTTTGATCTTGTTTTTCTTCCAGGACCTTGGCCCAGAGGGCGGCGAAGAGGGCCAAGATCCCAATAATCCTCGTTGAGGACGAGCCCGCCGCCGCAGCAGGGGGTGCGCCTGCGCCGAGCTTGCTGGATCAGGCAGCTGCTCCCCAGAGCAGCCCCTAGCGCAGCCCCCAGCGCAACCCTCAACGTAAGTCTTTTGTTCACCCTCCGCTCGTCGGGCGCGCGCGCGGGCTTGTTATCCTTGTTAACGTTTTGTTTGTTTGTTGACTTGTGCAGAAGCAGAGCAGCAGCCTCAGGAGCGCCAAGAGATTGCTCCCGACGAGCCGCATGTCTCGACCTCTCCGCCAAGGAGGAGCTCCCCGGCGAGGGAGAATACTCCGCCAAGGGCGAGTACCCCGCCGAGGGCGAGTACCCCGCCAAGAGCGAGTACCCCGCCAAGGGAAGGCACTCCGCCAAGGGAAGGCGCCAGCGGCCCTCCGCCGGCGGGAGCTACCACCACGCCGCCAAGGGAGAACTCCCCAGCAAGGAACCCCATCGAAGAGGAGGCCCGCGCAGGTAAACTCCTGAACTTTTCTTTTTTCTGAATTTCTCTTTTTGGATATTTGCTTGACCATTATTTTCTTCTTTCTTCTTCTTTTCTTGGCTTCAGATCCGTCCGTAGCCGAGCCCATGGAGACGGAAGTCGCCGTCGAGGAGGACGCGCGTGGCGACACCGGTGACGCTGCAGCCACTGAAGGGGCGGTCGGTGCTGACGAGCCCGCCGTCGAAGAGGCAGCCAAGGCCACCGGCGCGGCAGCCGACGAGGGTACCGGCAGTCGCACTGACGGCCCTTAGGCCGCAGGAGCGTCAGACGCTGCGCCGACTGCCGACCCCGCCGCTGCCGCGGCCGAAACAGGCGCCTACCTGGAGGCCGGCAACAGAGTCTTCATCCAGCTCCCGTGGGCGTCCACGTCAAGGGCACCCGCGGAGGGAGAGGTCTTCGACGGGGAGGTCCTCGCCTCTGCCGGGCTGAAGTTCGTCGACGCGCCCGGCAGCAGTAGCGAGCCCGAGGAGGAGCGGCTTCTGCGGAGGCTTCTGGCCCTGTACCGCGCCAGGCAGGCCAAGTTGGAGTCCCGAGAGGCTCTGGCCGCCAAGGCGGGTAATGACTTGGAGAAGCACGCTGAAGAGCTCCGAGCCGCCAACCAAGCAGCCCTCCGATCCTTGGCGGAGGAGCGGGAGGAGCTCGCCGAAGCGCATCAGGCGTTCATTCTTGAGAAGGCCGAAGCAGAGGAGCAGCAACGGCTCGCCGCCGAGGAGTTGTCCCGGCGGGAAGGTGAACTAACGCAGCGGAAGGTCGACCTCGACAGCCACGAGGACGACCTTGCCGCGCGCGAACAGTCTCTTGGCGGAGCTCTGCAGGAAGCGAAGGACGCGGCTGCAGCTGCTGAGACCGCCAAGAGAGACTTGGAGGCGAGGGTGGCGCAACTGGAGGTCCAGTTTAAGACGAGCGAAGAGAAGGTTGCCGCACTTGTGTCAGAGAGGGAGAAGGACGCCCACAGTCACTCCGAGCTGCAGGTCCGCCTCTCCGACAAGGGCAAGGAGCTTGCCGTCGCCAAGGACTCCATCGCCGATCTGGAGTTGAAGCTTTCCACCCTCACCGCATCACTAGATGGCGCCAGAGAGCGGGAGACGAAGCTGAAGGAGGATCTCAGGGGCGAGAGGGCACTGTTGGAGAGTGCCGCTATCTCCCAAAACAACTTCAGGCAAACCGTCGAGCTCTGGACGGAGGGTCTTGTCCTTGCCGCCACCAACATCGACAAGGAGTTGGAACTGCTAGGGGCGGAGTATCTCGGGTACTCCACCGACGAGAATCTCCACCCCAGCGCCAAGCTTACCTTGTTCCTCCAGGGCGTGGGGACGGCCCTCCAGCAGCTCTGGGAAAAGATTCCCACGCAGCTGGCGAACGAGGCGCGCAGGCTTTGCACGGGCGTCTTGGAGAAGGTGCTGATGAAGATAGTCTTCCGCAACCCAGGACTCAATCTCAATAACGTCCTCAGGACCTTGCCGCCCGACGCCGACCAGGAGACGCTCAAGGCCGTTGTCGCACCTATCGTGGCCAAGGTGGGCAAGATCAAGAGAGTCGAGGGCGACCGCGCGGATTAGGCCGTTTTCCTTTCTGCTTCCTTTGTCGCTGCCAACCATGTTACGAACAATAGTCTATTAGAGCAGCGACAAGTCATTTTGTGACATACTTTATTTTGGGTAGTTAATGCAATGTTATTTCCTTTACTTGACTTCTTCGCTTTGTATGCTTTTACCCTATGCTTTTAGGGAACTTGCCGGCGAAGGGACGCCTACCGCGAGCGCTGAGTGCGGAACTTCAGCAGCCTGCTGGCAGTGTCGTTGCCGACAAGAAACCTCGTCGCAGCTAGTCGCAGCACACTTAGGTTGTTGAGCGAACTCGAAAACGAAGTAAGGGCGCGACACTTGTCGCAGCACGCTTAAGCCGTTGAGCATGCTCGAAACAAAGTAAGGGCGCGGCTAGCCACGAGTTGGTTCCTACGCGCACAGGTTTTCCATACAAAGTGCGGGCGTTCAAGGAAGATAACTTTAAAATTAAAAAATTGATTGCTCAAACTTTGGCGACTTAGCTTTTGCGTCATCTGCTTCCACTTTTGCGTCGTCTGCTTCCCGGCAAAGGCAAGGCTTTCTTGAACGGCACTTGGTCCATACCACTGTTTCCTCCCCCCCGACAAACTTGTGCGCGAGGAAAACTTCTTCTGCTTGAGGGAAAAGAAAAAGGGAGGAAACATAGACATGGAGCTTTGCGGCTCGTTATTGCTTACCGGGGATGTGTGCTGCACAAAGTGTCAGATAGTACATGCAAGAAAGATGAAAAGGCATGAAATGACAAGTTGTGCGAGGCATATAAGTTTTACTGATGCACGGGGTCTGCGCCCGGCTTTGTACAAAGGTTTACATGCAACAGCGGCAAGACTTGTACAAAAGGTGGTTGCCGGAGCGGATCACGGCAACCGCGCCTCATGGGTAAAACTTGCGAAGGTGCTCAATGTTCCAGGAGTTGCTCACCGGTAAGCCCTCTTCGGTCCCAAGGCGGACAGCGCCGGGCCTTGTGACTTGTCTCACCCGATAAGGGCCTTCCCACTTCGGCGTCAACTTGTTGGAATTCTTGGCGGACTGAACGCGCCGAAGAACAAGGTCGCCTTCCTCGAGACTTCTGGCTTTAACTTTGCGGCTATGGTAGCGGCGCAAAGCTTGCTGGTATCGAGCAGCTCGTACAGCAGCCTGAAGACGGTCTTCCTCAAGGAGCAGTGCGTCATCTTGCCGCAGCTGCTCTTGCTCGAGCTCATCGTAAGCGAGCACTCGAGGCGACCCGTATACGAGTTCCGTGGGGAGAACTGCCTCTGCTCCATAGACAAGAGCAAAGGGTGTTTGTCCAGTGGCTCGATTTGGTGTCGTCCTGATTGACCAAAGAGTGGCCGGCAATTCTTCAATCCAGTTTCTTCCGCATTTGTGTAGCCTGTCAAAAGTTCTTGTCTTGAGTCCGCGCAGCACTTCAGCGTTCGCTCTCTCCGCTTGACCGTTGCTCCTCGGGTGAGCAACAGAAGTGAAGCAGACCTTGGCGCCAAGGACTTGGACGTACTGCATGAAGGTGCGACTTGTGAATTGCGTGCCATTGTCGGTGATGATCCTGTTAGGGATCCCGAAACGGCAAACAATCGATCTGAAGAACTTGACTGCTGACTGTGCGGTCACCTTTCTCACTGGTTCCACTTCCGGCCACTTTGTGAACTTGTCGATGGCAACGTACAAGAACTCAAAGCCCCCGGCTGCGCGGGGGAAGGGGCCGAGGATGTCGAGCCCCCAGACCGAAAATGGCCAGGACAAAGGGATCGTCTGGAGAGCTTGAGCTGGTTGATGTATCTGCTTGGAATGGAACTGGCATGCTTCACACTTGGTTACTTGCGCAGTTGCATCTTGGAGGGCTTCTGGCCAAAAGAAACCTTGCCGGAACGCCTTGCCGGCAAGTGCTCTGGCGCCAATGTGGTGGCCACATATGCCTCCATGTATCTCTGCCAACAACTTCTGCCCATCTTTCCGGGGAATGCACTTCAATTTGACACCGTTGAGTCTTCTTCTGTACAGTTCATCGCCGACAAACTGATACATACTTGACTGCCGGGTTATTCTTTCTGCTTCTTCCGGCTCTTCGGGAAGTTCTCCTGTTTGAAGGAAACGGACAATCTGCTGTGCCCATGCTGGAGCCTGAGGCTCAACAACAAGGACTAAAGGCATCAGTGCTGCTGCGGGAACGTCAGCTTCTACGGCAAGAACCTATGGCTCGACCGGAGCTTGACGTTCCCCGGCAAGCTTGCCGGGGCAAAACTTGTCGGGAACGCTTGCTTCAACTGTACAAACCCTAGGGTCTGCAAGAGCAGGCTGTTCCTCAGCAACTTCATCATTGATCTTGGGGACCTTGTTGGCGGCGGTTTCAGGAAGTTCTGCCGGCAAGTAGTCACCGGAAATCAACTTTCTCTTCTTACTTTGTCCAGCCGATGGTGTAACAGATGGTTGAGTTAGCTTGAGCACAAAGATCCCCGGTTCCACGGGTAGCTTTAGTGCAGCGCACTTTGACAGGGCGTCTGCGATGTCGTTTTGAGCTCTTTGAACGTGCTCCATCTGCAAGCCTTCAAAGTGTTCTTCAAGCTTTCTCACTTCGTCAACGTATGCCTCCATCAGCGGGCTCTGGTAGCTCTTGTTCACTTGTCGGACGAGCAACTGCGAGTCACCCCGTACAATGAGCTTCTTGATCCCAAGTTCCACTGCGATTCTGAGGCCGGCAAGCAAACCTTCATACTCTGCAGTATTGTTCGTTGCTTGTTCCTTGGGAAAGTGCATTTGGACGACATACTTGCGGTGTTGTCCGGTGGGCGCGACAAACAGCACGCCGGCATCAGCGTCTTGCAGCGAGAAGGCACCATCAAAGTACATTATCCATTCCTTGCTTGCTTCTTTGACAGGGATGCTTGTCTCTGGAATCTCTTCATCTGGTGTTGGCGTCCATTCTGCTATGAATTCTGCCAATGCTCTGCTCTGGATAGTTGAAGTACATTCAAACTTGAGGCCAAAGCTTGACAGCTCCAGTGCCCATTCGACAATCCTGCCTGTTGCTTCTGGATTTTGCAGTATTCTTTTCAGCGGAAAGCGAGTGACCACTGTTATCTCATGTTCTTGGAAGTAATGGCGCAGCTTTCTCGAGGCCATGAGGAGGCCGAAAAGCAGCTTCTGCACCCCAGAGTATCTTGATCTAGCCCCCTGCAAGAGGGAACTGACAAAATAAACTGGGCGCTGCACCATCTTCTTCCGCACCTCTTCTTGCATCTGCGCAGACCTATCCTTGTCGGGACCAGAGCTTGACGGGGAAGCCCCCTGCTTGTCGCTGGACGTGCTTGCCGGGGCTGTGGGCTCCTCATCTGCCTCCCTCTCTGCTACCAGCGCAGCACTAACCACTTGATTGGTTGCTGCTAAGTACAGCAACAACTTCTCTTGTGGCCTAGGTGCGACAAGTATTGGAGTGGAGGACAGGTACCTTTTCAAGTCTTGTAGCGCCGCCTCCGCTTCCGGAGTCCATTTCATTGGACCTGCCTTTTTCAAGATTTTGAAAAACGGCAGGGCGCGTTCTGCAGACTTAGAAATGAACCTGCTGGGAGCAGCCACACAGTCGGCAAGCCTTCGCACATCCTTGACGCGTTTCGGAGCTTCAATCTGCTCGATGGCTTTGATCTTGTCGGGATTGGCTTCAATCCCCCTTTGGGACACGAAGAACCCGAGAACCTTGCCGGAGGGGACTCCGAACACGCACTTCTCGGGGTTAAGCTTGAGTTGTATCTTGCGCAGATTCGCAAAGGTTTCATCCATATCTTGAACCAGGGTAGCTCTGTCCTTGCTCTTGACCACTATATCATCCATGTTAGCTTCTACATTCCTGTGTATCTGTGGCTCAAAAGCAGTGTGGACTACCCTCGCAAACGTTGAACCGGCATTCTTCAATCCAAACGGCATGCGTATGAAGCAATACGTGCCACACAGAGTAATGAATGCGGTCTTCTCTTCATCTTCTTTAGCCATAAATATCTGGTGGTATCCTGAATAGGCATCAAGAAATGAAAGCAACTCACATCCAGCCGTGGAGTCAACAATTTGGTCAATGCGCGGCAAGGTAAATGGATCTTTGGGACAAGCTTTATTCACATCGGTGAAGTCTATACAAAGCCTCCACTTCCCATTTTCTTTGCGCACGACAACAAGGTTGGCCAGCCACGTGGGATGAAGTACACCTCTGACAAGGCCTGCCGCTTCCAGCTTCTTGAATTCCACCGCTTGCTTTCTAACCTTCTGCTTGACGGGCTGCGCGTGAGGACAAACGGCAAGCTTGTGCTCAATCACTTTCCTGCGAACACCGGGGATGTCAGATGGTTGCCACGCAAACACGTCGACATTCGCCCGCAGGAAAGCAACGAGCGCGCTTTCCTATTTAGGATCGAGCGTGGCACTGATGGTGAAAGTACCACCAGTGTCGTCCTCCTTGGCGGACACCCTCTTGGTTGTTGGTGGAGCTGCCATCGCCTTCTTGCACTTGCCGGCGGAGCTCGATGGTGCGTTCTCGACGGCAGCGCAACACTCCGAGGAGGTGCGTTTGCCGGAGTGTGCCCCAGAGCTCTTGCCGGACTTGTTCTTGTTCTTCCCCCCGGGAGCTTCAGCGGCAAGTGTCTTGCTATCTGTTGCGGCTGCTGCGTCCCGGTAGATCTTGTCGGCACAGATAAGCGCGTCCTTCTTGTCGCCGGGGACAGAGATGACGCTTATCGGGCCTGGCATCTTGAGCATGTTGTAGGCATAATGAGAGGCTGCCATGAACTTGGCGAGCGCCGGACGGCCAAGTATCCCATTGTAAGGCAACGGGATATCGGCAACGTCAAAGGTGATCCTCTCAGTCCTGAAGTTTAGCTCTCCGCCAAATGTCACTGGCAGTGTGATTTTCCCCTTCGGCTAGCTCCTTCCCGGGTTGATCCCTTGGAATGTGCCGGTTTCCTCGAGCTCGCTGTCGGGGATTTGGAGTTTCCGGACCACAGCAGAGGAGATCAGGTTCAGGCCAGCCCCGCCGTCGACCAACATCTTGGTGACCTTAAGGTTGCAGATAGTTGGTGAAACCAACATCGGCAAGCACCCGACCACAGTTGTGCGATCAGGGTGGTCCTCAATGTCAAAGACGATGGGCGTGCTGGACCACTTCAGAAGTTTGCGCGACTCGACGGGTGGCTCTGTCGCATTGACTTCCCGCACCCATTGTTTGAGTTGGCGGTGGGAAGTATGCAGAGAAGCTCCACCGTCTACGCACAAAACCTCCGTTGCCTTCTGGAACTCCTGCTCGCTGTTATCTCCGTCTTCCATGTCTTCGTCGTCGTCGTCGTCTTCGTCCTAGTCGCGGCCGCGGGGAGGTCTATCTCCTTGCCGCTGGTTGGCCTTGCCGCGGTGTCCTCCCCGGCCATTGAATGGCCGCTTCTTGCCGGACTCTCCTCCACCTCCCTGGGCCTTCTCCTTGTCGCGTCGCTCGTACTCAGCTTTTTGTTGCCTGACGAGGTACTCGACCCTTTTGCAGTTCTGGAGGTCGTGGCCCTTGGTGCGGTGGTTCTTGCAGTACTGCTTGTCGGAGCCGTCCTGCTTGTCGGTGGCCGCCACAGCCTCCTTGCCGGAACTGCCAGCCTGGGCTTTCTTGGCGCGAGCCTCCTTGCCGGATTGCTCAACGACCAGTACTTCTTTGCTCTTCTTTTTCCTGTTGTTCCGCCGCCGGTTCTTCTTTGTCGGGGCGGCATCCTCACTGTCTGTTCCCCCTGCTCTAGTATCCTCTCCGGGGAGTCTCCTCCCCTCCTCAGCGCGTGCGCACTTGTCGGCCAGGGCATAGAGCTCACTGACGTCTCGGATCTTGCACATCGCCATTTCCTCCCTCATCCTGCGGTTACGCACGTTCTGGTGGAATGCGCTAATAACCGCGGCAGGGTGGACATCTGGGATGTTGTGCTGGACGCGGCTGAATCTTTGGATTTACTTTCGTAGGGACTCTCCTTCCTTCTGGGCAAGTATATGAAGATCGCTCTCCTGGCCATGGGGCTTGTGGCCGCCCGTGAAGGCGCCGACAAACTGATGGCACAGGTCGGCCCAAGAAGAAATGGAATTCTCTAGCAAGTGCATGAGCCAAGATCTGACGTTCGGCTTGAGCACAAGCGGGAAGTAGTTTGCGAGTATCTTCTCGTCTCGTCCCCCTGCAGCCTGCACCACGATGGTGTAGATGCTGAGAAACTTTGACGGATGAGTCTTGCCGTCGTACTTCTCGGGTACGTCGGGCTTGAAGTTCTTCATGCTGGGCCACTGGACTTGCCGCAACTCACGGGTGAACGCAGGACAACCCACCGCGTACGGCAAGTCGCCTGGTTCTCCGGGCGCGTGCATGTCGACAGCAGGTCCAGCGCGCTGGTCGGATTGTCGCCGCGCTTCTCTTCGACGCTCGATGCGAGTTCGAGCGTCTTCTTGTCGTCTGTCGTCAAGGACTTGGCATTGATCGCGGTGAGCTCGTGGATCTGACGATGCCGTGGAGTCGTCGTCGATGTTGATCCGGCGAGTCGGTGATTTCGGCCTTCGGGGCGGGGAGTGCACGGTAGTTGCACCCCGGCGGTCTTGTCGCCATTAGCCCGCGCCTGGCTAACTTGCCGCGGCCGCGACGTCGGCGGCTTCTGCGGAGTGTCGTTATTGGCGAAGGCGACGAGGCTTTGGATGGTGGCCCTCCAGTCTTTGGCCTTGTCCGCCGCTGGAGGGAAGTCGAGGAGTAGCTGAGCTCGAGCTAGAGCTTCTGCTGGAGTGGCGGGGAGTGGTGGCGAGCGGTGCGAGGAGCGAGATATGCTCAGACTTCTAACAGCGTTAGAAGGAGCAGCGTCTTGTCCCGGCGACCGCGCCCTGCTCGTGCCAGCACGTTGGCCTTGAGTGTCCCGCGTACCGCCAGCTTGACCTTGGCTCAGCAAGCGTATGGTACCTTGTGTCCCACGTCGCTGTCGGTCCGGCGCCTCCTGAGACGGGCGCGGAGCATGCACGGACGCCGAGGTCTTGGAGTGCGCTCGGTCGTCAGTCTTATCCTTGGACTTGGCGGCGCCGTGAGTTTCCTCGCCGGCGTCCGCCCTTCCGCCGGCATCTACCCCACCAGCCGTTGGCTCCGGCGGTGGTGGGATTGACGCGGACGGGCCTGCTGCCTCCGAAGCCTTCTTCTTCGGCGGCATGTTGACGAAGTCGATGAAATTGATGAGGTTGGTGGAGATTTCGCCCGCGTGAACACCGGATCGGGTTCACACAACGTCGATGCCCCCTACCTGGCGCGCCAAAGATGTCGGGGAAACTGATCGCCCACGAACACCTATGGGACCGGAGCCCCTTTTCGGTACGGCAAGGGAGCGGAGGGCGCACGAAGAGCGGATCGAGATGAACACGCGAGCAGTTTACCCAGGTTCGGGCCGCACGGATGCGTAAAACCCTACTCCTGCTTTGGTTTGTATTGCGTTCTTGGCTCGGGAGCGAGAAGAGCTACAGTACTTATCGCTAGCAACACCGAGCGTGAGAGTGATCGAAGATCGGAACCCCCTCTACGTTGCGCATGGGCCTCCTTTTATAGATCAAAGGTGTCACCAACAGGTGGCAACGTAGGTGAGGGTAAAAACATAAAAACGGTGGTAGTTGGAACAGCGTATGCATAGTGCTTTATACCTAAACCTGACGGCAAGGTACAAGGGCATTAAATGCCCGTCGCCGTCGCCCCAAACAGTGCAAAAAGCGTCCGTCAGGGCGTCTCCGTCCGCCACGAATGTGGCCTCGTCATCGCAGCTTGCCATCGTGTACCCCAGGCTTCATAGCCTTCCGCCACGCGTGCCTGGAAGGGCCCTAGGGCGACGCGTGGGCGGATGAGTTGGAGCGCGGGTACTTAGTGGAAGCTTGCCGCGGCGAGCGCCTTGCCGCGGCCGCCATCTTGTCGCGCCTGGGAGCTTGTCGCTCCTCGGGCCTTGCCGGGACGCGTGGTGCGTCGCGGCAAGTCTCTTGAAATGTCGTGTTTGGCCTTCCCGGCAAGATCCTCTTGCCAGGGTCTTGTACCAAAGAGGCGGTCTTGAGCCTTGAATGGCCTTCCCGGCAAGCTCCTCTTGCCGGGGCCTTGTTTCTTTAACTTGAATACTTTGTTCTTGAGTGGCTCAAAAGGAACCACAACGGGCTTTGGCGGACGCGCGGCAAGCCCTGCCACGGGACGCTGCTACAGCCCGTGCACAAGTTCGGTATACTAAGGTACCCCTACTTTAGTACACCGACACACATCCAAGGACCAAATGCACTGCAAGTGCTGATGTAGTCCGCATAACTTTTGAAACACCCGTAGGAAATTGCACTTTCATCGAGTGGTAATGAGCTGCTACACAAATTGGAGTGAATTACTTTTTGTCTTGCTTCAAACACTTGGGTGTCCCGGCGCACTGCAAGTCCGGGACTCCTGGACTGCAAGGGGGGACGGGGCAGCTCGTCGAGTCTTACTGCATGGACACACAATGATGAGTAGTGAACTGCATGTGGCGCCTCGCTGAGCTGCACAAGAAAAAAATGGTGCGCCAACAGGCATGCTACATGGCATGACCCATCGAACCGCACGACACACCCCGCTGAACTGCATAGTCGTTCTAGCAAGGGAGGCGCACGAGCTTGAGGAGGCTTCGGCCTTGATGCCAAAGTTCAATGGAGAGCCAGCCGAGCTGCACTTGCCGGCCGCCACAGATGTGCAGCTGGCCACCGGCACCACCCAGCCGTACTGCAATGAGG
The DNA here is from genome assembly GCA_902687465.1 of Secale cereale. Classification (NCBI taxonomy): domain Eukaryota; kingdom Viridiplantae; phylum Streptophyta; class Magnoliopsida; order Poales; family Poaceae; genus Secale; species Secale cereale. Next base: position 897,242,190 of record LR738710.1, read on the forward strand.
ACCCAACCGAACTGGTCCTATAAAAAGCATACAAAAATTTGAAGAAACACGATTATTTTTGGAACTACACACTAAGGCATCCATAGGCGAATCGTATGGAGTCCGTTGAAGAACATCGCATGCGCTGTTTCTGAACCATAGACCATGCACGATTAGCGGGCGAACCGCAACACACATTCTAGAGGGCTGCACGTTCTTCTTGCTCGAGCTATCTATCCAAAATCCAAAAAAGAAGAAGTAAAAGAGCCCTTTTCTGAACTTCATGGGGGGCAGGATGGTGATGCACGGGACCGCGACGAACAGTGGAGGAAGGTCGTGACAGTGCTGACCCCAAGCTGTCCCTCTAGAATGGGTTGGAGGTGGAGGGGATTGGGGGTCGTGGGCGCGGAAGCCAGGTAGGGGGTGGGGACCATGGGAAGCCAGGTAGGTACTGGAGGAGCTGCACGCCCACCGGAAGATCTAGGCCGACGACGAAGGAGGTGCACATCCCACCGGCGACACCGCACAGCTGTGGTGGGGCGAGAGGTGCAGGAATGCGAGGTCCCCGTCAGAGGTTGGGTCGCGGACCCGTCGGTGGTTGGGACGCGGCCGTGCGGACCCAGAGGATGGTGGATCCGGTCGTGAGGGTCCTGGTTCCATCATGGGTGGCGGCCGACGGTTGGAGGGGTTGGGGGCGCGCCGTCCATGGGACGTAGGTGGGTGAGCGCCGGCCATGGGAGGGTGTTGGGGACGCGCCGACCTTGGGAGGTAGAAGGTAGGTGGTGCGGTGCCGCGCGTGGTGGTGGGGGCGGTGTGGTCGCGTGGCACCCTAGCCTGGGGAAGGTAGCGCCATGGCCGGCGGGGTTGGGGTGGCGGAACAGGGGTGGGAGTTGGTGCGCCGGCACGGGGGAGGTGGTGCGGTGGCGGAGCATAGGAGGGAGAGAGAGAGGAGTGGGTGGGTGAGGAGAGGCTAAGGTGGGGTGGGTTTTTTCTTAGCCCGTGCAGTTCGTTTGGTTCCTTCGCGGTTAGTTTTGTAGCTACGGGTAGGTCTCGGTGTTATCAGAATAAGGTTCTTAAGGTTGTAATCATGATAGACCCATCATATATATATATGCATATCGTGTACAATATGTAGTATCGTAAAATACCAGCAAATGAGAAAGAATTAAATGGAAAACACAAAATTAAAGGGAATAGAAATCATAAACCCAAAACCCCCTAAACACAAAATTAAAGGAAATAACCTCAAATTCCTCCTGGTTGTCCTCATCCCACACACGTACACCTTGTCCATTCCACATCTGTAAAAGTTCTTCAACTAATGGCGTTAGGTACACATCAATGTCGTTGCCGGCTTGCTTAGGGCCTTGGATGAGTACTCACATCATAATGAACTTCCGCTTCATGCACAGCCAAGGAGGAAGGATATAGATACATAGAGTCACGGGCCAGGTGTTGTGATTGCTGCTCTGCTCCCCGAAAGGATTAATGTCATCCACGCTTAAACCAAACCATACGTTCCTTGCGTCACCTGCAAACTCCTCCCAGTATGTTCTCTCGATTTTTCTCCACTGCGACCCGTCAGCGGGTGCTCTCAACTTCCCGTCTTTCTTACGGTCCTCACTGTGCCATCGCATCAACTTGGCATGCTCTTTGTTTCTGAACAAACGTTTCAACCATGGTATTATAGGATCATACCACATCACCATGGCAGGAACCCTCTTCCTGGGGCGCTCGCCGTCAACATCACCAGGGTCATCTCGTCTAATCATATACATCAATGCACTGCATACCGGGGATACGTTTAAATCCTCGTACGCACCACGGTAGAGGATGCAGTCATTAGGGCATGCATGTATATTGTGCACCTCCAATCCTAGAGGGCATACGACCTTCTTTCATGCGTACGTACTGTCGGGCAATTAAGCTTCTTCTTCAATATTTTTAGTAGCTTCTCAAATCCTTTGTCAGGCACACTAGTCTCTGCCTTCCACTGCAGCAATTCCAGTATAGTACCGAGCTTTGCGTTGCCATCTTTGCAATTAGGGTACAACCCTTTTTTGTGATCCCTTAACATGCGATCGAACTTCAGCTTCTACTTCTCACTTTCGCACTGTCTCTTTGCATCAACAATGACCCGGCGGAGATCATCATCGCGCACATCGTCTGGTTCCTCTTGATCTTCTGCTTCCCCCGTTCCAGCATCACCGTATTCAGGGGCACGCAGTTGTCATCATCCTCTTCTTCTTTGTCGTCTTCCATCATAACCCCTATTTATCCATGCTTGGTCCAAACATTGTAGTGTGGCATGAAACCCTTATAAAGCAGGTGGGTGTGAAGGGTTTTCGAGTCAGAGTAAGACCTCGTATTCCCACAGCTAGGGCATGGACAACACATAAAACCATTCTGCTTGTTTGCCTCAGCCACTTCGAGAAAATGATGCATGCCCTTAATAAACTTGGAGGTGCGTCTGTCACCATACATCCATTGTCGGTTCATCTGCGTGCATTATATATAAATAAGTGTGTCAAAAACCATTATAGAACATCATGAATACATATGTGTGACCAAATTAATAGAGGTTCATCATCAAATTAAAACCAAAGTATACATACATAGTTCTCCAGAGCATCTAATTAAACCATACATTGAAACTATGTAAAACATTTCAATGCAACAACAAATGCAATCATAATCGCAACCAACATAACAATTGATCCAATGGCAGAATGATACCAAGCCTCGGTATGAATGGCATATTTTCTAATCTTTCTAATCTTCAAGCGCATGGCATCCATCTTGATCTTGTGATCATTGATGACATCCGCAACATGCAACTCCAATATCATCTTCTCCTCCTCAATTTTTTATTTTTCCTTCAAGTAATTGTTTTCTTCTTCAACTAAATTTAACCTCTTGACAATAGGGTCCATCTTGATCTTGTGATCATCGACAACTTCCACAACATGCAACTCCAATTCCATCTTCTCCTCCTTAGTTTTTTCCAATTTTTTCTTGAAGTAATTTTTTTCCTTTTCAACTAAATTTAACCTCTCCACAAGAGGGTCGGTTGGAATTTCCGGTTCACATACCTCCTAGATAACAACATCTATGTCACGTTGGTCTGCATAATTGTCATAAACACTAAAACAAATAGTTATAAATTAAAGATAATATACCACATCGGAATCATAGACATGACGAGGGCCGACGTGGGCGGATACAAAAACCATACGGCTATATAACAACAAACAATTATAAAAGTAAGAAAATTATACAAATATCTTTCTGAATCATGCAAGTAAGATTTTTTTAGAAAGAATATAAGAATAGGAGGCTCACCACAATGGTGCCGGCGACGAGTTCGCTGCGGGCGAATAACGGCGGAGAGGACAAGGACGGGACAGGAGGGACCGAAAAACCTAGACAAATCTTGAGGAAAATGGAGCTTGGACAAGGACCTTTGAGAGGAGAAAGCTTAAGCAGTGTGGCTAGGGCATTTCATCGAACACTTCGTGTGCATAGGAGGTCAGCTAGAGCACCACAAAGCTATCCCCTCTCCGGCCAGAAAAAAGCAGTGGAGTGGTGTGCTAGCGGGCGAGGGGGTATATATATGTACCTCATTGGTCCCGGTTCGTGGCTAAAACCTGGACTAAAAGCTCCCCTTTAGTCCTGGTTCCAGACACAAACCGGGACCAATGGTTGTGTGCCAGGAGCAAGGCCCATTGGTCCCAGTTCGTGTCTGGAACCAGGACCAATGAGGACAGATGAACCAGGACCAATGCCCCACGAGGCCCGGGCGGCCCTCTGGGCTCAAGAACCGGGACCAATGCCACCATGGGTCCTGGTTCATGATAGAACCAACACTAATGGGCTGGGCAGGCCTAGACCAAAGCCCCATTTTCTACTAGTGCAACGTCATGGCCGTTGGCATTTCTAGCAGGAACGTCGTTGCCCTTGGCGTTTCGAGCCTGACCAGAAACGCCAAATCCCATGGCATTTCCAGAAAGGTAATCTGGTTCGACGTTTCCAATCTGCCACGTTAGCGAGTGGGGCCAAGGCAGCAATGCGAGCTAGCTCGGTGTTTCTATGTGGAGCAGCAACGCCACGGGCTATGCCGTTGCTAAAAGGGCCATATCGTGAAATACTTTCATGTCGAGTATATTTTGTGGCAAAGATCGTTGACAAGGTCAGAACGGTGATTTCGGCCATGAATACACATCGCCCGTGCATATTCAAGACAGAAAAAAATGAGACCAATTCCCTAAACAATATTGCATGACTTAATATGAGTGCCAAGGTTTCGACGAAACAATGATTAATTTCTGTTTCATCATTTTTCTCGCACTCAATATGCCCTACTTCTAGCAAAGGTCATGCCAAAATTTCCACTCAAAAATAACTCTTTATCAATTTTGCAGTTCGACGAATGGATCCCCACGCCGGAGCATCACCTCAAGAGGAACTCAACTACAACAACCTTGGCGATGAGATGGGTGCCCCTGACGTCGAGACGGGCGACGACCAACATGAAGAACCGCCCATTGGGCGAGGAGAAACGAGCTACACCATCGGGACTTCATCCAGCACCGCCGCAAGCAACAAGAGCAGTCGTAAGGCTAGGGAACTGAACAAGCTTCACGAAGGTATGATTATAATAACCGAAGTTGACCCAAAAGGAGAGCCCATCGCCCCAGATGCTGCAACAAAGACATGTACCAAATTTTAGATTGCATCACGAGAAATAACGTCCCGATCGGTTGTGTGGACTTCGGTGAAGAAAAGAGATAGTCGAAGCATTACACTGGAGTTAGCATTTCCGTTGTGTCTTCCAGCCAGAAAAAATCTCCAAAAAATTTCGTGGCATTTGGATTTCATATAGTATTGATTTTCTGCGAAGTAAAAAAGCAAGCAAAAAACAGTAACTGGCACCGAGCACTATGTCAATAGGTTAGTCCCAAAAAATTATATAAAGTTCCAAGTAAATGTATGTAAAACATCCAAGATTGCTAATATAATAGCATGGAACAATCAAGAATTATAAATACGTTGGAGAGGGATCGAGCGGTGATGGGTTGGATGAGATTTATCATGTAATCGAGTTAGTTTTATTAGGGCTTGATCCCTAGTATCCACTATGTTCTGAGATTGATGTTGTTATGACTTTCCTATGCTTAATGATTGTCACTAGGGCCCGAGTGCCATGATTTCAGATGTGAACCTATTATGTTTTCATGAATATATGTGTGTTCTTGATCCTATCTATGGTGGGTCTATTCTCATAACACCCCTTAAGACCTTATTCTCATAACAAAAACCTTATTCTCATAACACCCCCACTTAAATAGGTTTCTAGCGCGGAGCGCCCCGAGGACAGCAACCACTGCCCTGCCTCCTACCCCCGCGCTGCCGCCCCGCCTCCTTCCCCCAGCACCGTCGCGCCGGATCCTACCCTGATGCAGTGCGGTGTTCTTGTGCAGTTCGGAAGCGCAAAAAAACGCTCACTGCCATTATTCGTCGGTCGCACCGTTTTCAAAACTGCTTTAAACCGTGCGGAATCTCGAAAAGTGTTCAACATGGCGAAGTTGCGTCTACTCCGTAGCTTTTCAACGGTACATTACACGCATAATTCCGATAAACGGTTAAAAAACTAGAGCAAAAAAGATACCGAAAAAACAACACGTACAGTTTTTTCAAACATGCAGTTCACCGTTTTCAAAACTGCTCTTAAACCGTGCGGAATCTCGAAAAGTGTTCAACATGGCAAAGTTGTGTGTACTCCATAGCTTTTCAATTGTATATTACACACATAATTACGATAAACGGTTAAAAAACTAGAGCAAAAAAGGTACCGAAAAAACAACATGTACATTTTTTTCAAACATGCAGTTCACCGTTTTCAAAATTGCTCTTAAACCGTGCGGAATCTCGAAAAGTGTTCAACATGGTGAAGTTGCGTCTACTCCATAGTTTTTTCACGGTATATTACATGCATAATTTCGATAAACGGTTAAAAAACTAGAGCAAAAAAGGTACCGAAAAAACAACACGTACAGTTTTTTCAAACATGCAGTTCATTGGTCTCTGTGTTGCAGTAACATGCAGTTCGGAAGCGCAAAAAAATCCGTCAATTTGGGTGTCGCGAAAAACAGAGTTTCCGCGTTTTTGTAATTTCAAAACTGCTCTTAAACCGTAATGAATTAGAGGGGGTGTTCTACATGAAAAAGTAGCGTCTCGACGATATCTTTCCAACGGTGTATCATTTGGATCATTTCAACCAACGTTTTGTAAAAAATTCACGAAAAACGGCCACTGCCCTTCGTAGTCAACCGCATGATTTTCAAATTTAACTAAAAATCGTAAGGAATCTCAAAAACATTTCAACATATGAAAGTTGCGCCTCGTTCGTAGCTTTCCAACGGTATATTACACGCCTTGTTTCGACAAACGGTTAGAAAACTGGAGTGAAAACATAACCGAAAATTTGAAAAAATTCGAAAAACACAATTCCGTGATTTAGTAAATTCAAAACTGCTCTTAAACCATAGCGAATTAGAAAAAATAATAGATATGAAAAAGATGTGCGCCGACGATACCTTTCCAACGGTGTATCATACGTTTCATTCCGACGAGCGGTTTAGAAAAAAAGCAAAAAAAAAAAAAACGCTCGCTGCCATTCGTTGTGAGCCGCATGATTTTCGAAACTGCTCTTAAACTGTGATGAATTTTGAAAAGTGTTCAACATGTCGAAGTTGCGTCTACTCCATAGCTTTTCAACGGTATATTACATGCATAATTCCGATAAACGGTTAAAAACTAGAGCAAAAAAGATACCGAAAAAACAACACGTACAGTTTTTTCAAACATGAGGTTCTGTTGCAGTATCTGTGCAGTGCGCATAGCTTTCCAATGCAGTAAAACAAAGCAGTTCGGAAGTGTTATGAGAATATTATTCTCATAATGCTATGAGAATAAACCGGCTGTGGACATATTTTTTGATATATAAAAGCAGTTCGGACCATGATGCCCGCATGTCCGTATTTTATTTTATCGACACCTCTATCTCTAAACATGAGCATGATGAAAACTAGCTTGACGATAATTCCCATGTGTCCTCAGGAGCGCTTTTATTTATATAAGAGTTTGTCCAGGATTGTCCTTTGCTACAAAAAGGATTGGGCCAACTTGTTGCACCTTGTTTACTTCTTTTACTTGTTACCCGTTAGGAATTACCTTATCACGGAACTATCTGTTACCGATAATATCAGTGCTTGCAGAGAATACCTTGCTGAAAACTTCTTGTCATTTTCTTCTGCTCCTCATTGGGTTTGACACTCTTACTTATCGAAAGGACTACAATAAATCCCCTATACTTGTGAGTCATCAAGAGGTAGCTATGGGGGCGCCCCAAGTAGGAGGAATCCTACTTGGGGTCCTCTCCAATTCGGCCAAACCCCCCTTTCCTATTCTTAATCGGAGTAGGAAGGAAAGAGGGGGAAGGGGGAATCCTATTACCTTTTTCCTTTCCTTCTTCCCCTTTCCTTCTCCAATTTGGCAAGCCCATATGGGGGGGGGGGGGCGCACCAGCCCCTTTGTGGCTGGTGTGTTTCTCCTCTTCGCCCATAAGACCCATATCTTTTGTCAGGGATGTAGGAACCCATTCTGGTGACCCGATAAGTATCCAGTGCATCCCAAAGCACTTCCGGTGTCCGAATATCATCGTCCTATATATCAATCATTACCTCTTGACCATTTCGAGAATCATCGTCATGTTCGTGTTCTCATCCAGGAATCCTAACAACATTCGTTCACCAAGTCACATAACTCATATAATACAATATCATCATCGAACGTTAAGTGTGCAGACACTATGGGTTCTAGAACTATGTAGACATGACCGAGACACTTCTTCGGCCAATAACCAATAGCGGAACCTGGATGCTCATATTGGTTCCTACATATTCTATGAAGATCTTTGTCGGTCGAACCGTTATGACAACATACGTTATTCCCTTTGTCATTGGTATGTTACTTGCCCGAGATTCGATCGTCGATATTTTCATACCTAGTTCAACCTCGTCACCGACAAGTCTATTTACTTGTTCTGTAATACATCGTCTTGCAACTAACTCATTAGTCACTTTGCTTGCAAGGCTTCTCATGATGTGTATAATTGAGAGGGCCCAGAGATACCTCTCCGATACTCGGAGTGACAAATCCGAATCTCGATCTATGCCAAATCAACAAACACCTTCGAAGATACCTGTAGAGCATATTTATAATCACCCAGTTACGTTGTGACGTTTGATAGCACACAAGACATTCCTCTGGTATCCGGGAGTTCCATAATATCTTTATCGGAGGAGTATGTATTTGACATGAAGAAAGCAATAGCAGTAAAACTGAACGATCATTATGGTAAGCTAACAGGTGGGTCTTGTCCATCACATCATTCTCCTAATGATGTGACCCCATTCATCAAATGACAACACATGTCTATGGTTAGGAAACTTAACCATCTTTGATTAACGAGCTAGTCTAGTAGAGGCTTACTAGAGACACTATGTTTTGTCTATGTATCCCCACATTGATCAAGTTTCCGGTTAATACAATTCTAGCATGAATAATAAACATTTGTCATGATATAAGGAAATATAAAATAACAACTTTATTATTGCCTTTAGGGCATATTTCCTTCACTATTAGGTGTTATGGTCTGCATACCCCAAGGTGACAATTGGGATTCTTTCCGGTGATTACCTCAGTTTGAGGAGTTTATGTATTCACTAAGTGCTAAGGCTTTATTCCGGTTCTCCATTTAAAGGAGGCCTTAATATCCCTTAGTTTCCTTATGGACCCCGCTGCCACAGGAGGGTAGGACAAAAGGTTCCATGCAAGTTCTTTTTTATAAGAACATATGACTATATATAGAATACATGCCTACATTACATTGATATTGAGCTAGTTCTGTGTCGCTCTAGGTTATAAGTGCTTCATGGTGAATATCATCCAACGCAATTCTCCATCACTGATCCAATGCCTACTCTTTTCATATATTGATCTTTGCTAAGTTACTTTCGTCATTGCTGTTGTTATAATCACTACAAAACTGCTACAATTACTATTGCTAATGTTCCGTTACTATCACACTATCATATTACTTTGCTACTGATCACCATGATGCAGATATTAAGTCTTCCAGGTGTGGTTGGATTGACAACTCAACTGCTAATACTTAAGAATATACTTTGGCTCCCCTTGTGTCAAATCAATAAATATGGGTTGAATACTCTTCCCTCAAAAACTATTGCGATCCCCTATACTTGTGGGTTATTAGTGCGCTTAATTCTTTTGAATGCATGAGTGAATTTTGTGTGTGAAAGTCTAATACTCTGCTTGTTAGACCAGGAAATCGTAGAGTATATTACATAACTAAGCAAGCTGATGATGATAAAAATAAACTTTTGAGACAAAAAATAAATGTGGACTCAACTGAAAATCTAACACTAGTGCTTTTATTTGCAACATGCTAGTTAGATTGGGTAATCACATTAAGTGATGAGCTGTTGTGGTTTATTTGTGAAATAGTTCTCTTTGAGCACATTGGTTTATATTAAAATGAGCTAAATAATATGTGAAAGCAAATATATCTTGACAAAATTAACTCAGTCTACGGTGTTCAAACATGGTTTCTCAATTAACAAAGTGAAACACATTAGTACTAGTAAAAATATTATTCTCCTAAACTTCTATATTTGCATACAACTAGCATGAACACCCCTTGCACAAATAAATATTTGGGAAGTTATCAGGGCTCCACATTGTTTCATAGTTTGACCATTATTAAATTATGAAGATACTATTGATCAACTGAGATCACATAGACTTTGCACAAGGTCAGACCTAGCATTATGGAGGCCCTAGTATGATTGAGGTACAATGGATCTAACAACTATAATAAGGTAACAATAATACCTTCATTGGTATATATTGAATATCATGGAAACCATTATAAAGGCATAAACATCAAAATAATAATTTCCTAGCCAAAAAGCCTTAATACATTATGTATATGTGATTACATGATGCAAATAATGACTATAAAATACATGCACCCAACCATGCATAATTAGTGAATAAATATAACTTGGTGAATTGCGTCGGGGGTGGGGGCAAATGCCCCCCTTTCCACCTATTGATAGTGTTGCATTATGCTCTCCAAATCACATTTTTTGTAGCTTATTCAGATATGTAGATGTATTGAGCCCCTATATTAGATGGTCACTAATCCCAGGAGGCATGGGGCGCAGCAGGGCGGAGCTTCACCATCATTGGCGCTGCACGCCAATCGTGGCGTCAAGATTGTCCTCGAACCAATCGAGGATCTTGTCCACCCAACTTGTCCATCGAGCAACTACAATGCTCCACCCCACTGGCAGCTCCCCACATGCAACATCTAGGTGGCGCTCCAACAAACCGAGAGGATTCTTCGTGAAGCTCGTGGTAAGCCCTCACTAGTGCCGTAGCCTATTTTCGTTGTAGATCCTTCTTTATTTTCTCCTCGCACCGTAGGTGAGTGAGTGCTACTCTCGTATGAGTTATTGGATTTCCCTAAAGAGTAAGGGTGATGTAGCACACTAGTCGAAATTATTTCCCTTAGTTAAGAACAAAGGTTTATCGAATCAATAGGAGGCAACACACGTACAATGTTAGTAGTACCTGCACACAAACTAAATAATGGTTTGCACCCAAGAAAGGCAAGGGGGTCGACAATCCCCTTGTTCGTGCTAGCCACAAGGTTGAAAGAAATAATAGTAAATATAGCAAAAGATAGTATTAAATAGGATAATATAGCAAATTGATATTAATTGTAGGAACTAGTAAATATACGAAGAATGGACCCGAGGGCCATAGGTTCACTAGAGGTGATACGTCTCCAATGTATCTACTTTTCCAAACACTTTTGCCCTTGTTTTGGACTCTAACTTGCATGATTTGAATGGAGCTAACCTGGACTGACGATGTTTTCAGCATAATTACCATGGTGTTATTTTTGTGCAGAAATAAAAGTTCTCGGAATGACCTGAAATTCAACGGAGAATTATTTTGGAATACATAAAAAATATCTGCGGAAAGAACCAAGCCAGGGGGCCCACACCCTGTCCACGAGGGTGGGGGGCGCGCCCCCTGCCTCGTGGGCCCCCTGTTGCTCCATCGACGTACCCCCTGACTCCATATATTCACTTTCGGGGAGAGAAAAATCAAAGAGGAAGAATTATCGCGTTTTACGATACAGAGCTACCGCCAAGCCCTAATCTCTCTCGGGAGGGCTGATCTGGAGTCCGTTCGGGGCTCCGGAGAGGGGAGATTGTTGCCATCGTCATCATCAACCTTCCTCCATCACCAATTCCATGATGCTCACCGACGTGCGTGAGTAATCCCATCGTAGGCTTGCTGGACAATGATGGGTTGGATGAGATATACCATGTAATCGAGTTAGTTTTGTTAAGGTTTGATCCCTAGTATCCAATATGTTCTAAGATTGATGTTGTTATGACTTTGCCATGCTTAATGCTTGTCACTAGGGCCCGAGTGCCATGATTTCAGATCTGGACCTATTATGTTTTCATGAATATATGTGTGTTCTTGATCCAATCTTGCAAGTCAATAGTCACCTACTATGTGTTATGATCCGGCAACCCCGAAGTGACAACAATCGGGACCACTCCCGGTGATGACCGTAGTTTCAGGAGTTCATGTATTCACTATGTGTTAATGCTTTGGTCCGGTACTCTATTAAAAGGAGGCCTTAATATCCCTTTGTTTCCACTAGGACCCCGCTGCCACGGGAGGGTACGACAAAAGATGTCTTGCAAGTTCTTTTCCATAAGCATGTATGACTATATTCGGAATACATGCCTACATTACATTGATGAACTGGAGCTAGTTCTGTCTCATCCTAGGTTATAACTATTACATGAGGAATCACATCCGACATAATTCTCCATCACCGATCCAATGCCTACGAGCTTTTCACATATTGCTTGTTGCTTATTTACTTTTCCGTTGCTACTGTTACAAAAACTACAAAAACATTACCGTTACTTTTATTGTTGTTACCACTATTTCCTTATTACCTTGCTACTAAATTACTTTGCTACAGATATTATGTTTCCATGTGTGGTTGAATCCACAACTCAGCTGCTAATACTTAAGAGTATTCGTTGGCTCCCCTTGTGTCGAATCAATAAATTGGGTTGAATACTTTACCCTCGAAAATTGTTGTGATCCCCTACACTTGTGGGTTATCAAGACTATTTTCTGGCGCCGTTGCCAGGGAGCATAGCTATATTCTTTAAGTCACTTGGGATTTATATCTGTTGATCACTATGAAGAATTTGAAGGACTCAAAAAACCAAGATCTTTCCCTCAACTACGAGGGGAGGTAAGGAACTGTCATCTAGCTCTGCACTTGATTCACCCTCTGTTATGAGTAAATTTGTGACACCTACTCATGCTATTGAAACTGATATGTCGTATGTACTTGATGATGCTACTTCTGCTATGTATGATGAAACTACTTCTATGCTTGATAATACTATGCCACTAGGTGAATTTCTAGATGAACAAATTGCTAAGGTTAGGGAGAATGCAAATATTGAAACTGATAATATTTATGAAAGTGATGATGAAGGTTCTCCCCCTATATATGAATTGCCTGTTGTTCCTGAGGGTTATGTTATGGATGAAGAAACTGCTAGAGACTTTCTTTCTTGCAACGATAGATATGATCTTATGAAATTATTAGCTAAACTATAAGAAAAGTATTTGAATGCTAGAATGAAAAATGACCTTGCTTTTGCTACTTCACCTATCTTTGTTACTGATAAGGATTATGATTTCTCTATTGATCCTGAGTTAATTACTTTGGTTGAATCTGATCCTTTCCATGGCTATGAATCTGAAACTGTGTGGCACATCTTACTAAGTTGAATGATATAGCCACCCTGTTTACCAACGATGAAAAGATTTGTTATTACTATATCCTTAAGCTATTTCCATTCTCATTAAAGGGTGATGCTAAGGCATGGTTTAATTCTCTTGATCCTAGTTGTGTGCGTAGTCCCCAGGATATGATTTATTACTTCTCTACTAAATATTTTCCCGCTCATAAGAAACAAGCTGCCTTATGGGAAATATATAATTTTGTGCAAATTGAAGAAGGGAGTCTCCCACAAGCTTGGGGGAGGCTTCTCCACTTAGTTAATGCTTTGCTTGATCATCCTCTTGAGAGGAATGAAATACTTGATGTCTTTTATAATGGACTAACTGATGCTTCCAGAGACCACCGGGATAGTTGTGCTGGTTGTGTTTTCAGGGAAATAACAATTGATCAAGCTGAATTACTATTGAATAATATGTTGGCCAATGGAAATAATTGGACACTTCCTGAACCAGCCCCTAAGCCAACTCCGAAGAAAAGAGGTGTTCTATTTCTCAGTCCTGAAGATATGCAAGAGGCAAATAAATCTATGAAAGAAAAAGGTATTAAAGCTGAAGATGTTAAGAATTTACCGCCTATTGAAGAAATACATGGTCTTGATAACCCGACACTATTAGTAAAGGTAAATTATCTTTATATATTTGATGAAGGTGATATTCCTCGTTATAAGTCTACTAGCCAATGCTTAGATGAGTTTGATAATTTTATTGTGAAACAAGAAAGCTTCAATGATTACGTTGGTAGACAATTGCAACGCAATGCTTATATGATTGAACGCTTGAGTGATTATATGTCTAGAGTTAAAGGTGAATTGAAACTCATTAGTAAACATGCTTCTATGGTTACCACTCAAGTAGAACAAGTACTTAAGGCTCATAATGATTTGCTCAATGAATTAAATAGTAAGAATAATGACTATGCTATTAGAGTTGCAACTAGAGGGGGTAAAGTGACTCAGGAACCCTTGTATCCTGAGGGCCACCCTAAGAGAATTGAGCAAGATTCTCAGAGAGCTAATTTAGATGCACCTAGTTCTTCTAAGAAGAAGAAAAAGAAAAATGATAGGACTTTGCATGCTTATAGTGAACCTGTAGCTGACACACCTGAGAGTCCCAATGATATCTCTGTTTCTGATGCTGAGACACAATCTGGTAATGAACATGAACCTAGTGATAATGTTAATGATGATGTTCATGATGATGCTCAAGCTAGCAATGATAATGATGTAGAGATCGAACCTGTTGTTGATCTTGATAACCCACAATCAAAAAATCAACGTGATGATAAGAGAGACTTTGTTGCTAGGAAGCATGATAAGGAAAGAGAACCATGGGTTCAGAAACCCATGCCTTTTCCTTCTAAACCATCCAAGAAAAAGGATGATGAGGATTTTGAGCGCTTTGCTGAAATGATTAGACCTATCTTTTTGCGTATGCGTTTGACTGATATGCTTAAAACAAATCCTTATGCTAAGTATATGAAAGATATCATTACCAATAAAAGAAAGATAACCGAAGTTGAAATTTCCACCATGCTTGCTAATTACACTTTTAAGGGTGGAATACCTAAGAAACTAGGAGATCTCACAGGAGTACCTACTATACCTTGCTCCATCAAAGGAAACTATGTTAAAACTACTTTATGTGATCTTGGAGCCAGTGTTAGTGTTATGCCTCTCTCTTTATATCATAGACTTGACTTGAGTAAGTTGACAACTACTGAAATATCTTTGCAAATGACTGATAAATCAACTACTATACCTGTCGCTATTTGTGAGGATGTGCCTGTTGTAGTTGCAAATGTTACTATTCAAACGGACTTTGTTATCCTTGATATTCCCGAGGACGATAGTATGTCTATTATCCTTGGTAGACCATTTTTGAATACTGCAGGGGCTGTTATCGATTGCAACAAAGGCAATGTCAATGGTAATGAGCATACGGTACACTTTCCGAGGAAATAACCTCAGGTTCACAGTATCAACTCTATTGGAAATTTTTCAACTATTACTATTGGAGGTTTTGAATTTCCTATTCCTACTGTTAAGAAGACATATGATATTCTTATTGTTGGGGACATACATATCCCCGTTGAGGTAACCTAGTGTTATTAGAAAATTCTCCGGTTTCATGTTATCCGGAAAGAGTTTATTAACAAGACTTGATCAACCTTGTTAATGGATTCCTTTTGATGAAGACGAGATGGGTGAATCTAGATAGCACAACCTTCTGTACCCCTCTTTTACTTTCTGTTAATTAGATTAAATAAAGCAAAAATAGTATTATATGTCTGCTTATAGACTTATCCGTGCAATAAAAAAATACCCCAAAAATAAAAGTTCTCCAAATGCCCCAAAAATGAAATATGATTTTTTCTAGAATATTTGAGAATATTTGGCACTGAGAACACAGCAGGGGGAGCCAGCACCTGCCCACGAGGGTCCAGGGCGCGCCCACCCTCACAGGGCGCGTCCCTGCCTCGTGGGCCCCACGTGGCCCTCCTCCACTTATTCCTGCACCCACACACTCCTTCTTGCTACCAAAAAAAATCACTATCCAGCTCAAGCACGAGTTCTAGCTCATCTTGCTGCCATTTTCGATCTCCTTGCTAAAAGCTCCATTCACAAAACTGTTTGGGGAGATTGTTCCTTGGTATGTTACTCCTCCATTGGTACAATTAGGTTTTGTTCTAGTGCTTTATTTATTGCAAAATTTTGTTGTTGTGGTGACCTTGTTCTTGAGCTTGCATTTTAAATTTATTTGGTCCCAAGTAGTTCCAATGCATGATATAGTCTCTAGACACTTGTAGGAGTTGTTACTATCAATCTCGCTGAGTTTGGTTCGATTTTATTTTGAGTTACTAAAAATTTCAGAAATTTTCAAAGGAGGAAAATGATAAAGAGATTGTTGAGAGGCTCTTCCAGTAAAAGTTCAGAGGATAAGAAGAAGGAAGAAAATAAGAAGCCCAAATATAATCTTCCTCACACTGCAGAAGTTCGGCCGTGTGAATGGCCTTGTAATGAGTTCTTGGAAGCCGCTGGGATTTATAGAGACTTTTTTTATTTGGTGGATAATGCAGGCCTCACCTACTTCATACACGACCAGCGTGAACAATATCTCTTACTCACTAATATTTCACGCAAAACTTTCATTTTCATGCTAAGAAATCACCACCTTCAGTGGAGTTTCGTTTATATTATGAGGTTAAGGAGATGTCGTTCTATGATTTTTGTCAAGTATGTAAGATACCTTTTACTGGTAGTCTTGAGGAACCCCATCACGAGGATGTTGAGGGGTTTATTCATACGACAGCTATAGGGGAAACTAGGCAAGTTTCAGGGGCAAGAATTACTAGTATACATTTTCCTATTCTACGCTACTTTTCTATATTTGCTAGTTGATTTTTAATTGGTCGTGGGAACAGAGGGAATCTTAGTGCCCGTGATATTGTCATTTTGCGCCATGCTTTGTTTCGAGACACAACTTTTAGCTTGGGTGCCATCGTTGCTGAACGATTAAGTCTGAACCGCACAAAAGGTCCCGTTTTTGGAGGCATATTTGCTTCTCACCTTGCTGAACATTTTAGAATACCTATTAGGCATCATGAGAAGGAAGAAAAATTGTTGGCCCCTGCTTATCAAGATTATAAGAGTATGATAGCACATGATTTTATTATTAAAGACAAGGAGAAGTTGCTTAAGTATAAATTGAGGTTTGATGAAAAATATTGTGAGATTATTACCCTGCCTGCACCATCTCCGTTTGATATGTTTTCAGGCATATACCTCGTTTCGTCAGAGGCCTTCTACAAGTACCAGAGCCAGGCACAAGCTTCAGAGCCGGAGCCGGAGCCACCACTTGACCCTTACCGGCAGTCTGTTTATGGGTGGGATTCGGATGAGACTGCCAACCAGTGGCACCCAGAGGACACTTCTCAGTACACCGGAGAGAGTAGCTTCGATCCGTGGCCATAGACCAACTTAGGCCAAAAGCCTAAGCTTGGGGGAGTACGTGTTTCTCACCAACATTACATTCATGTTCACACACTTATTCTAGTAGTCGATGCTCACACTCTTTCATTGTACTATCCATGCTAGTTTCAATTCTTTGCTTAGTCTTTTTCTTGTGTGTTAGAAAAACCTTAAGAAAAAAAATTTAGTTGTAGCTTTTAGTTAGTTTACTTTCCATGCCTGTAGTAGTAGTAATTAAAAGAAAACCCAAAAAGATTTCTCGTTCTTCTTTTTCTTGTTGGAAGCTTTCCCGTGTAAATAGTTTCTTTCTTTCTTTGGGGGTCAAGAGTAGAAGAGCATGATTGAAAATGCTTAGTGGCTCTCATATGCTTTATTGTTGATTTAACCTTCAGCCATATTACTTTGTCTTCTCTTTTGTATTAAATACTTTCATATTCTAGCTTAGTCCAATGCACGTGCACTATTATTATTATTATACACACCGTTTGGTCGTGCGAGTGAAAGGCAATAATGACGATATATGATGAATTGATTGAGATGAGAAAAGTTGGTATGAACTCAACCTCTCTTATTTTTGTAAATATGATAGTTCATCGTTCTTGATTCAGCCTATTATGAATGAAACATGCTTGGAAGGACAATTACAGATCATAGCTGCTTATGCCATTCTTAATTAACTAGTAGTTTATAATGGTCTATCTTGCGTGCCAACATGATATTAAATTGGTTGTGATGTGGTATGATAGGGCGGTATCCTCCTTTGAACGATTCAAGTGCTCTGACTTGGCACATGTTCACGCATGTAGTTGAAACAAAATCAACATAGCCTCCACGATATTTATGTTCATGGTGATTTATATCCTACTCATGCTTGCATTCATTGTTGATTAATTTTAATGCATGTTCATGACTGTTGTCGCTCTCTAGCTGGTCGCTTCCCAGTCTCTTTCTAGCCTTCACCTATACTAAGCGGGAATACTGCTTGTGCATCCACTTCCATAAACCCCAAAGTTATTCCATATGAGTCCACCATACCTTCCTATATGCGGTATCTACCTACCGTACCAAGTAAATTTGTATGTGCCAAACTCTAAACCTTGAAACGAAATTCTGTTTTGTATGTTCGAACAACTCACGTATCAACTAGGGATGTCTATATCTTCCATGCTAGGTGGGTTATACTCATGATGAGTGGACTCCGCTCATCATTCATGAGAAAATGGCTGGTAACTAGGATGCCCAGTCCCATCCTCAAAACATAATAATTAAACAAAACTACGACGATACTGCCACAAATTCTGACAACCATGGAATCGCGTCTGAAAATGGCACATGCATGAAGTTAAAATCGCGTCGATTCCATGGTTGTCAGAATTTGTGGCAATATTGCCGTAACTTTTATCGGGGAACGTAGGATGGCCTTGGTGATGGCTCCGCGCCAACGCGAGCTTCGATCGTAGGATGGCCTTTTTGTGGTGTGTTTGTCGAGATCCGATGAATTGTGGGTTTATGATCAAGATTATCTCTGAACAATATTGGATTCTTTTCTGAAATCTTTTATGTATGATTATAATATCCTTGCAATTCTCTTCGAATTATTGGTTTAGTTTGGCCTACTAGATCTATAGTTCTTGCAATGGGAGAAGTGCTAGGCTTTGGGTTCAATCTTGCGGTGTCCTTTCCCAGTGACAGCAGGGGCAGCAAGGCACGTATAGTATTGTTGCCATCGAGGATCAAAAGATGGGGTTTATGTCATATTGCTTGAGTTTATCCCTCTACATCATGCCATCTTGCTTAAGGCATTACTCTGTTCTTATGAACTTAATATTCTAGATGCATGATGGATAGAGGTCGATTTGTGGATTAATTGTAGTAGATGCAGAATCGTTTTGGTCTACTTGTCACAGACGTGATGCCTATATACAATGATCATGCCTAGATATTCTCATAACTATGTGCTTTTCTATGAATTGCTCGACAATAATTTGTTGACCCACCGTAGCATTCTGCTATCATAAGAGAAGCCACTAGTGAAACCTATGCCCCCCAGGTCTATTCTCATCATATTATCTTCCATCAATTATTTACTTTACTTTGCTTTATTTACTATCAATCTCTATAACAAAAATAGCAAAAATATTATCTTATCATATCTATCAGATCTCACTCTCGTAAGTGACAAAGAAGGGATTGACAACCCCTTTTATCGCGTTGGCTGGGAGGTTCTTATTTGTTTGTGCAGGTGCGAGGGACTCGCGCATGGTCTCCTACTGGATTGATACCTTGGTTCTGAAAAACTGAGGGAAATACTTACGCTAATGTGCTGCATCACCCTTTCCTCTTCGAGGGAATATAACACAAGATCGAGAAGTAGCAAGAAGAATTTCTTGCGACGTTGCCGGGAGATCTACGCCAAAGTCATACACCAAGTACCTATCACATACCCTTATCCCTCGCATTACATTATTTGCCTCTCGTTTTCCTCTCCCCCACTTCACCTTTGCCGATTTATTCACCCTTTTTCCGTTCGCCTTTCTGTTTGCTTGTGTTGCTATGTGCCCTCTATTAGCTTGCATCTTCGCTTACTAAATTATGGAGCCTCATCCACTTGCTAATCTTTTTAAGAGATCCAATTATGATGAACCAATTTCTAGTGAGTTTAGTGCACTAAATTATCTTTTCGAGGTTTTGCTTGAAATTTGCGATTCTAAAAACTATGATGAAGTGTTGAAAGAAGAAAATTATGATCTGATTCATGATAGCTCTTTTAATGAAAAACATGATTGAAATGATACTATTGTAAATTATATTAGTGTCAATTGTGTTAATGATATGCAAAAACCTAAGCTTGGGGATGTTGTACCCACTACTTGTTGCAATGATCATGATTGGGGTGATGCTTCTTACGATCTTGAAAACTTATTTAAGCCCCACGATTTATATGAGATTGATGATAATGTTTGCAATAATATTGAAAGTGGGTTGGGAAGAGTGTCAACTTTAGATCCCGCATATTTGGAGAATGTTCAATCTTATGATATTTTTGATAAAAGTGGGTTTGGAGAGGCCATGACTTTAATTGATCCCACTATTTTGGAAGAGTGTCAACTTCGTATGCATGTAGATCGTATGTTTTGTGATAGCCATATTGTTGAATTTTCTTAAGATCCTACATGTAATTATTATGAGAGAGGAAAATATGGTTGTAGAAATCTTCATGTTACTAAATTACCTCTCTTTATGTTGAGATTGCCATTGTTTCTTTCTTCTTCCTTGCATATGCTAGATCCTGCTTGTCTTTCTAATTTGTTTTCCTATAAAATGCCTATGCATAGGAAGTATGTTAGACTTAGATGTGTTTGCCACATGCCTTATGATGCTCTCTTTGTGCTTCAATTCTTATCTTTCATGTGAGCATCATTGAATTCTCAAGCCTACCTTAATGGCTATAAAGAAAGAGCTTGTTGGGAGGCAACCCAATTTTATTTGATTTGATTTTGCTTCTGTTTGGTAATAAATTTTGCATCTAGCTTCTATTTAGATGTGGTTTTGTGTTTTAATTAGTGTTTGTGCCAAGTATAACCTTTGGAAAGACTTGGGTGAAGTTTATGCAATCATGCTGTAAAAAACAGAAACTTTAGTGCTCACGAGATTAGCTACCATTTTTTACTGGAAAGTGATTTTTAGTTGATTCTTTTTGCAGATGATTAATAGAAAAATTCCTCACGTCCACCAATTTATTTCAAATTTTTTTAGAGTTACAGAAGTATTCGAAAGTTACAGATTACGTAAGACTGTTCTATTTTTGACAGATTCTGTTTTTCGTGTGTTGTTTGCTTATTTTGATGAATCTATTAGTAGTATCGGGGGGTATGAATCATAGAGAAGTTGGAATACAGTAGGTTTAACACCAATATAAACAAAGAATGAGTTCATTACAGTACCTTTGAGTAGTGATTTGTTTTCTTATACTAACGGAGCTCACGAGATTTTTTGCTAAGTTTTGTGTTGTGAAGTTTTCAAGTTATGAGTAAGGATTTGATGGACTACGGAACAAAGAGTGGAAAGAGCCTAAGCTTGGGGATGCCCAAGGAACCCAAGGTAAAATTCAAGGACAACCAAAAGCCTAAGCTTGGGGATTCCTCGGGAACGCATCCCCTCTTTCGTCTTCATCTATCGGTAACTTTACTTGAGACTATATTTTTATTCACCACATGATATGTGTTTTGCTTGGAGCGTCATGTATGATTTGAGTCTTTGATTTTAATTTACCACAATCATACTTCTTGGACACACCCTTTGAGAGAGATACACATGAATCCGAATTTATTAGAGTACTCTATGTGCTTCACTTATATCTTTTGAGCCAGATAGTTTTGCTCAAGTGCTTCACTTATATATTTTAGAGCACGGTGGTGGTTTTATTTTGTAGAAATTATTGATCTCTCATGCTTCACATATATTATTTTGAGAGTCTTTTAGAACAGCATGGTAATGTGCTTTGGTTATAAATTTAGTCCTAATATGATAGGCATCCAAGATGGGTATAGTAAAAACTTTCATATAAAGTGCATTGAATATTATGAGAAGTTTGATGCTTGATGGTTGTTTTGAGATATGAGGATGGTGATATTAGAGTCATGCTAGTGGAGTAGTTGTGAATTTGAGAAATACTTGTGTTGAGGTTTGCAAGTCCCGTAGCATGCACGTATGGTAACCGTTTGAAGCATGAGCTATTTCATTGAGTGTCATCCTTTGTGTGGAGGTCGGGATCGCGCGATGGTTAACTCCTACCAATCCTTCCCCTAGGAGCATGCGTGTAGTACTTTGTTTTGTTGCCTTGTAGATTTTGGCAATAAGTATGTGAGTTCTTTATGACTAATGTTGAGACCATGGATTATACGCACTCTCACCTTTCCAGCATTGCTAGCCTCTCTTGTACCGCGCAACTGTAGACGGTACCATACACACACCTTATACCTTCCTCAAAACAACCATCATACCTACCTATCATGGCATTTTCATAGGCATTCCGAGATATATTGCCATGCAACTTTCCACTGTTCCGTTCATATGACACGCTTCATCATTGTCATATTGCCATGCATGATCATGTAGTTGACATCGTATTCGTGGCTAGGCCACCATGCATAATTCATACATGTCACTCTTGATTCATTGCACATCCCTGTACACTGCCGGAGGCATTCATATAGAGTCATACTTTGTTCTAGTATCAAGTTGTAATATCGAGTTGTAAATCAATAGAAGTGTGCTGATCATCATTATTAGAGCATTGTCCCAAAGAAAAAGAAAAAAAAAGGAAAAAAAGAAAGGCCAAAGAAAAAAGGAAGGCCCAAAAAAAGGAAAAAAAGGTAAAAAGAAAAGAAAAGAAAAGAAAAAGGGACAATGCTACTATCTTTTTCCACACTTGTGCTTCAAAGTAGCACCATGATTTTCATGATAGAGAGTCTCTTGTTTTGTCACTTTCATTTACTAGTGGGAATTTTCATTATATAACTTGGCTTGTATATTCCAACGATGGGCTTCCTCAAATGCCCTAAGTCTTCATAAGCAAGCAAGTTGGATGCACACCCACTTAGTTTGTTTTATCGAGCTTTCATACATTTATAGCTCTAGTGCATCTGTTGCATGGCAATCCCTACTCACTCACATTGATATTTATTGATGGGCATCTCCATAGCCCATTGATACGCCTAGTTCATGTGAGGCCATCTTCCTCTTTTGTCCTCTCCACGACCACCACTCTATTCGACCTATAGTGCTATGCCCATGGCTCACGCTCATGTATTGCGTGAATGTTGAAAATGTTTGAAAAAAATTTAATTATGAAACAATTGCTTGGTTGAAACCGGGGTTGTGCATGATTTGAGTATTTTGTGTGACAAAGATGGAGCATAGCCAAACTATATGATTTTGTAGGGATGAACTTTCTTTGGCCATGTTATTTTGAGAAGACATGGTTGCTTTGATAGTATGCTTGAAGTATTATTATTCTTATGTCAATGTAGACTTTTGTCTTGAATCTTCGTATCTGAAAATTCATGCCACAATAAATAAAATTACATTGAGAATTATGTTGGTTAGCATTCCACATCAAAAATTCTATTTTTATCATTTACCTACTCGAGGACAAGCAGGAATTGAGCTTGGGGATGCTTGATACGTCTCCAACGTATCTATAATTTTTTATTGTTCCATGCTATTATATATTCTGTTTTGGATATTTAATGGGATTTATTATGCACTTTTATATTATTTTTGGGACTAACCTTCTAACCCAAGGCCTAGTGCAAATTGTTGTTTTTGCCTATTTCAGTGTTTCGCAGAAAAGGATATCAAACGGAGTCCAAACGGAATGAAACCTTCGGGAGAGTTATTTTTGGAACAATATCAACACGAAAGACTTGGAGTACACGCCAGGAAGCGAAGGAGGTGGCCACGAGGGCAGGGGCGCGCCCAGGGGGGGTAGTGTTGGAAATATGCCCTAGAGGCAATAATAAAAGATTTATTATTATATTTCCTTGTTCATGATAATCGTTTATTATCCATGCTATAATTGTATTGATTGGAAACTCAAATACATGTGTGGATGAATAGACAGACTTTGTGTCCCTAGTGAGCCTCTACAGGACTAGCTCGTTGATCAAAGATGACCGCGGTTTCCAGGTCATAGACATGAGTTGTCATTTGATAACGGGATCACATCATTAGGAGAATGATGTGATGGACGAGACCCAAACGTTAAACATAGCTTTTGATCGTGTCAGTTATCGCTATAGTTTTCTGCATGTCAAGTATAAGTTCCTATGACCATGAGATCATGTAACTCACTGACACCGTAGGAGTGCTTTGTGTGTGCCAAACGTCACAACGTAACTGGGTGACTATAAAGGTACTATACAGGTATCTCCGAGGGTGTCTGTTGAGTTGACATGGATCGAGACTGGGATTTGTCACTCCGTGTGACGGAGAGGTATCTCCGGGCCCACTCGGTAATACGTCATCTCAATGAGCTCAAAGTGATTAAGTAGTTGGTCACGGGATTATGTATTACGGTAACGAGTAAAGAGACTTGCCGGTAACGAGATTGAACTAGGTATAGAGATACCGACGATCGAATCTCGGGCAAGTAACATACCGACGAGACAAAGGGAACTGTATACGGGATTGCCTGAATCCTTGACATCGTGGTTCATCCGATGAGATCATCAAGAAACATGTGGAAACCAATATGGGTATCCAGATCCCGCTATTGGTTATTGACCTGGGAGTGTCTCGGTCGTGTCTACATGGTTTCCGAACCCGCAGGGTCTACACACTTAACGTTCGGTGACGCTAGGGTTGTTAGTGAGAATAGTGTATGGTTACCGAAGGTTGTTCGGAGTCCCGGATGAGATCCCGGACATGACGAGGGTCTCCGGAATGGTCCGGAGACGAACATTGATATATAGGATGAAAGGTTTCGGAGTCCGGAAGTGTTCCGGGGAGCATCGGGAAATCGGCGGATGACCGAAAGGGGGTTTCGGGGGTTCCGGAAGTAGTTCTGGGCCTAATGGGCCACAAGGGGGAACACCACAGCCCTCAGGGGGCTGTGCGCCCCCCCTGGGCCCTCTCCTTGTGCGCCAAGGGAGGTGGACCCCTCTAGGGTGGCCGCACCCCCTTAGCCTTGGGGGGCAAGGCACCTAGGGGGGGAAACCCTAGGGCCTGCCTTGGCCGCCGCCCCCCCCATGCCCTGGCCGCCGGCCCCCTAGGGGAAACCCTAGGGCGCCCCCCCTCTCCTCCTTCCCCCTATATATAGAGAGGTAGAGGGAGGGCAGCCAACACAAGTTCGTGCCTCGGTGCTGCCCTCCCTCTCCCATAACATCTTCTTCTCCCGCGGTGCTTAGGCGAAGCCCTGCTGGAATTCTTCTACACCATCACCACCACGCCGTCGTGCTGCCGGTTCTCCATCAACCTCTCCTCCACCCCTTGCTGGATCAATAAGGAGGAGACGTCCCCGAGCCGTACGTGTGAAGAACGCGGAGGCACCGTTGCTTCGGTGCTTGGATCTTCAGCGATCTGAATCGCGGCGAGTACGACTCCATCAACCGCGTTCTTAACGCTTCCGCTTAGCGATCTACAAGGGTATGTGGATCCTACTCTCCCCTCGTAGTTGCATCTACTAGATTGATCTTGGTGAACGTAGAGAAAATTTTTGTTTTCCATGCAACGTTCCCCTACAGTGGCATCATGAGCTAGGATCTTGCGTAGATGTTTTCTCGAGTAGAACACAAAAGGGTTTGTGGCGTTGATGTTTAAATTGCTGCCCTCCTTAGTCTTTCTTGATTCAGCGGTATTATGGGATGAAGCGGCCCGGACCAACCTTACATGTCCACGTACATGAGACCGGTTCCATCGACAGACATGTGACTTTTGTTGCATAAGATGGCTGGCGGGTGTCTGTCTCTCCTATCTTAGTTGAATCGGAATAGAACAAGGCGGTCCTTGTAGAAGGTTAAATAGCAACTTGAATATCACCGTTGTGGTTTTGCGTAGGTAAGAAGCGTTCTTGCTAGATACCCATAGCAGCCACGTAAAACATGCAACAACAAATTAGAGGACGTCTAACTTGTTTTTGCAGGGTATGTATGTGATATGATATGGCCAATGACATGATGAGATATATTTGATGTATGAGATGATCATGTTGTAATAGTTAATATCGACTTGCATGTCGATGCATACGGCAACCGGCAGGAGCCATAGGGTTGTCTTTATTTTTTGTATGACCTGCGTGTCAATCATTAAGCGCTTTGTAATGCTTTACTTTATCGCTAAACGGTAGCAATAGTAGTAAGAGCATGGTGGGCGCCGACAACCCCGATGGCGACACGATGATGGAGATCATGATGATGGAGATCATGGTGTGGCATCGGTGACGATGGAGATCATGCCGGTGCTTTGGAGATGGAGATCAAAAGCACGAGTTGATGGCCATATCATGTCACTTATGATTTGCATGTGATGTTAATCCTTTTATGCATCTTATTTTGCTTAGGACGACGGTAGCATTATAAGATGATCCTTCACTAAAATTTCAAGATAAAATTGTGTTCCCCCCGAGTGTGCGCCGTTGCGAAGGTTCGTCGTTTCGAAGCACCACGTGATGATCGGGTGTGATAGACTCTACGTTCGCATACAACGGGTGCAAGCCAGTTTTGCACGTGCAGAACACTCGGGTTAGACTTGACGAGCCTAGCATGTACAGACATGGCCTCGGAACACGGAGGACCGAAAGGTCGAGCATGAGTCATATAGTAGATATGATCAACATGTTGATGTTCACCATTGACACCACCTCATCTCACGTGATGATCGGACTTGGGTTGGTGAATTTGGATCATGTCACGCTCGAATGACCGGAGGGATGTCAATTTGAGTGGGAGTTATAAATAATTTGATTAGGTAGTAACTCACTTATCATGAACAATAGTCTAAAATGTCTTTGCAAATTTTTGGTTGTAGATGGCTCGCGCAGTAGCTCCCCTGAATTTTAATGAGTTCCTAGAGAAAGCTAAACTGAAAGATGACGGGAGCAACTTTGTGGACTGGCTCCGCAATCTGAGGATCATCCTCACAGCTGCCCAAAAGGTTTATGTCCTAAATGCACCGCTAGGTGACCCCCCCGCTCCTACAGCCCCTGCAGACGTTTTGAACGTCTGGCAGACACGTTCGGATGACTATTCGATAGTGCAGTGTGCCATGTTGTACGGCTTGGAAGGAGGACTTCAAAGGCGTTTTGAACGTCATGGTGCATATGAGATGTACCAGGAGTTGAAGTTCATCTTTGAGAAGAATGCTAAGATCGAGAGGTATGAGACCACCGATAAATTCTTTGCTTGCAAGATGGAGGAGAATTCGTCTGTCAGTGAGCACTTACTGAAGATGTCTGGGTACTATACCCGCATAGCTGATCTGGGACTTGTGTTCCCGGATGAGGCTATCATTGACAGAATTCTCCAGTCACTCCCTCCAAGCTACAAGAGCTTCGTGCAGCAGTATAACATGCAAGGGATGAACAAGACCATCGCCGAGCTGTTTTCGATGCTGAAAGTCGCTGAGGCAGACATCCAGAAGGAGTATCAAGTGTTGATGGTCAATAAAACCACCAGTTTCAAGAAGAACGGCAAGGGCAAGAAGGGTAACTCTAAGAAGGGTGGCAAAGCAGTTGCTAATCCAGTGAAGAAACCCAAGGCTGGGCCCAAGCCAGAGACTGAGTGTTTCTATTGCAAGGGGAACGGCCATTGGAAGCGGAACTGCCCCAAGTATCTGGCGGACAAGAAGGGGGCCAACAACAACAAAGGTATATGTGATATACATGTTATTGATGTGTACCTTACCAACTCTCGTTGTAGTGCCTGGGTATTTGATACCGGTTCGGTTGCTCACATTTGCAACTCTAAACAGGAACTGCGGAATAAACGGAGGCTGGCGAAGGACGAAGTGACGATGCGCGTGGGAAATGGTTCCAAGGTTGATGTGATCGCCGTCGGCACGCTCGCTCTTCGATTACCATCGGGATTAGTTATGAACCTGAATAATTGTTATTTAGTGCCTGCGTTAAGCATGAACATTATATCTGGATCTTGTTTATTGCGAGACGGTTACTCATTTAAGTCAGAGAATAATGGTTGTTCTATTTATATGAGTAATATCTTTTATGGTCATGCACCCGAAGTTAGGGGTTTATTCTTATTGAATCTCGATAGTGATGATACACATGTTCATAACATTGATGCCAAAAGATGTAGAGTTGATAATGACAATACCACTTTCTTGTGGCACTGCCGTTTGGGTCATATCGGCGTAAAACGCATGAGAAAGCTCCATGCTGATGGACTTTTGGAGTCTCTTGATTTTGAATCACTTGACACGTGCGAGCCGTGCCTCATGGGTAAGATGACAAGGACCCCGTTTTCAGGGACAATGGAACGGGCAAGTGACTTATTGGAAATCATACATACCGATGTGTGCGGTCCGATGAGTGTAACGGCGCGCGGTGGATATCGTTATTTTCTCACCTTCACTGACGACTTAAGTAGATATGGGTATATTTACTTGATGAAGCATAAGTCTGAAACTTTTGAAAAGTTCAAGCAATTTCAGAGTGAAGTTGAAAATCATCGTAACAAGAAGATCAAGTTCCTACGATCTGATCGAGGGGGAGAATATCTGAGTTATGAGTTTGGTGATCACTTAAGAAAATGTGGAATTGTTTCACAGTTGACGCCACCTGGAACACCACAGCGTAATGGTGTGTCCGAACGTCGTAATCGAACCCTATTAGATATGGTACGTTCTATGATGTCTCTTGCCGATTTGCCACTATCGTTTTGGGGGTATGCGTTAGAGACAACTGCATTCACTTTAAATAGGGCTCCATCTAAGTCCGTTGAGACAACACCGTATGAACTATGGTTTGGTAAGAAACCGAAGTTGTCTTTTCTCAAGGTTTGGGGTTGCGATGCTTATGTCAAAAGGCTTCAGCCAGAAAAGCTCGAACCCAAAGCGGACAAATGTGTCTTCATAGGATACCCAAAAGAAACAGTTGGGTACACCTTCTATCTCAGATCCGAGGGCAAAGTGTTTGTCGCTAAGAACGGGTCCTTTCTCGAGAAAGAGTTTCTCTCGAAAGAATTGAGTGGGAGGAAGGTAGAACTTGATGAGGTTATTGAACCTCTGCTTCAACCAGAAAGTAGCGCAGCACAGAAAGATGTTTTTGTGGAGCCTGCAGAGGTTGAAGAGGAAGCCAATGATGATGATCAAGAAGCTTCTGATCAAGTTACTACCGAACCTCGTAGGTCGACAAGGGTACGCACTGCACCTGAGTGGTATGGTAACCCTGTCCTGGAGGTCATGTTGTTAGACAACGGTGAACCTACGAGCTATGGAGAAGCGATGGTGGGCCCGGATTCCGACAAATGGTTAGAGGCCATGAAATCCGAGATGGGATCCATGTATGAAAACAAAGTATGGACTTTGGAAGTATTACCTGAAGGGCGGAAGGCCATTCAGAATAAATGGATTTTTAAGAGGAAGACGGACGCTGACGGTAATGTCACCGTGTATAAAGCTCGACTTGTGGCAAAGGGTTTTTCACAAGTTCAAGGGATTGACTACGATGAGACTTTCTCACCCGTAGCGATGCTTAAATCCGTCCGAATCATGTTAGCAATAGCTGCATATTTCGATTATGAAATTTGGCAGATGGATGTCAAAACAGCGTTCCTTAACGGTTTTCTTAAGGAAGATTTGTATATGATGCAACCAGAAGGTTTTGTCGATCCAGAGAATGCTGACAAGGTATGCAGGCTTCAGCGTTCCATTTATGGGCTGGTGCAAGCATCTCGGAGTTGGAATCTTCGCTTTGATGAGGTGATCAAAGCGTTTGGGTTTATACAAGTTTACAATGAAGCTTGTATTTACAAGAAAGTGAGTGGGAGCTCTATAGCGTTTCTAATATTATATGTGGATGACATATTGTTGATTGGAAACGATATAGAATTTTTGGATAGCGTGAAGGGGTATTTGAACAAGAGTTTTTTGATGAAGGATCTCGGTGAAGCTGCTTTCATATTGGGCATCAAGATCTATAGAGATAGATCAAGACGCTTGATAGGACTTTCACAAAGTACATACCTTGATAAAGTTTTGAAGAAGTTCAAAATGGATCAATCCAAGAAGGGGTTCTTGCCGGTATTGCAAGGTACAAAGTTGAGTAAGACTCAATGCCCAGTGACTGCGGAAGATAGAGAAAAGATGAGTGTCGTCCCCTATGCTTCAGCCATAGGCTCTATCATGTATGCAATGCTGTGCACGAGACCAGATGTCAGCCTTGCCATAAGTATGGCCGGAAGGTTTCAAAGTAATCCTGGTATGGATCACTGGACAGCGGTCAAGAATATCCTAAAGTACCTGAAAAGGACTAAGGATATGTTTCTCGTTTATGGAGGT
>LR738710.1:897273809-897316005 GCA_902687465.1 Secale cereale
CCCCCATGCCCTGGCCGCCGGCCCCCTAGGGGAAACCCTAGGGCGCCCCCCCCTCTCCTCCTTCCCCCTATATATAGAGAGGTAGAGGGAGGGCAGCCAACACAAGTTCGTGCCTCGGTGCTGCCCTCCCTCTCCCATAACATCTTCTTCTCCCGCGGTGCTTAGGCGAAGCCCTGCTGGAATTCTTCTACACCATCACCAC
Organism: Secale cereale; assembly: GCA_902687465.1. Classification (NCBI taxonomy): domain Eukaryota; kingdom Viridiplantae; phylum Streptophyta; class Magnoliopsida; order Poales; family Poaceae; genus Secale; species Secale cereale. The sequence continues at coordinate 897,274,012 of LR738710.1, forward strand.
CACGCCGTCGTGCTGCCGGTTCTCCATCAACCTCTACTCCACCCCTTGCTGGATCAAGAAGGAGGAGACGTCCCCGAGCCGTACGTGTGAAGAACGCGGAGGCACCGTTGCTTCGGTGCTTGGATCTTCAGCGATCTGAATCGCGGCGAGTACGACTCCATCAACCGCGTTCTTAACGCTTCCGCTTAGCGATCTACAAGGGTATGTGGATCCTACTCTCCCCTCGTAGTTGCATCTACTAGATTGATCTTGGTGAACGTAGAGAAAATTTTTGTTTTCCATGCAACGTTCCCCGACAGGTAGGTGCGCCCCCACCCTCGTGGGCCACCTGTTGACCCCCCGACGTGCCTCTTCTGCCTATGTATACTCTCATACCATGAAAACATCGAGGCAACAGACGAAACCCTAATTCCACCGCCGCAACCTTCTGTTCCCATGAGATCCCATCTTGGGGCCTGTTCCGGAGCTCCGCCGGAGGGGGCATCGATCATGGAGGGCTTCTACATCAAAACCATAGGCTCTCCGATGAGTTGTGAGTAGTTTACGATAGACCTTCGGGTCCATAGTTATTAGCTAGATGGCTTCTTCTCTCTCATTGGATCTCAATAAAAAGTTCTCCTCGATCTTCGAGGAGATCTATTCGATGTAATCTTTTTGCGGTGTGTTTGTCTAGATCAGATGAATTGTGCGTTTATGATCAAGATTATCTTTGAACAATATTGGATTCTTTTCTGAAATCTTTTATGTATGATTATAATATCCTTGCAAGTCTCTTCGAATTATTGGTTTGGTTTGGCCTACTAGATCTATAGTTCTTGCAATGGGAGAAGTGCTTTGCTTTGGGTTCAATCTTGCGGTGTCCTTTCCTAGTGACAGCAGGGGCAGCAAGGCACGTATTGTATTGTTGCCATCGAGGATAAAAATATGGGGTTTATATCATATTGCTTGAGTTTATCCCTCTACATCATGTCATCTTGCTTAAGGCGTTACTCTGTTCTTATGAACTTAATACTCTAGATGCATGCTGGATAGCGGTCGATGTGTGGAGTAATAGTAGTAGATGCAGAATCGTTTCGGTCTATTTGTCACGGACGTGATGCCTATATACAATGATCATGCCTAGATAATCTCTAACTATGCGCTTTTCTATCAATTGCTTGACAGTAATTTGTTCACCCACCATAGAATTCTGCTATCATGAGAGAAGCCACTAGTGAAACCTATGGCCCCCGGGTCTATTCTCATCATATTATCTTCCATCAATTATTTACTTTACTTTGCTTTATTTACTTTCAATCTCTATACCAAAAATACCAAAAATATTGTCTTATCATATCTATCAGATCTTACTCTCGTAAGTGACCGAGAAGGGATTGACAACCCATTTTATCGCATTGGCTGCAAGGTTCTTATTTGTTTGTGCTGCTGCGAGGGACTCGTGCGTGGTCTCCTACTGGATTGATACCTTGGTTCTGAAAAACTGAGGGAAATACTTACGCTACTGTGCTGCATCACCCTTTGCTCTTCGAGGGAATACAAAGCAATCTCGAGAAGTAGCACCAACCACCTCGTGGACGGGACAGAGTTGCTAGCAACGGTGTACACAAGCCCGCACCCCCACCTCATAAAGGAAAGGAGGATGTGGCTCAAGTCCGAAAACACGATCTGCGTGAGGACCTAAACAAAAAAGCTAGCAAGACCAGATCTATCTACGGACCTAGGGACCGGGCTCCCGCACTGGACATCGGCTATCAAGCCAATCTGTCGGGGGAAACTGTCCACCATGAGCACCTATGGGACCGGAGCCCCTTGTTCGTGCGGTAAGGGAGCGGAGGGAGCACAAAGAGCAGATCGTGGAGAGCACGCGGGCAGTTTACCCAGGTTCGGGCCGCGATGGACGCGTAAAACCCTACTCCTGCTTAGATTGTATTGAGTTGGGGAGCTCGGGAGCTTGAAGAACTAGCTACACCGAGCGAGAGAGCTATCTATGTTCCGAACCCCCTCTACGTTGTGCATGGGCCTCCTTTTATAGCTCAAGGGGTCACCGACAGGTGTCAACGTAGAAGAAGGGGTAAAAATGTAACTTTGGAGGTAGTTGTAACAGTGTGGTAACAGTGGATGAACAGTGCATGAACAGTGGTCATCACCTACTTTGACAGTGGGGGACAAGAGCATTAAATGCCCGTCACCGTCGACCCCAAAAGCGCCCGCCCTTGCGTCTCCGTTCGCCACGGCGATAGCCTCGTCACCGTGGAGTGCCACCGTGTCCCCCAGGCTGCACAGCCATCCGCCACACGTCCCTGGACGGGACCTAGGGCGACGCGTGGGCCGATGAGCTGGAGCGCAGGCACACAGTGCAGGCTTCCCCCAGCAAGCACCTTGCCGGGGGCTTGATCTTGTCGGGCCGGGAAGCTTGTCGCTCCCCTGGTCTTGCCGGGGCGCAGGGTGCGCCGAGGCGTGTCTTCTGAAACGTAATCTTCTAGTCTTCCTGGCAAGCTCCTCTTGCCAGGGTCTTGTGCTAGTGAGGTAATCTTGAGCCTGGGACGGCCTTCCCGGCAAGCTCCACTTGCCGGGGCCTTGATCTTCTGTCTTGTATACTTTGTTTTTGAATGGCTTAAATAAGGATCAGAGAGGTTTCCGGCAAGCACGTGGTAGACCCTGCCGCGGGAAGCTGCTACTGCCCGTGCACAAGTTGGGGTACTAAGGTACCCCTATCTTAGTACACCGACAAGAGCCCCCGGGCCTGGGCCACACATGGTGCCCAGCGCTGTTGGGCCAGGCCCAAAACAGTGCACGGGCACGCGCAGCCTACAGCGAGCCGTAATTCCCCTTCCGCATCCGCCGTGCCCCTCCGTAACGGCACGCGTCGATTGCGGCGTCGTGGGAGAGAACGTGGCCACGTTCTTTAATGGGAAATGCGGAGCGTCCCCCACTTCCCCCTTAAATGCAGAGGAAGCAGGGGCCGTTACCTTACTTCATCTTCATTGCTTCTTCCATCTCCAGAAATTCCCCTCTGCGCTCCGCCTCCACACCTCCTCCGCCGTCTCTCGCATCTGCGGCGCCGCCGGACTCCTCGCCTCCCCCTCTTCCCTCGCCGCCCCCGCCATGGCCCCGAAGACCGAGAAGGCGAAGGCGGAGAAGGCCAAGAAAGAGAAATCTGAGCAGGCGGCGAAGCTTGCTCTCCTGCGGAAGAGGAATGTTGTCTTCGCGCCAAGGCTCGGCGCGCGGGAGCTCTGGAACAAGTACTACCTGTTCTGGGCCAAGAAGACCAAGGCGCATCCTCGGACCAGAGTGTATCCCGCCGCCGCCAAGGATCTGTACCCCGGCGGGTATTTCTTCTTCGCTGTCTTCTTCCACTGCGGGCTATGTCCTCCATTCTCTGAATTTTTCTGTGATATCATGAACACCTAGAACCTCCATCTTTTATACTTCACCCCCAACGCCATCCTCACGATGGCGGTTTTCGCACATCTATGCGAAAACTACATAGGGATCTATCCAAACGTAGCGCTTTTTAGGCATTTCTTTACGCCTAGAGTAGAGGCCAGCGCTCCCCTCTCCGGGGGTATCTCTTGGGTCTTCCGCTTGAACAAGAAAGAATCCTATCTGCAAGGGGAGCTCCGCGGCAAGTGGGAGGAGTGGCGCGCGGATTGGTGCTGGATAGTAGAGGACGAGCCGCAGCCTTTCACCGCGCCGCGCACAACTGCTATAGTGCGCGGCAGGGACTGGAGCGACCTGGACTCGGACGACATCAAGCTCAACGTCGCCCTTGTCAGAATTCTTCGTCTCCGGGTAGCCAAGTTGACCATCGGAGAAGTAGGGGCAGACTTCCTCCGCCGCCGCATTGCCCCTTTACAGGAGAGGAAAAGGCCAGCATGGGAGTACGGCAATGCGGCGGACATTATGAGACTGCGCCCAGGACTGAACTTGAACTTCACGTCGCTGGAGCTGAAGGGGATGGTCCGGGAGCTTTTTAAGCATGACCCGGCCCACCCGGAGTGGTTTAGGGCTCCCCGGGGAGTGGTGCCTCTATGCAACAGCACGGCCCGGGACTCCTTGCGCGCAATGATGCCCGCATGTGACTCGCACGGCGTCGACCCCACATGGATAGTGCCCATGCCGGATGCCATCATGAGCTTCTTCGACAACTTGGTGGAGGTGCCGAAGAACAAGGAGGAGATCAAGGGACTCACCCGGGCCACCACTGAGCGGGAGATTGCTTATATTGCTTCCCGGGTAGAAGAGGCCGCCGCAGCCGCAGCGGCAGGAGAGTTCGGGTTTACAGTTGAAGAGGCAGAGGCTGCGGAAGCGTCGTGCCAAGCAGAGGAGGCGGAGATCCGCAGGCTGCTTAAGCTTCCGCCTGACGAGCTCGCCGGGGTCCCCTCTCTGAGGTATGCTGGGATCCCCGGGATTGTGAGCGAGGCCGCCGCGAGGGGCGATGTTGCCGGAGGGAGCAGAGGTGCCGGAGGGACCGGAGGCGCCGGAGGGAGCACGGCCGTAGGGCAGGGCGCTGGGCCCAGCGAACCGGCCGAGGAGGAGGAGGAGGAGGCCGGGGCCGGCGAGGACTCCGGTGGGTCTCTGGGGCTCAACGACGACGCCTCCTCGTCCTCGGAGACCTCCCCGCCACGGGCAAGTCCCAGGCGATCTCCGTTGAAGCGCCTCCGCAAGGCGACGACGACGGCGAGGGCGCAGGCGCCCCGACAACAACCTGCTCGCCGGGCGGCGCGAGCTACCCGAGGGAGCCAAGCCGCGACGGGAGCGCCCGGCGCACCAACCGCGGCGGAGGCGCCCCGCACACAGGCTACGGCGGAGGCGCCCCATACGTCAGCGCCAAGTGGAGGAGGGTCTTCTCAGAGCGGAGCGGCTGCTCCGCCTGCTCCCCGGGCCTCGGCATCCACAGGGGCCGGGTCTTCGCAGCCCCCAGCCCCGGGGACCGCCAAGCACCCGAGGGAGCCTTCTCCTCCTGTTCCTCGCGCGGACGCGCCTCAGGTGGAGTTTGATTTCTCCGCCCTCAGCGACGACGACGAGGAAGAGGAGTAAGTGCTTGAAGTTTTGTATCTTCTTTAATTTTGTCTTGATGATGATTCTGATCTTGCTTCTTGCCTTGATTTCAGGACCCTGGCCCAGCGAGCGGCGAAGAAGGCCAAGGTTCCAGTGGTCGAGGTCGAGGACGACTCGCCCGTCGCGGCGACAGGGGACGCGCCGGCGACGAGCTTGCCGGACCCAAGCGCTGCTCCGAGGAGCAGCCCCCATCGCAGCCCCCACCGTAAGTCTGGTTTTGAACTTTCCGCCCGTCGGGCGCGCCTTAAGTTTTTGTCTTGTACTAACATCTTGTTACTCTGTTTTGTCTTGATTGTCTTGTGCAGAAATGGAGCCGCAGCCGCAGGAGCGCCCGGAGACCACTCCCGAGGAGCCGCAGGCCCCGCCGTCCCCGCCAAGGACGAACTCCCCAGCGAGGGAGAGCGCTCCGCCAAGGGCGAGCAGCCCGGCGAGGGCGGCCACCCCGCCAAGGGAGAGCTCCCCGGCGAGGGAGCCTGTCGCCGACGAAGTCCGCCAAGGTAAGTCTTGCAACCTCGTCTTCTTGGACTTGTCTTTTTTGGATATTTGCTTGAACTTTTTCTTTTTCTTCTTCTTCTAGATCCTCCTCCCCCAGAGCAGATGGAGACGGAGGTCATCGTAGAGGAGGAGGGCCCGCAAGGCGACACCGGCGACGCCACTGTCGTCGAAGGCGCGGCAGGAGCCGACGAGCCTGCCGCGGAGGAGACTGCTCCGACCACAGACGCCGCGGCCGGGGAGGGGGACGGCGGCCACACTGCCGGCCCGGAGGCGGCAGGAGCGTCAAGCGCTGCGCCGGCCGCCGACCCCTCCACCGAGAAGGAGCAGTCCGCCTTTTATCTCGAGGCTCCCAACGGCGTCTTCATCCAAGTGCCGTGGGGATCCTCGTCGCGAGCCCCCGAGGAGGGAGAGACCTTCGATGGGGAGGTCCTCGCCTCCGCGGGGCTGAAGATCGTCGAGGCGCCTGGCGGGAGCGACGAGCCCGAGGAGGAGAAACTGCTTCACCGGCTCCTAGCTCTTTACCGGGCCAGGCAGGCGAAACTTGAGTCTCGGGAAGCCCTCACCGCCAAGGCCGCAGCGGATATGGAGAAACACGCCGCGGAGCTCCGCGCCGCCAACCAGGCGGCCCTCCGTGACTTGGCGGAGGAGCGCGAGAGGCTTGCCGGAGAGTACCAAGAGTGGCTCCTGGAGAAGGCCGAAGCCGAGGAGCAGCAGCGACTCGCCGGAGAAGCGCTGTCCCAGCGAGAAGGAGCGCTCAACCAGCGGAAGGTCGACCTCGACTCTCACGAGGAAGACCTTGCCGCCCGGGAGCAGGCCCTTGGCGGAGAGCTGAAGGAAGCAAAGGCCGCCGCAGCCACCGCGGAGACCGCCAAGAAGGACCTCGAAGCTAAGGTGGTGCAGCTGGAGGAGTACCTGAAGGCGAGCACGGAGAGGGTCACCGCGCTCAACATAGAGCGCGAGAAGGATGCCCATACCAACTCAGAACTCCAGGTACGCCTCTCCAAGCAGGGCGACGAGCTGAAGGCCGCCAAGGACTCAATTGCAGATCTGGAGCTGAAGGTCTCCACGCTGAAGGATTCTCTTGACGCCGTCCGGGACCGCGAAACCAAGCTGAAGGACGAGCTCCGCAAGGAGCGAGGCCTGGTGGAGAGCGCTGCCACTTCAGCTGACAACTTCCGCCGGACCGTCGAAGTATGGACCGAAGACCTGGTGGCTTCTGCCGCTGCCATCGACAAGGAGCTGATGGCAATGAGGGTGGAGCACCTCATATACTCTCCGGATCCAAACCGCCCCCACAGCGCCAAGCTCAGTCTCTTCTTCAGAGGGGTCGCGCCGGCACTCGCAATTCTACAGAAGAAACTCCCCGCGCAGCTGGCCGAGGAGTCACGCCAGCTCTGCGCGGGTACCCTGGAGCGCGTCCTGACGAAGATTGTGTACCACAATCCTGGTATAAATCTCGTCAATGTTCTCCGCAGCCTACCGGCCGATGCAGATATGGAGGCGCTGAAGGGGCAGGTCGCCCACATCATCGCCAAAGTGAACAAGATTTCCAGGCGTGAGGGCAATCGCGTGGATTAGGCCTCCTTTTCTTTATTTCGTTTGCTGCTGCAAAGTGTGTCACGAACATGAAACTATTAGTCATTGCGACAAGTTATCTCTGTAATATATTTATCTTGTTTTCGAGCAATTGATGCAGTGTTATCTCCCTTGCTTTGGTCCTTTACTTTGTATGCTTTTAACCCTACGCTTCCAGGGAACTCGCCGGCAAGGGGCCCTTGCCGCGAGCGCTGAGTGCTGGACTCTGAGCAGCCTGCTGGCCAAGGTCTTACCGGCAAGTAACCTTGCCGCAGCTAGTCGCGACGCACTTAGCTTGCTGAGCGAACTCGAAAACGAAGCAAGGGCGCGACAATTGTCGCAGCTCACTTAAGTCGTTGAGCGTGCTCGAAAACAAGGTAAGGGTGCGGCTAGCCACGAGTAGGTTCCTCCGCGCACAGGTTTTCCATACAAAGTGTGGTTGTTTAAGGAAGATAACTAAAAATTTAAAAATTTGAACTGCTCAAATTCTGGTAACTTAGCTTTCGTATATTGCTTGCTTCCCCGACAAGGCTTCTCTTTCTTGAACAGCACTTGGTTCATCTTCCATCACCTTCCCCCCGGCAAACTTGTGCGCGAGGAACATTCCTTCTGCTTATGAGGGAAAGAAAAAGAGGGGGGAAAACAAGTATATGGCCTTTCGGCATGCTAATGCTTACCGGGTACGTGCGTCGCACAAGATGCCAAATAATGCATGCGAATAGCGAAGAAAAGCATGGAAAAGGCAAATAGTGCAAAACACAAAAGCTTTACTGATGCACGGGATCTGCGCCCGGCTTTGTACAAAGGATTACATGCGACAGCGGCAAGACTTGTACAAAAGGTGGTTGCCGGAGCGGATCACGGCAACCGCGCCTTATGGGTGAAACTTGCGAAGATGCTCTATGTTCCAGGAGTTGCTCACCGGTAAGCCTTCTTCGGTCTCAAGGCGGACAGCGCCGGGCCTTGTTACTTGTCTCACCCGATAAGGGCCTTCCCACTTCGGCGTCAACTTGTTGGAATTCTTGGCGGACTGAACACGCCGAAGAACAAGGTCGCCTTCCTCGAGACTCCTGGCCTTAACCTTGCGGCTATGATAGCGACGCAAGGCTTGCTGGTATCGAGCAGCTCGTACAGCAGCCTGGAGACGTTCCTCCTCGAGGAGCAAAGCGTCATCTTGTCGCAGTTGCTCTTGCTCGAGCTCATCATAAGTTAGCACCCGAGGAGATCCGTATACGAGTTCCGTGGGGAGAACTGCCTCTGCCCCATAGACTAGGGCAAAGGGTGTCTGTCCGGTGGCTCGACTTGGTGTCGTTCTGATTGACCAAAGAGCCGCCGGTAGCTCCTCTATCCAGTTTCTTCCGCACTTGCACAACCTGTCAAAGGTCCTTGTCTTGAGTCCGCGCAGCACTTCAGCATTTGCCCTCTCCGCTTGACCGTTGCTCCTCGGGTGAGCAACAAAAGCGAAGCAGACCTTGGCGCCAAGGTCTTGGACATATTGCATGAAGGTGCGACTAGTAAATTGTGTACCGTTGTCGGTGATGATCCTGTTAGGGATTACGAAACGGCAAACAATCGACCTGAAGAACCTGACCGCTGACTGTGCCGTCACCTTTCTCACCGGTTCCACTTCTGGCCACTTTGTGAACTTGTCGATTGCAACGTACAAGTACTCAAAGCCCCCGACGGCACGGGGGAAAGGGCCGAGGATATCGAGCCCCCAGACCGAGAAGGGCCAGGACAAAGGGATCGTTTGGAGAGCTTGAGCTGGCTGATGAATTTGTTTGGCATGGAACTGGCACGCTTCACACTTGGTTACTTGTGCAGTTGCGTCTTGGAGGGCTTCTGGCCAGAAAAACCCTTGCCGGAACGCCTTCCCGGCAAGTGCCCTTGCGCCAATGTGGTGGCCACATATGCCTCCGTGTATCTCCGCCAACAGCTTCTGTCCATCTTCTCTGGGAATGCACTTCAACCTGACACCATTGAGTCTTCTTCTGTACAGCTCGTTATCCACGAACTGGTGCATACTTGACCGCCTGGTTATCTTCTCTATCTCTTCTGGGTCGTCGGGAAGTTCTCCGGTTTGCAGAAAACGGACGATCTGCTGCGCCCATGCCGGAGCCCGAGGCTCAACAGCAAGGACTAAAGGCATGAGGGCCGCTGCGGGAACCCCAGCTTCTACGGCAAGAACCTCTGGTTCTGCCGGAGCAGATGGTCCCCCGGCAAGCTCGCCGGGGCGAGGCTTGTCGGGAACGCTTGCTTCAACTGTAAAGATCCGAGGATCTGCAAGAGCAAACTGTTCCTCAGCATTCTAATCGTTGATCTTGGAGATCTTGGCGGCGGCTTCGGGAAGATCCGCCGGCAAGTAGTCGCCGGAGACCAACTTTCTCTTCTTTTGCTGCCCAATAGATGGTGTTACGGATGGCTGAGTCAGCCTGAGCAAAAAGGTCCCTGGTTCCACAGGTAACTTCATCGCAGCACACTTTGAGAGGCCATCTGCAATGTCATTATGAGCTCTTGGAACGTGCTCCATTTGCAGGCCCTCAAAGTGTTCTTCAAGCTTCCGCACTTCATCTACATAAGCTTCCATCAAAGGGCTCTGGTAACTCTTGTTGACTTGCCGGACCACCAACTGAGAATCTCCCCGCACAATTAGCTTTCTGATCCCAAGTTCGGCCGCAATCCTGAGGCCGGCAAGCAAGCCTTCGTACTCAGCAATATTGTTTGTCGCTTGCTCCCTGGGAAAGTGCATCTGGATAACATACTTGAGGTGCTCTCCGGTGGGCGCGATGAGTACCACGCCGGCACCGGCGCCTTGCAGCGAGAATGCACCATCAAAGTACATTACCCATTCACTTGTCGCTTCTTGTACGGGTACACTTGTCTCTGGAACTTCTTCATAAGGCGTTGGGGTCCATTCAGCTATGAATTCTGCCAAAGCTCGGCTCTGGATAGTTGAAGTACTCTCAAACTTGAGACCAAAGCTTGACAGCTCCAGTGCCCACTCGACGATCCTGCCCGTTGCTTCTGGATTGTGCAATATCCTCTTCAGCGGAAAGCGAGTGACCACTGTTATCTTGTGTGCTTGGAAGTAATGGCGTAGCTTTCTCGAGGCCATGAGGAGGCCGAAAAGAAACTTTTGCACCCCAGAGTATCTTGATCTAGCCCCCTGCAAGAGGGAACTTACAAAATACACTGGGCACTGCACCATCTTCTTCCGCACTTCTCCTTGCTTTTGCGCAGAGTTGTCCTCGTCGGGGCCAGAGCTTGTCGGAGGAGCCCCCTGCTTGTCGCTGAATTCGCTTGCCGGTGGTGCTGACTCCTCGTCGGCCTCCCTCTCCGCTACTAACGCAGCACTAACCACCTGGTTGGTCGCCGCTAGGTAGAGCAGCAACTTCTCCTGTGGCCTAGGTGCGACAAGTATTGGAGTGGAGGATAGGTACCGTTTCAAGTCTTGCAGCGCTGCCTCCGCTTCCGGAGTCCATTTCATAGGACCTGCCTTCTTCAAAATTTTGAAGAAAGGAAGGGCGCGTTCTGCAAACTTTGAAATGAACCTACTGAGGGCAGCCACACAACCTGCAAGTCTCCTTACGTCCTTGACGCGCTTCGGGGCTTCGATATGCTCGATGGCTTTAATCTTGTCGGGGTTGGCTTCAATTCCCCTCTGTGACACAAAGAACCCGAGAAGCTTGCCGGAGGGGACTCCAAAGACGCACTTCTCGGGGTTCAACTTAAGCTGGATCTTGCGCAGATTCTCAAATGTCTCTTCCAAATCTTGGATCAGGGTATCCTTGCTCTTGCTCTTGACCACGATATCATCCATGTAGGCTTCCACATTTCTGTGGATCTGTGGCTCAAAAGCAGTGTACACTACTCTTGGAAATGTAGAGCCTGCATTCTTCAATCCGAAGGGCATGCGAATGAAGCAATATGTGCCGCATGGAGTAATGAATGCAGTCTTCTCTTCATCTTCCTTGGCCATGAAAATCTGGTGGTAGCCTGAATATGCATCAAGAAAAGAGAACAGCTCACATCCGGCAGTGGAGTCAACAATCTGGTCAATGCGCGGCAAGGGAAATGGATCCTTGGGACATGCTTTATTGACATCAGTGAAGTCTATACACAGTCTCCACTTCCCGTTGGCCTTACGCACGACAACTGGATTTGCTAACCACGTCGGATGGATCACGCCTCTAACTAGGCCCGCTGCTTCTAGCTTCTTGATTTCTTCGGCAATGAATTCTTGGCGCTCCACGGCTTGCTTTCTGACCTTCTGCTTGACGGGCCGCGCATGAGGACAAAAAGCAAGCTTGTGCTCAATTACCTTCCTGGGAACATCGGGGATGTCAGATGGTTGCCAGGCAAACACATCGACATTCGCCCGCAGGAAGGCAACGAGCGCGCTTTCCTATTTGCTGTCAAGCGTGGCACTGATGGTGAAGGTACCACCAGTGCCGTCCTCCTTGGCGGACACCTTCTTGGTTGCCGGTGGAGCGGCCATCCCCTTCTTGCACTTGCCGGTGGAGCTCGATGGAACGTCCTCGGCGGCAGCGCAGCACTCCGAAGAGGTGCGGTTGCCGGAGTGGGTCCCAGAGCACTTGCCGGACTTGGTCTTGGTATTCTGGAGTCTCCTCCCCTCTTCGGCGCTCGCGCACTTATCAACTAGAGCATAGAGCTCGCTGACATCCCGTATCTTGGTCATGGCCATTTCCTCACGCATGCGGCGGTTACGCACGTTCTGGTGAAACGCACTGATAACCGCAGCAGGGTGGACGTCGGGGATGTTGTGCTGCACGCGGCTGAAGCGCTGGATGTACTTGCGCAGGGGTTCTCCTTCCTTCTGGGCCAAGATGTGGAGATCGCTCTCCTGGCCGTGGGGTTTGTGGCCGCCCGTGAAGGCGCCAACAAACTGGTGGCAAAGATCTGCCCAAGAAGAAATGGAGCCTTACGGCAAGTGCATAAGCCAAGAACGTACGTTCGGCTTAAGCACCAGCGGGAAGTAGTTCGCCAGTACCTTCTCGTCGCGCCCCCCGGCAGCCTGCACCGCGATGGTGTAGATGCTGAGGAATTCCGAGGGGTGCGTCTTGCCGTCGTACTTTTCCGGTACGTCGGGCTTGAAGTTCTTCATGCTGGGCCACTAGACACGCCGCAGCTCACGGGTAAACGCAGGGCAACCTGCCGTGTACGGCAAGTCGCCTGGCTCACCGGGCGCGTGTGTGTCAACAGCGGTCCCAGCCCGCTGATATGATTGTCGCCGAGCTTCTCGGCGGCGCTCGATCGTCGTTCGAGCGTCTTCTTGTCGCCGGTCGTCAAGGACTTGGCGCTGGTCCCGACGAGCCCGCGGATCCGACGACGCCGTGGAGTCGTCGTCGACGTTGATCCGGCGAGGCGGCGTCTTGTGCTTCCGCGGCGGGGAGTGCACGGTGATTGCACCCCCGGCGGTCTTGTCGCCGTCGGCCTTCGTCTTCTCGACTTGCCGCGGCCGCGACGTCGCCGGCTGCTGCGACGTGTCGTTATTGGCGAAGGCGATGAGGCTTTGGATTGTTGCCCTCCAGTCTTCGGCCTTGTCTGCCGCTGGAGGGAAGTCGAGGAGCAGTTGCGCTCTTGCGAGCGCTTCTGCTGGAGAGGAGGGGAGCGGGGGCAAGCGATGCGAGGAGCGGGATATGCTCGGACTCCTAACGGGGTTAGAAGGAGCAGTTTCCCGCCCCAGTGACCGCACCTTGCTCGTGCCCGGACGGTGGTCCGGAGCATCCCGCGAACCTCCGGCTTGCCCTTGCCCCAGCAAGCGGATGGTACCTCCTGTACCACGGCGCTGTTGGGTCGTTGTTTGCTGAGATGGACGTGGCGCGTCCATGGAGACCGAGGCTCGGTCGTCCGTCTTGTCCTTGGATTTGGTGGTGCCACGAGTTTCCTCGCCGGCGACCACCCTTCCGACGGCGTCTCCTCCACCCACCGTTGGTTCTGGTGGCGGTGGAACAGACGCAGACGGGCCTCCGACCTCCGAAGCCTTCTTCTTCGGGGCCATGCTGTTGTTGCTGATGAAGTGGATGTGGCTGGAGAGGTTGATGAAGAATGCGCCCGCGTGAACGCCGGATCAGGTTCGCGCAACCTCGACGCCCCCTACCTGGCGCGCCAAAGATGTCGGGGGAAACTGTCCACCACGAGCACCTATGGGACCGGAGCCCCTTGTTCGTGCGGTAAGGGAGCGGAGGGAGCATAAAGAGCAGATCGTGGAGAGCACGCGGGCAGTTTACCCAGGTTCGGGCCGCGATGGACGCGTAAAACCCTACTCCTGCTTAGATTGTATTGAGTTGGGGAGCTCGGGAGCTTGAAGAACTAGCTACACCGAGCGAGAGAGCTATCTAGGTTCCGAACCCCCTCTACGTTGTGCATGGGCCTCCTTTTATAGCTCAAGGGGTCACCGACAGGTGTCAACGTAGAAGAAGGGGTAAAAATGTAACTTTGGAGGTAGTTGTAACAGTGCGGTAACAGTGGATGAACAGTGCATGAACAGTGGTCATCACCTACTTTGACAGTGGGGGACAAGAGCATTAAATGCCCGTCACCGTCGACCCCAAAAGCGCCCGCCCTTGCGTCTCCGTTCGCCACGGCGATAGCCTCGTCACCGTGGAGTGCCACCGTGTCCCCCAGGCTGCACAGCCATCCGCCACGCGTCCCTGGACGGGCCCCAGGGCGACGCGTGGGCCGATGAGCTGGAGCGCAGGCACACAGTGCAGGCTTCCCCCGGCAAGCACCTTGCCGGGGGCTTGATCTTGTCGGGCCGGGAAGCTTGTCGCTCCCCGGGTCTTGCCGGGGCGCAGGGTGCGCCGAGGCGTGTCTTCTGAAACGTAATCTTCTAGTCTTCCTGGCAAGCTCCTCTTGCCAGGGTCTTGTGCTAGTGAGGTAATCTTGAGCCTGGGACGGCCTTCCCGGCAAGCTCCACTTGCCGGGGCCTTGATCTTCTGTCTTGTATACTTTGTTTTTGAATGGCTTAAATAAGGATCAGAGAGGTTTCCGGCAAGCACGTGGTAGACCCTGCCGCGGGAAGCTGCTACTGCCCGTGCACAAGTTGGGGTACTAAGGTACCCCTATCTTAGTACACCGACACAATCGCACTGGTCATATACCAGTTCGGGGTCAATAGCGAACATCACAACCATCGGACATACGCCATGATATAGCAAAATACAGAGGTACCGCACACCCGCTGTGCTTCGCCGATGAGGTGTTGGATCATGATTTTCTAGAAGGGTTTAAACCCGTGAACATCGAGGCGTACGATGGAACGACGGATCCAGCCGTCTGGATAGAGGACATCATCCTTCACATGCACATGGCTCGCGGAGATGATCTCCACGCCATTAAATACCTACCCCTCAAGCTGAAAGGACCAGCTCGGCACTTGCTATACAGCCTCCCAGAGATCTCCATTGGGAGTTGGAAAGAACTTGAGCATGCTTTTTGAGCCAATTTTCAAGGGGCCTATGTCCGGCCCCTGGACGCTGACGATCTAAGTCACATCACCCAACAACCCGGGTAGTCAGCCCACAAGCTTTGGAATCGGTTTCTTACAAAGAAGTCCCAAATTGTCAACTATCTGGACGCCAAAGCCTTAGCGTCCTTCAAGCACAGTGTCCGAGACGAATGGCTAGCCACACACCTCGGACAGGAAAAGCTGAGCATAATGGCAGCCCTAACTACACTCATGACCCGCTTTTGCGCGGGCGAGGAGAGCTGGTTAGCTCGTAGCATCACCAGCAACCCTGGAACATCTGAAGTCAGTGACGACAATAGAAAGCCATGGCATAACAAAAACAAACGTCGAAATAATTATGGAAGCCGAGATGATATAGTGGTAAACACCGAATTCAGCAGCTCCAGATCCGGTCAACGGAAGAAGCCGTTCAACGGCAACAAAGATGGTCCATCCAGCTTGGACAAAATATTAGATAGACCTTGCCAGATCCATGGCACCCCAGAAAAACCTGCAAACCATACCAACCGTAATTGTTCGGTCTTCAAGTAGGCCGGCAAGCACAATGCCGATCACAAGGGGAAGGGACCTCAGAGCGAAGACGAGGATGAACCTCGCCAGCCAAATACAGGGGGATAGAAGAAATTTCCACAGGAGATCAAAACAGTGAACACGATATATGCCACTCATATCCCAAAGAGGGAGCGCAAGCGCGCACTCTGAGATGTCTACGCCGTCGAGCCTGTTGCCCCCAAATTCAACCCATGGTCGGCATGTCCGATCACTTTCGATCGCAGGGTTCATCCGACTAGTATCCGTCATGGGGGTTCGGCTGCCCTAGTGCTCGACCCAATAATCGATGGATACCATCTCACCCGAGTCTGTATGGATGACGGCATCAGTCTTAATCTGATATATCAGGATACAGTCCGCAAGATGGGGATCGACCCGTCAAGAATCAAGCCAAGCAGCATGACCTTTAAAGGAGTGACAACGGGCGTTGAAGCCCGCAACACGGGCTCTTTAACATTGGAGGTTGTATTCGGCTCTCCCAATAACTTTCGAAGCGAAGAGCTAATCTTCGACAAAGCTCCATTCCGAAGTGGCTATCACACACTACTCGGAAGAACGGCCTTCGCCCACTTTAATGTAGTCCCGCATTATGCCTATCTAAAGCTTAAAATGGCTAGCCCACGTGGCGTCATTACGGTCCATGAAAATTTGGAGCACTCCCTCCGTATAGAGGAGGAAACTGCGGCCTTAGCAGCCAAAGTCCAAAACGGCCTATTCAAGCCGGACAACTTATCGGTCGGTAAAACCACGGACACAGTCAAACTTGTCCGGCATATGCCTCACTGCAGCCGCTCAGATGAACCAGAGCTAGATTACCAGTTACGCCCCAACCGACCGCCCCATAAGGTGATAGCATGCGTGCCTCGTGTACATCATTATGCCCTCAAAATCCATTGGGCGGCGCTAGGGGCACACTGCATATAGTCCATAGTTTAGCTCGACCCTATTCAGACTCTATACTTATCTTTTTAGCTTCATTAAAAGAACCAGTCTTGTTATGGCCACACTGGATTTCTTTTTCTTTTCCAAAGTTTCTTTTTCTTTTTACAGATGGCCATCATACTCCCCCCTTCAAGGACACATTACAGAGGAGGAAACAACGCAGACGTGCAGCAGGGACCCGTGCTAAGGTTTCTTTTTAGGTTAAGACCCTGTGTAAACCTTTTTTCTCTTTCTTGTTATATACCTTTCTGGCATGTAAAATGTCCAAGAAGGTTATCGACATTATCTATAAGCTTACGGCTCGCCGTACTATAAGGGGATATTAATAGAGCAGCTTTATTCGCATTATGTTCGGAGTTTTATTCACTCACCATAAATGTTCTCTCCCCACATCAGATTGCCACATGTGCCTTGTCAACAGGGTCTATTACTAGGGGTTGTATTCAGCCTGGTATATGTCTAAAATACTGAACACCTATAGGGAGTGTTCGGCATCTTGGATGTTTGCCTTATATGCATCAGTTCCGAATCATGTCTTGGGTCAATAGTTGGGTTGCCCGGCTCTTGTTCTTACCCCTACGTTCCCTACTGTTCGGCTAGGGTGTAAAGGGAGAAATACTCCGATTGTACTTATGGCTCGTCCGATCAAGTACCTCAGTAGAGAAAGCCGAAAACTGACCGTCATGATAGGCGAGAACCTGGTCCGCAATCCGGTGACTTAGTTTTATACTACGATCGATAGAGATCTACCCCGTGTTATACGAAGGGTTGGTTTTTTCGCCCAGCCAGGTGCGATTCGAGACCTTAAGTATGGAATATCATATCCACACTAGGGGCTAGTACCTAGCCCCACATGTCAAACTCCTATGACTAAGTGAAAGCAACAACGCCGCATAGTCTGATTGCCTGGTTCGCTCCGCATACATCTCCTATGTGGACCAAGACGTTGGATAAAGAGTGTATATGCATATGACCGAACACCCTAGTACTATGTACATGGGGGCTGAAGCCGACGACTGGAAACTTTCAGATTTACATAAATAGTCACACAGGAGGTAAAAGATGCTCATATTATAATAGCGCAAAAGTTACATACATCGGATTCATAAGCTTAAATCTTTACAGCCGAATACAATTACTCGAAGATGATATCCTTCGAGCACTGGCCTTCTACAAGGCGGGCGCCTTTGATGACGTCCTCGAAGTACTTCTCTCGCTTGCGGTGCTCCTTGCCCTCAGGCGGACCAGCAGTGGCTATGTGCTCCGCCTTCATCTTCGCCCAGTGCACTTTCACACGAACGAAGGCCATTCGACCACCTTCTATGCACACCGAACGCGTCAATGCGTCGACCCGCGGACTCGCCTCGACGAGTCGCTTCACCAATCTGAAGTAGCTACTTGGGATTGGATCAGCGAGCCATAGCCGGACTATCAAGTCCTTCATGGCCGAACCCGACATGTTGTGCAGCTCGACCAGCTGCTTCATCTGGTCCTTGAGGGGCACCAGATGTTTTGGCGCATAGAACTGCAACCAAAACAACTTCTCTGTGTCATTCCCCTCCTGCGCTCAGAAATACTGGCAGCGTCAGCACTGCTCCTCGGAAGATCCGCAAACACGCCTGGAGAACTCCATAACCATGTCAGCCCAAGATACTTCTGCCCTCGGAAGATGCTTTGTAAGAGAAAGGTCTTACCAGATGCTATTCGTCGCGCCTACTTGATTTCCTCACAGGCGATGCACGCCTCTCCTCACGCATCCTAGGCAGTCTTCACTGCCACAGCAAGCTCGGACGCTTGTTCCGAAATCTTCTTTTCCAATGCCTCACATTTGACAATGGCATCTTTGAGCTCATCTTCGACTTCGGACACCCGAGTTTGGTGCTTCTTGCACGCAACCTTTTCGGCCTCTAGTTCGGCAACCGCTCTGTCAGCGACCGCCTTGCTCGCATTGGCCTCCTTCTTGGCATGCACGAGCTCGCCCATGAGGGTCTCGAGCTTAGTGGCGCCAACTGTTTAATATAGAATATAATAAAAGAGTTTATATCCATACTCAATTCACATTATTAGTCTTCTTGACATTTAAATCCGCATACCTTGCATTTCATCTAAACGCTGGTTCATGCGGTCGAGGTCCGCGTCGGCCAGCAAAAGCTTCTGGTTCAGTTCCAACCTCTGCATCTCGTGCTGTTGCCGCAACTAGTGAAGCGTATTCAAAAGACATAAAACACAACATTTCAGCTCTACAAGCATGCTATACTATGGATACTTCATCCGATTCTATTCAGAATCACACAAAGCATCAGGGGCTACTGGCTATATATGTGTATTTAAAATAAATAAAGTTACATAAAGAACATTACATTGCTTACCTCAAAGCCTGTTAACAGGCTGTTGAAGGCTTCATTCAGTCCGCCCTTGATGGACTGAATCTTCTTCATCACCGCACGCATCACGGTGTGGTGCTCCTCCACGATGGAAGCACTTTCCAATGCTCCCTCCATAGGGTCCGGCGCCTCCGGATTGACTCCGGGCGCCTTCGTATCCACCCCCGTCTGGGGTTCTGGTCTTCGTACCCCGGAGCCGCACTAGGCTCTGGGTCAATGTTCGGGAGGGCCCCGGATAGTTTGGGCCCCCCGTCATCTGTCTCCATGGGGGTTGCTTCCCCATGGTCAGTGGCGGCCGAGGTATTAACCCCGGTCGCCCCGTCACCTGCCCCGCCCTCATCTCCTTGGGCGGAGGACACCCGCTGGGAGGATACTTCGGTGTCACCACTGATCGCGGGCGATGGAGCTCGGACAAGCGGGTCACTCTCCATCTCTCCGGGCGCTAGAGAGTTCCCCTCCGATAAGGAGGCGTCGGGGTGTCCTCCGGGAGGGCTGTAGGCCAGCAGGTAAGAAATACCAAGTAAGCATCAAAAATTCTAAACAAACAAAGGTGCAGCAATTAATCCAAACAAACTTACTTTTTAGGCAGGGGTTTCTCCCTGGGCTTCACCACAAAGCTATGTTCGGATGAATCCGAACTAGCAGTGAGGTTCAGCTTCCTCCGCGGTGCGACCGTGCCCATGTCAGCGACGGGCCCCCTCTTTGTCCCCCTGCCTTGCGCAGGGAGCTCTTCCTGTTCCTCTTCCTCGTCATCCTCCTCCTCATCGGAGGAGAGGATGTTGATCTTCTCGGACTTCTCGTCCGTAGGGCAGGGGATGTCTCTGGTCCCCTTGCCCTTCTTCTTGGGCTTCTTGACCGGCGCCTTTCACAGCGCCGGGACCAGCATCGCCGTCAGTTGAGGCGATTTTGGGTCTTCAGGGAAAGGCGGTGGACACTTGATCCGGGTCGCCTTCTTCGTCCAGCCCTATATATCACGTAAAAACTCCAATTCCTGTTATCATTGAATAAGCAAGGGGATATTTGTTCGGCGAAATTTTCTATTACCTCTGGGCGGAGACCGCAGTGTTATAGCCCGCATCCTCGGTTTCTTCTGGCCACTAATTCTGGCTCTTGAAGAGACGCTTCCAGATCTCTTTGTGCGTAAAGTCGAAGAGATGCCTCAGAGGCCTATCTCCTGCCGGATCGAACTCCCATAGGGAGGAGTCCCAGCTTTGGCAAGGAAGGACAAGCCGGGCCAACATTACCTGGACCACGGACGAGAGGTGGTGGCCCTTGGAAATCACGCCGAACACACATCTCTAGAGTGTCGTCACCTCAACTTGAGACCCCCAGTCGAGACCCTTTTTGGTCTAGGAAGTCAACCTCTCTGGGGTCCAGATCTGAAAGCAGGTTCCGCCGCCCATTTGGCGTCGCGGGGTTTGGTGATATAAAACTACTCCTGCTTCCAGACCTTGTTCGTCTCTATGAACGACCCTTTTGGCCAGATCGTATTCGGGAGCTTGCTAATCATAGCGCCCCCGCACCCCGCGTGCTTCCCATCCACCACCTTCGGCTTCATGTTGAAGGTTTTAAGCCATAGGCCGAAGTGTGGAGGGATGCGGAGGAAAGCTTCACACACCACTATGAAAGCGGAGATGTGAAGGATTGAGTTCGGGGCTACATTGTGGAAATCTAGCCCGTAGAAGAATAGTAAACCCCGAACAAATGGGTGGAGCAGAAGCGCTAGCCCCCTAACAAAGTGTGATGTGAACACTACCCTCTCACCCACCTCTGGGACGGGAATCACCTGACCCTTGGCAGGGACTCGGTGCGCGATATCGGTAGCGAGACAACCCACGCTCCACAGATACTCCACGGTTTTTTCAGTGAACGTGGAAGTCTCCCACTTGCCCCTGGCGCCGGAGCCAACCATTGCTAGAGAATGAGGCGGTGGTTGAGGAACGGAGAGCGGTGGGCACTGGAGATGGGGAAGTTGGGGCTAGGGAGATTGGAGAGTTCGAGCTTGAGGAAAGCGTGGGGTTGATGAAAGGGACTGCTGTCCTTTTATAACGCTGTGAATACAGAACGTCCGCCCACTTTAGCCATAAACCTCGCGAGTTCCCAAAGTAGACATGCGTAATGCGCGGTGTGGATGCTCACGTCACATTGATAAGGATCCAACAATAAGCGGGCACGATCTCTATTCTGATAAGACATGTCAATGAGGATATACCTCGAAATGTGAAACTAGGACCAAATAAAACGGTTCGATACATTAGTGGGATGGACGCGACGCTTCACCCAAAAGTTGTCAGTAAAGACACACTATTCATTTTCTTTTAAGAGCCTTGCCTTCGATGCTAAGGGTTGTACTAACCTTGTAGAACCGAACACAATACACCCTTTTTGCAGCAGATATATTCGGAAGAAGGAACCCGCCTTGCAATGCCGAAGACAATACGGAAGCCGAATTCATCATCATCAAAGACAGGTTCAAGGGCTACTGAGGGAGTCCTCGATCGAGGGGTCCTCGGGTGGCCAGATAACTCTTGGTGGGCAGGACCGGTGGGCCGTGAAGATCATAGTCGAAGATCATCTCTCGTATCTGGATAGGACTCCTGTATTTGTATAATGGCAAGTTTTAGGTTCGGGTGTAATCTTTCCTTCCTCTGCAAGATGTTATGTACAAACCCTAGGTCCCTCCGGTGTGTATATAAACCGGATGGTTTAGTCTGTAGAGGCTAATAGAGAATCACAAATCCTCATAGGCTAGACTTTAGGGTTTAGCCAATACAATCTCGAGGTAGATCAACTCTTGTATTCATATTCATCCATACTAATATAGCAGGAAGTAGGGTATTACCTCAATCAAGAGGGCCTGAACCTAGCCCCAGCCTCCTGTTACCATCAATCCTTAGACGCATAGTTCAGGACCCCTACCCGAGATCCGCCGGTTTTGACACCGACAAAGGGTACCCAGACTTGCCTGCCTGCGGCCCGGACCGTGGCTCATCCAGCGGCCTGGGACAGCCGAACTTCATCAGCAACCGCTCAAGAACCTCGCGAGGGGCCAAGCCTCGTGAGGTGGACGACGCAAAACCTCCCCCGGGGCAGCCTCACTAGGCTGGCTCCCGGGGAGCAGAGATATCAAGGCAAGGGGCACCTCACGAGGTTCTCGTGACGTGAGCCATGACGACCAAGGCCAGGCGGGCGCCAGCGGGCGCAGGACGCCATTTTCCTCTTTGGTGCTAAAGGGGCAAGCGCAGACGAGGAGTCCCGAGGCGTCATGTAAAGGTTTCCATATCAGTGCAACAAAACCAAGACCAGCAGGACGACAGAGCGAAGGTCACCACGGAGCCCACGACAGCGTCACCACCAGAGCCTTTGGCAGGCGAAGACCACCTTTTGTGAAGATATCTTGTACTAGTTGTCCCCCTTCAAACTTGGCCATTATGGGATCCCTTCCCGCTCAATATTTGTGAAGAGGACTCGGGCCTCTATAAATAGGACTAGCCACCACCATAGAAGGGATCGGATCATTGAGACCACCCTTACACCCACGAGCTCGCCGAGAACAAGAACACCTCTCCTCAGGAGGTTGTTCTTCCCATGTATTAGTTCATCCTCAGCCTACAAGGCAATCCACAACACCACACTAGATTAGGGTAATACACCACAATGGTGGCCCGAACCAGTATAAATCCTTGTGTCTCATGTTCTTCGGGTTCGATGAGCCAGGCCTAGGAATCGGTGCGAGAGCAAGCTAGAGTGGAAAGGAGAGATCTTCGTGCGCACCCCAGTGTTCAAACCTCAAGAGGTTTGCCGGAACCCACAATCCGACAAGTGGAATCTCGCTGAGGAACAGATGATTGCTGCAGGGGTCACTCCAATTACATTGAGTTGGCCCGACAGGTGCAGAACTTGGTTTTATGCGCGTGGGGGCAGTTGGACCCAGAGATAGGGCTAGTTAAGGAGCGGGCAAGTCTTAAAGAAGCCTCCAACGCTTTACTTGTTGCAATACAAGAGGCTTGAAACGGGGCGTCCAAGCCCAAGAAAGAGAACGAAGAGCTTACACACGCCCTGAAGAATCCTGAACACCTGGGACGAACACGAGGCAAAGGCGTTGTTCCGTGGTTTGATTGGTTTGCAGATTGGAATGCCACTTACAGAAGCCGTGTGAGAAAGAAGCAACAAGAGGAGGAGCAGAGGAAGCTAGAGGAGGAGCAGAGGAAGCAGGAAGCAGACCGCCTTCAACTGGTAGAATCAAAGCATGCGGTATTGGAACGCGCTTTCATAAGGCAGCAGTAGTAGATCAACTCACTTAGCCTGAAAAGGGTGTCTTAGCGGCAGCAGCAAGCAGATCCAGCATTGGATAGCATCATCCCATCTATGCCAAAAAGTAGCGTGGGTGCCACCCCCTTCAATGATAATGCAATGCTGGCTATATACCCCGTGGATGATATCAAAGTCTCAACAGCTTGTGAGCTACACATGAAACTCAAGAACATATCCATGAAGGTGGCGGACGGCTATGCTTTACCAAATCCCCCTGAAACAATCTTCCATGACACTCCGATTCCAGCTGGCTATGCTAATGTCGGGGTGGAAGAAGTGATGTCGGGATATGACCAGCTAGAGCTTGACATTCCTAGAGGTCACGACGAGCACACACTGGGAGTCGCCATATGTCGTATCGTTCTATGGAGAAAGGATTGCATCATCTTTCCAAAGCCACCAAATCCTCCTCCATGTCCGCCATGTCAGCCGACTCCTGCTCCTCCAAGTCCGCCACCGCGTCAGCTGACTCCTTGATGACCCACAAGTGTAGGGGATCTATCGTAATCCTTTCGATAAGTAAGAGTGTCGAACACAACACTACTAGAAAAAAGGCTGTTAGTGGTGCACCTATTTTGGCTATTAATGGCGCACTATAGGTGCGCCACTATTATCACGCCACTAGTAATAAATAGTAATGGCGCACATTTGGTGCGCCATTACTATCACAGATAGTAATGGCGCACCTATAGTGCCCCAAGTGTGCCATTACTATGCCTAGAAGTGCGCCATTACTAAGATAGTAATGGCACACCACATAGAAGTGCACCATTACTAACAATTTTTGGTCAAAAAAAATTTCAATTTTTTTCTTAATCTCGGGTCACTATGGCTTAATCTCGGGTCAATATGCTTAATCACGAGTCAAATCGGACTCTATGGTCAAACTTCCTGGAAGGTCACCCATCCTCACTCTACTCCCGCCCGAGCACGGTTAACTTCTGAGTTCTATCCAACCCCAGCACCAGCTCACTTAACAGGCACTTGTTGGTATATCTATCATATCAATCCTATTAAACCTTGTTGATGTCTAGGACTTTGTTCATGTTCATGAGTGTGATGAAATTTTGAAAAAATATTTCAAACTTCCCGGTCATATTACTTATCATATTTTGAAAAAAAATCAAAAAAAAATATTCGAAACCATTTTTTTGTTACTAGTGGCGCACCTAGCAAATGGTGCGCCATTACTAAGTTTGATTTTTTTTTCGTTTTTCCCCATCTAGATCTTAAAAGCCCCATATCTTTTCTTCTTTTAGGTTTTTGGGGATTCTAAAAATCTTCAACGGGGTTACTTATAACAAGACTTCCCCATGTCCTCAGGAACAAACGTAACTACTCACAAACAATATTCATGTTCATAATTGAGGAGTATTGAATAGGATTGAGGATCTGAACATATGATCTTCCACCGAATAAACCAACTAGCATCAACTACAAGGAGTAATCAACACTACTAGCAACCCACGGGTACCAATCTGAGGCTTTGAGGCAAAGATTGGATACAAGAGATGAACTAGGGTTTGAGAGGAGATGGTGTTGGTGAAGATGTTGATGAAGATTGACCCCCTCTCGATGAGAGGGTCGTTTTTGATGACTATGGCTTCGATTTCCCCCTCTCGGAGGGAACTATCCCTGGCAAAACAGCCCTACCAGAGCTCTAGATTGGTTTCGCCCAGGTTCCGCCTCGAGACGACGGCGCTTTGTCCCGAAAACCTCTTCTTGATTTTTTTTAGGTCAAAACACATCATATAGCAGAAGATTGACGTCGGTGGCCTGCCAGGGGGCGCACCCCCACCCTTGTGGATGGCTGGTGGTCCCCCTCGGGTTCTTTCTTCGCCCATTATTTTTTATAAATTCCAAAAAACCGTGAAGTTTCAGGACTTTTGGAGTTGTGCAGAATAGGTTTCTCAGATTTTCTCCTTTTCCAGTCCAGAATTCCAGCTGCCGGCATTCTCCCACTTCATCTAAACCTTGTAAAATAAGAGAGACAAAGCATAAGTATTTCGATATAATGTGTAGTAACAACCCATAATGCAATAAATATCAACATAAAAGCATGATGCAAAATGGACATATCAACTCCCACAAGCTTAGACCTCGCTTGCCCTCAAGCAAAAAGCCGATATCGAGAAATATGTCCACATGTTTAGAGATAGAGGTGCCGATAAAAATAAAATACGGACATGAGGGCATCATGATCATCTTTAGGATAGCAACATAACTTGTCATATAGGTTCTTATGTTAAAGTAACAATTCATTCACAAGATAAAGTATGAATCAAAACTTCATTGATAGCCAACAAACTATGATCTCAGCCATTGAAGCAATTGCAATTTATCATAACATCGAAAAGAGTCAAATATAAGAGCTTTTCAGCAAGTCCACATACTCAACTATCATTTAGTCTTTCATAATTTCTAATACTCACGTGATACTAATGGTTTCAAAGCTTCAATCGGACACATAGAAAGATAGGGGCTTATAGTTTCGCCTCCCAACGATTTACCTCAAGGGTAATGTCAACAATAATGGTTCATGGCATCTCAATGGTTTGTGGTTGTTGTAGTACCTCCGCAAGGTAGGGTTTGATGACCTTCTCGAAAAACTTCTCCTTGGGAGCGCTTGGAGACGTCACGGTGATCTAGATATCTCAGAAAAAACAGCTCAAAACAAGAGCACAGGATTTTGTCGTGGTACGGTGGTCAAAATCTTCGGTTGATTATATAATGATTTTTGATGGACAGAAAAAGTATCGTGCAAGAAAACGGGATCCGAAGGGCACACGAGGTGGCAACAAGGTAGGGGGCGCGACCTCCACCCTTGTGGTGGCCCCGTATCTCTTCCGGACTAGCTTTAATTTTCCTAATTTTTTTAATATTCCAAAACAGAGAAAATTTGCTATCTGGAACATTTTGGAGTCGGTTTACTTACCGTACCACATACCTATTCCTTTTCAGAGTCAGAAACGTTCTGGAAAGTGTCTCTTATGTACTCCTCTGGTGTCACGGTTTCAATTACATTGGTCTCAACATTTAAGGGAGTACCTGAGATATACTGTTTGATGCTTTAACTGTTTACTACCTTCGGATTTGTGCCTTCGGCGTTGTTAATTTTGATGGGACCGGGGCGTTAAACCTCCTCGATAATGTAAGGGATTTCCCATTTAGAGAGAAGCTTTCCTACAATAAATCTTAAACGAGAGTTGTATAGCATGACATGATCACCTACGTTGAACTCACGTCTTTGTATCCGTTTGTCATGCCATCTTTTAACTTTTTCTTTAAACAACTTGGCATTCTCATAAGCTTGGGTTCTCCATTCATCAAGTGAGGTAATGTCAAATAACCTCTTCTCACTGGCAAGTTTAAAATCATAATTGAGTTCTTTAATAGACGAATATGCCTTATCTAATTCAAGAGGTAAGTGACATGCTTTTCCATAAACCATTTTATACGGAGACATACCCGTAGGATTTTTATAAGTAGTTC
Source organism: Secale cereale (assembly GCA_902687465.1). Taxonomy (NCBI): domain Eukaryota; kingdom Viridiplantae; phylum Streptophyta; class Magnoliopsida; order Poales; family Poaceae; genus Secale; species Secale cereale. The sequence continues at coordinate 897,300,319 of LR738710.1, forward strand.
TATAAGCCCATAATGCATCATCAATTTTCTTAGACCAATTCTTCCTTGATCCATTAGCAGTCTTTTGCAAAATCAATTTAATCTCTCTATTGCTCAATTCTACTTGACCACAAGACTAAGGATGATAAGGAGATGCAAATCTATGGTTAACATCATATTTAGCAAGCTTCTTACGGAAAGCACCATGAATAAAATGTGAACCACCATTAGTCATTAAATATCTAGGGAATCCAAACCTCAAAAAAAGTAACTTCTTTAAGCATCTTAATAGAGGTGTTATGATTAGCACTACTAGTTGAAATAGTTTCTACCCACTTAGTAACGTAATCAACAACTAAAATATGTGTATACCCGTTAGAGAAAGGAAAAGGTCCCATATAATCAAAGCCCCAAACATCAAATGGTTCAATAACAAGTGAATAATTCATAGGAATTTCCTGATGTCTACTAATATTACCAATTCTCTGACATTCATCACAAGACAGGACAAATTTACGGGCATCTTTGAAGAGAGTAGGCCAATAAAAACCGGATTGCAATACCTTTTGTGCAGTTATATCTCCAACATGGTTTCCTCCATAAGCCTCGGAGTGACACTTGTGTAGGTTTTGTTCCAGTTCATGCTCAGGTACACAACGTCTAATGACACCATCTACTCCTTCTTTATAAAGATGTGGGTCATCCCAAAAGTAATGTCTCAAATCATAGAAAAACTTTTTCTTTTGATGGTATGTGAAGCTAGGTGGTATAAATTTAGCAACAATGTAATTAGCACAATCAGCATACCATGGAGCGTTACGAGAAGCATTTACGACAGCCAATTGTTCATCCAGAAAGCTATCATCAATAGGTAGTGGGTCATCAAGAACATTTTCTAACCTAGACAAGTTATTTGCAACGGGGTTTTGAGCTCCCTTTCTATCAATAATATGCAAATCAAATTCTTGTAGCAAGAGAACCTGTCTAATAAGTCTAGGTTTAGCATCTTTATTTTCCATAAGATATTTAATAGCATCATGATCGGTGTGAGCAGTTACTTTGGAATGAACAATATAAGATCTAAACTTATCGCAAGCAAAAACAACCACTAAAAATTCCTTTTTAGTAGTAGCATAATTTCTCTGGGCATTGTCTATAGTTTTACTACCATAATGAATAACATTCAATTTTTTATCAACTCTTTGTCCTAGAACAGCACCAACATCATAATCACTCACATCGCACATAATTTCAAAGGGTAAATTCCAATCAGGTGGTTGAACAATAGGTGTAGATATCAAGGCTTTCTTAAGTATTTCAAATACTTCTACACAATCATCATCTAAAACAAAAGGAACATCTTTTTGCAAGAGATTAGTGACATGCCTAGAAATTTTAGAGAACTCTTTAATAAATATCCTATAGAAACTGGCATGACCAAGTGTCGGGGGGATGAACCCCAGGCAGGCAACGGAAGCCGGATACTTTTCAAAAACGACGGGGCCAGCATCGCCCCACAATCTGGCTCTCACTTGGCCGGGACGCTCGACTCGGCTAGGACCCACAATCTAGCAAGACTCTCCAGTCTGGCCGGCTCCCACGATCCAGCCCGAATGGCCTGCTCAAGGGATCCGGACACGACGCGCCAAGACTTCTCCAACAAGCCAGACCGACCCGTGGCGTGTTCCCCAATCTGACCATGGGTCAGCTTATGTCCCATCCCAGCCGTACGATGGGACGAGACGCACCTACTGATGACCTAGGCAACAGTGCCTCGCCCATGCCCCTAATCAGCTGGGGCGTGGCTACAGTGTAATCATCACAGCCCATCATGAGGGCAGACGGTGACATGACAGAGCATGATGTACCCGACTCAGCTCGGCCAATCCTTGGCGGATGACAAGACGACACATAGTGTCCCCATACCAGACGGGCCCCGCACCCGGAGAACCCGGCGAGCCCTGTACCCAGCGGGGCCCAGTGCCGACTTCCCGAACGATGACAATCCGGCCCCACGGCCATGGAACATTACCATTGTATCCCTGGGGGGTTGGCCTATAGAAAACCCCGAGAGCCTTCATACGCGGGGGCGAGAGCAAGAGAGAGATCAAAAAGACCTAACAGAGAACATGATAGACATATCCCGGGAGAAGCAGCCTAAGCCCTGGCCTGTCTTCCTCCTTCCTCCACACAGCTCAAGGAGCAACTATGTACTGGTAAACATCAACCACGTTCGGCAGGATTAGGGGTGTTATCTCCCCGGAGAGCCATGAACCTGGGTATGTCTTGTGTCCCACGCTCGCTCATGCCAACCCCGCCTCTGGAGTCCACCAGTGCCCTCGAGCCGCCTCCTATCTTTAGCCATCACTTAGGATATGCCGTGCGCCCACCACGACAGTTGACGCCCATCGTGGGGCAGCTCGAGGTCCTGGCCGGGAGCATACTTCAGACGGGGCCCCGCTCCAACTCCGACGAGCTCGTCGTGCTGGCGGACGACGTCATCCACGCCCTCACCGTCTCCTTCGCCGCGTTGCGCATCTCTGATGCGCCAGCGGCCGATGAGTACCCCAGCGAGGTACTTGACTTCTCCGACTCCCCCATCGCTCCCGGCGGCAGCACTCCGAATGGAGCGATGGACCCCTGCGTAGGGGTTTTCGTCACCGACACCGGCACCACCTCTTCGTCGAGCGCGGCGAGAAAGGCCGCCGAAGCTGAGGCCGCGGCGGAACGGGCCAGCTCGCCCAACCCGCTGCGTGCCATGATCCAGAGCCTCCACGTTCCAATCGGCACCGACATCGACACCTCCAACATCACCGAGGCAAGGACCCGCCTCGACGGTGACCGCCAGCACCTGTTGGACCTCACCCAGTCGCTCACCGCAACGGTGCGCCGACTCACATCCCCTCAGATGGAGCGAAACGCTGCCTACGGTTTCACGCCTGGTGCCGCTGAGCCGAGCCGGGTCGCGTATGTGCGGGCCCGGGGCGGCGCGATGGGACGCGCCCTAGGCGCCCTCCCTCCCATCTACGAGACTCCCGTGAAGAACATGTGCGCTGCTCAGCCGGCCGCGGTCGGCCTGGAGCAGCTCGCAGGCGAAGAACTGCGAGATAGCCTCAAGAGGGTGAACGACCTCCTCACGGCGGCCAACGCGCAGCAGGACCGCCTCAACCAGCTTGCCAAACCAGCCGGATCCGTCTCTGCCCGCGTCGTTGGAGCCGGCGACGACCAACACACGACGTTACCCCACCCGGCGAGGCGCACTCCGGCCGCACCCAGACCCGGCACAACCCAACCCCGACGACTGCAGGCGGCCTAGGCGACGAGTCGCCCTCCGAAGCCAACGCCGGCTCAACCCTGCTCCCCAGCCGACCCGGCAGCAAACCACGATCGACCCTGGTCCCCGTGGCGCAGTCCCAGGCTGGCTTGGCCCATGCGCCATTGGCACCACCGACGCTCACCACCGCCTCTACCCACTCGCCCGCTCCCAGGAGCTGTAAGAAACCGGCGCGGTCGGGCCAGCGTGCTTCGGTCCGCACATCCAGAGCGAGCCCTTCGCCAAAGGGTTCACGCTTCCCCGCGACACGCCTAAGTACAACGGCACAGTGAAGCCAGAGGACTGGCTCACCGACTACACCACCGCCATCGGCATCGCCGGCAACAACCACCGCCTCGCCGTCCGCTACGCACCACTCATGCTCTAGGGGTCAGCCCGCATGTGCCTGAACAGTCTGCCGGTGGGCAGCATCAACACATGGGTTGATTTCGAGGAGGCCTTCATGCGCAACTTCACCGGGACCTAACGGCGACCCGGCCGTCCCAGCCATCTTGCCATGTGCGTGCAGGGGCCGACAGAAACCAGCCGAGAGTACCTAGCATGCTGGACCTATCTCCGGAATAGCTGCGAGGGCGTCCACGAGATCCAGGCCATCCAGTACTTCATCAACGGGTGCCGGGACGGTACCCTCCTCAAGCACAAGCTGCTACACTCCGAGCCGACCACCATGTACGCGCTCATAGGGACGGCGGACAAGTACGCAAACACCGACTCCGCCATGAAGATCCAGGTGGCCCTAGATGAAGCCGGCAAGAGAAAGCTGGTTCCCCCTCCGAAGCTGGCTGGCGAAGGAAGCCGACAGCATCAGCACAACCAGCAGCAGCACAAATGCAAGGCCGAACAGCAGGTCCAGCGACACGACAATCAGCTCGTGGCGGCCGCCAAGCAGGCACCCGCAACCGAGCCGGCCGCCAAGCATCGGTAGACCGGCAAGACGACATGGCAACCCGCCATGAGCTTTGATGAAATGCTCGACCCTCCCTGCAAGCACCACAGCGGCGCAATCACCAAACGCATCATGAGGGGCGACGTCCCGCCGCCTCCGTTCCCGACTCCAGGAGCGGGGCGGCAGCCTCCGCATCCCCCACCACCTCCGGTTGGCGGCGCCATGCGCAACGACGCCTACCCGGAAACGAACACAGCTTACGTCATCTTCACCAGCCTCAGCAACGACAAGCGCAGTGAGCGCCTCATCCGGCAGGAGGAAAACAGTGTCGCCCCGGCTAGGACGGAGTACATGCACTGGTCGGAGTGCCCGATCACATGGCCGCGGGAGGATCACCTAGCCGTCATGTGATGTCTACTACACAACCTTCTTCTTGTAGACGTTGTTGGGCCTCCAAGTGCAGAAGTTTATAGGACAGTAGCAAATTTCCCTCAAGTGGATGACCTAAGGTTTATCAATCCGTGGGAGGCGTAGGACGAAGATGGTCTCTCTCATGCAACCCTGCAACTAAATAACAAAGAGTCTCTTGTGTCCCCAATACACCCAATACAATGGTAAATTGTATAGGTGCACTAGTTCGGCGAAGAGATGGTGATACAAGTGCGATATGATGGTAGATACAGATTTTTGTAAACCGAAAATATAAAAACAGCAAGGTAGCAAGTGGTAAACGTGAGCATAAACGACATTGCAATGATAGTAGGCAAGGCCTAGGGTTCATACTTTCACTAGTGCAAGTTATCTCAACAAGGATAGCATAATTGGATCATATTAGTAGCCCTCAACATGCAACAAAGAGTCACTCCAAAGTCACTAATAGCGGAGAACAAACGAAGAGATTATGGTAGGGTACGAAACCACCTCAAAGCTATTCTTTCTGATCGATCTATTCAAGAGTCCGTCGTAACGTTCAATCTATCATAGAGTTCGTACTAGAATAATAACCTTAAGACACAAATCAACCAAAACCCTAATGTCACCAAGATACTCCATTGTCACCTCAAGTATCCGTGGGCATGGTTATACGATATGCATCACAGAATCTCAGAAACATCTATTCAACCAACACATAGAACTTCAAAGAGTGCCCTAAAGTTTCTACCGGAGAGTCAAGACGAAAACGTGTGCCAACCCCTATGCATAGGTTCACGAGGTCATTGAACCCGCAAGTTGATCACCAAAACATACATCAAGTGGATCACATGATATCCCATTGTCACCATAGATAAGCACGTGCAAGACATACATCAAGTGTTCTCAAATCCTTAAAGACTCAATCCGATTAGATAACTTCAAAGGGAAAACTCAATCCATTACAAGTGAGTAGAGGGGGAGAAGCATCATAAGAGCCTACTAGAATAGCAAAGCTCGCGATACATTAAGATCGTGCCATCTCAAGAACACGAGAGAGAGAGAGAGAGAGAGAGAGAGAGAGAGAGAGAGAGATCAAACACATAGCTACCGATACATACCCTCAGCCCCGAGGGTGCACTACTCCCTCCGCATCATGGAGAGCGCCGGGATAATGAAGATAGCCACGGGAGAGGGATTCCCCCCTCCGGCAGGGTGCCAGAACGGGTGTAGATTGGTTTTTGGTGGCTACAGAGGCTTTCGACGGCGGAACTCCCGATCTAGGTTTCTTTTTGGAGGTTTCAGTATTTATAGGAATTTTTGGAGTCGGGGCCAAGTAAAGGGGAGCTAAGGGCCGTCCTCGAGATAGGAGGGCCCAACCACGTTCCCAGGGCACGCCCTCCACCCTCGAGGGCAGCCCGTGGCTCTCCTGGCCCAACTCTTTTGCTTCGGGGGCTTCTTTTGGTCCAGAAACAATCATAAAAAATTGGCTTGTCAATTGGACTCCGTTTGATATTCCTTTTCTGTAAAACTCAAAAACAAGGAAAAAACAGAAACTGGCACTGGGCACTGGTGTTGGGGAACGTAGCAGAATTCAAAAAATTTCCTACGCTTCACCAAGATCAATCTAAGGAGTCATCTAGCAACGAGCATAATGGAGTGCATCTACATACCCTTTTGTAGATCACGTGCGGAAGCGTTCGAAGGAACGTGGATGAAGTAGTCGTACTCTTCGTGATCCTCGTCACCAATGATCCCAGCGCCAAACGGACGACACCTCCACGTTCAACACACGTACGGTACAGCGACGTCTCCTCCTTCTTGATCCAGCAAGGGGGTAGGAGAGGTTGACAGAGATCCAGCAGCACGACAGCGTGGTGGTGGATGCAACAGGAAAACCTGCAGGGCTTCGCCGGCGCCCTGCGAGAGGAGATGGAAGTGTGACGGGAGGGGGGAGAGGCGCCAGAGGCTTGGGTGCGGCTGCCCTCTCCCCCCACTATATATAGGGGCCAGGGGGGCGCCGGCCCTAGGAGATGCAATCTCCTAGGGGGGCGGCGACCAAGGGGGGAGACTTGCCCCCCAAGGCATAGGGGGCGCCCCCTCCCCCTAGGGTTTCAACCCTAGGCGCACGGAGGGGGGGCCCATGTGGTGCACCAGCCCACCAGGGGCTGGCTCCTTCCCCCTTGCGGCCTATGGGGCCCTCCGGGATGGGTGGCCCCACCCGGTGGACCCCCGGGACCCCTCCGGTGGTCCCGGGACACTCCCGGTGACCCCCGGAATTCACCCGATGGTCGAAACTGGACTTCCTATATATCATTCTTTACCTCCGGACCCTTACGGAACTCCTCGTGACGTCCGTGATCTCATCCGGGACTCCGAACAACATTCGGGTTTCCATGTGCATGTATCTCTACAACCCTAGCGTCACCGAACCTTAAGTGTGTATACCCTACGGGTTCGGGAGACACGCAGACATGACCGAGACGACTCTCCGGTCAATAACCAACAGTGGGATCTGGATACCCATGTTGGTTCCCACGTGTTCCTCGATGATCTCATCGGATGAACCACTGTGTCAAGGATTCACTCAATCCCGTATGTTATTCCCTTTGTCTATCGGTACGGTACTTGCCCGAGATTCGATCGTCGGTATGCCCGATACCTTGTTTAATCTCGTCATGGCAAGTCTCTTTACTCATTCCGTAATCCATCGTCCCGTGACTAACTCCTTAGTCACTTTGAGCTCTTTATGATGATGTCTTACCGAGAGGGCCCAGAGATACCTCTCCGTCATACGGAGTGACAATATCCCAGTCTCGGTTCGTACCACCTCAACAGACACTTTCGGAGATACCCGTTGCATACCTTTATAGCCACCCAGTTATGTTGTGACGTTTGGCACACCAAAAGTATTCGTACGGTATTCGGGAGTTGCACAACCTCATGGTCTAAGGAATAAATACTTGACTCTAGAAAAGCTTATGCATTACGAACTATACGATCTCGTGCTAGGCTCAAGATTGGGTCTTGTCCATCACATCACTCTCCTAATGATGTGATCCCGTTATCAATGACATCCTATGTCCATGGTCAGGAAACCGTGACCATCTGTTGATCAACGAACTAGTAACTAGAGGATTACCAGGGACACGTTGTTGTCTATGTATTCACACATGTATCGCTGTTTCCGTACAATACAATTCAAGCATGAATAACAGACAATTATCATAAACAAGGAAATATAATAATAATCCTTTTATTATTGCCTCTAGGGCATATTTCCAACAGTCTCCCACTTGCACTAGAGTCAATAATCTAGTTACATTGTGATGAATCGAACACCCATAGAGTTCTGGTGTTGATCATGTTTTGCCCGTGGAAGAGGTTTAGTCAACGGGTCTGCAACATTCAGATCCGTATGCACTTTACAAATATCTATGTCTCCATCTTGAACATAATTCCGGATGGAGTTGAAACGGCGCTTGATGTGCTTGGTCTTCTTGTGAAACCTGGGCTCCTTGGTAATGGCAATAGCTCCAGTGTTGTCACAGAAGAGAGTCGTCGGGCTTGACGCGCTTGGAATGACTCCTAGGTCGGTGATGAACTCCTTCATCCAGACTCCTTCTTGTGCTGCTTCGCAAGCAGCTATGTACTCCGCTTCACATGTAGAATGCGCCACGACGCTCTGCTTGCAACTGCACCAGCTGACTGCTCCACCATTCAAAATATACATGTATCCGGTTTGTGACTTGGAGTCATCCAGATCTGTGTCGAAGCTAGCATCGACGTAACCCTTTACGACGAGCTCTTCGTCACCTCCATAAACGAGAAACATATCCTTAGTCCTCTTTAGGTACTTTAGGATGTTCTTGACCGCTGTCCAGTGTTCTGTACCGGGATCACTTTGGTACCTCCCTACCAAACTTATGGCAAGGTTCACATCAGGTCTGGTACACAGCATGACATACATGATAGAACCTATGGCTGAGGCATAGGGAATGACACTCATCTTTTCTCTATCTTTTGCCGTGGTCGGGGACTGAGCCTTGCTCAATCTCATACCTTGCAAAATAGGCAAGAACCCCTTCTTGGACTGATCCATATTGAACTTCTTCAATATCTTGTCAAGGTATGTGCTTTGTGAAAGACCAATGAGGCGTCTTGATCTATCTGTATAGATTTTGATGCCTAATATGTAAGCAGCTTCTCCAAGGTCCTTCGTTGAAAAACTTTTATTCAAGTAGGCCTTTATACTTTCCAAGAATTCTATATCATTTCCCATCAGTAATATGTCATCCACATATAGTATGAGGAATGCTACAGAGCTCCCACTCACTTTCTTTTAGATACAGGCTTCTCCCCAAGTCTGTATAAAACCAAACGCTTTGATCACATCATTAAAGCGAATATTCCAACTACGAGATGCTTGCACCAGCCCATAAATGGAGCGCTGGAGCTTGCATACCTTGTTAGCATTTTCTGGATCGACAAAACCTTCCGGCTGCATCATATACAGCTCTTCCTTGAGGAAGCCATTAAGGAATGCCGTTTTGACGTCCATTTGCCATATCTCATAATCATAGAATGCGGCAATTGCTAACATGGTTCTGAATGACTTCAGCATCGCTACAGGAGAGAAAGTCTCGTCGTAGTCAATCCCTTGAACTTGTCAATAACCCTTAGCGACAAGCCGAGCCTTATAGATGGTCACATTTCCATCTGCGTCTATCTTCTTCTTAAATATCCATTTATTTTCTATGGCGTGCCTATCATCGGGCAAGTCCACCAAAGTCCATACTTTGTTTTCATACATGGATTCTATCTCGGATTTCATGGCTCCAAGCCATTTATTGGAATCTGGGCCCGCCATCGCTTCTTCATAGTTCGAAGGTTCACCGTTGTCTAACAACATGATTTCCATGATAGGGTTGCCGTACCACTCTGGTGCGGAACGTGGCCTTGTGGACCTTCGAAGTTCAGTAGTAACTTGATCTGTATCTTCATGATCATCATCATTAACTTCCTCCCTTGTCGGTGCAGGCACCTCAGGAACAATTTCCTGCGCTGCGCTACTTTCCGGTTCGGGAGGGGTGACTGTCACCTCATCAAGTTCTAGTTTCCTCCCACTCACTTCTTTCGAGAGAAACTCTTTCTCTAAAAAGGATCCATTCTTGGCAACAAAGACCTTGCCTTCGGATCTGTGGTAGAAGGTGTACCCAATCGTTTCCTTTGGGTATCCTATGAAGACGCATTTTTCCGATTTGGGTTCGAGCTTCTCAGGTTGAAGTTTCTTGACGTAAGCATCGCAACCCCAAACTTTTAGAAACGACAGCTTAGGTTTCTTGCCAAACCAAAGTTCATATGGTGTCGTCTCAATGGATTTCGACGGAGCCCTATTTAAAGTGAATGCGACAGTCTCTAAAGCATAACCCCAAAAAGATAGCGGTAAGTCGGTGAGAGACATCATAGATCGCACCATGTCTAACAAAGTACGATTTCGACATTCGGACACACCGTTACACTGAGGTGTTCCGGGCGGTGTGAATTGTGAAACAATTCCACAGTTCCTAAGGTGCGTGCCAAATTCATGACTTAAATATTCACCCTCACGATCCGATCGCAAGGACTTTATTTTTCTGTCACGTTGATTCTCAACATCATTCTGAAATTCCTTGAACTATTCAAAGGTCTCAGACTTGTGCTTCATCAAATAGATATACCCATATCTACTCAAGTCATCTGTGAGGGTGAGAACATAACGATAGCCTCCGCGAGCCTCAACACTCATTGGACCGCACACATCGGTATGTATGATTTCCAATAAGTTGGTCGCTCGCTCCATTGTTCCGGAGAACGGAGTCATGGTCATCTTGCCCAAGAGGCATGGTTCGAACGTGTCAAATGATTCATAATCAAGAGACTCCAGAAGTCCATCAGCATGAAGCTTCTTCATACGTTTGACACCAATATGACCAAGGCGGCAATGCCACAAGTATGTGGGACTATCATTGTCAACTTTACATCTTTTGGCATTCACACTATGAATATGTGTATCATCACGATCGAGATTCATCAAAAATAAACCATTGACCAGCGGGGCATGACCATAAAACATATCTCTCAAATAAATAGAACAGCCATTATTCTCGGATTTAAATGAGTAGCCATCTCGCATCAAACGAGATCCAGATACAATGTTCATGCTCAAAGCTGGTACTAAATAACAATTATTAAGGGTTAAAACTAATCCCGAGGGTAGATGTAGAGGTAGCGTGCCGACGGCGATCACATCGACCTTGGAACCATTCCCGACGCGCATCGTCACCTTGTCCTTCGCCAGTCTCCGCTTATTCCACAACTCCTGCTTTGAGTTACAAATATGAGCAACTGCACCGGTATCAAATACCCAGGAGCTACTACGAGCACTAGTAAGGTACACATCAATAACATGTATATCACATATACCTTTGACGTTGCCGGCCTTCTTGTCCGCTAAGTACTTGGGACAGTTCCGCTTCCAGTGACCCGTTCCCTTGCAATAAAAGCACTCAGTCTCAGGCTTGGGTCCATACTTTGGCTTCTTCCCGGCAACTGGCTTACCGGGCGCGGCAACTCCCTTGCCGTCCTTCTTGAAGTTCTTCTTACCCTTGCCCTTCTTGAACTTAGTGGTTTTATGGACCATCAACACTTGATGCTCTTTCTTGATCTCCACTTCCGCTGATTTTAGCATTGAATACACCTCGGGAATGGACTTCCCCATCCCCTGCATATTGAAGTTCAACACGAAGCTCTTGTAGCTAGGTGGGAGCGACTGGAGGATTTTGTCAACGACCGCTTCGTCCGGGAGATTCATTCCCAACTGAGACAAGCGGTTGTGCAACCCAGAAATCTTGAGTATGTGCTCACTGATAGAACTGTTTTCCTCCATCTTACCGCTGTAGAATGCGTTGGAGACATCATATCTCTCAACTCAGGCATGAGCCTGGAAAACCATTTTCAGCTCTTGGAACATCTCATATGCCCTGTGGTGCTCAAAACGCTTTTGGAGCCCCGATTCTAAGCTGTAGAGCATGCCGCACTGAACCAGGGAGTAATCAGCACAACGCGACTGCCAAGCGTTCATAACATCTTGGTTTGCCGGGGCGGGAGCGTCACCTAGCGGTGCTTCTAGGACATAAGTTCTCTTGGCATCTATGAGGATGATCCTCAGGTTACGGACCCAGTCTGTATAGTTGCTACCATCGTCTTTCAGCTTGGATTTCTCTAGGAACGCGTTGAAGTTGAGGGTGACATGAGCGTGGGCCATTTGATATACAAGACATATTGTAAAGAATTTAGACTAGGTTCATGATAATTAAGTTCATCTTAATCAAATTTTAATGAACTCCCACTCAGATTGACATCTCTCTTGTCTTCTAATTGACACATGATCCGAATCGACTAGCCTGTGTCCGATCATCACGTGAGACGGACTAGTCATCAACGGTGAACATCTTCATGTTGATCATATCTTCTATACGACTCATGTTCGACCTTTCGGTCTTCCGTGTTCCGAGGCCATGTCTGTACATGCCAGGCTCGTCAAGTGAACCCTAAGTGTATTGCGTATGTAAATCTGGCTTACACCCGTTGTATGCGAACGTTAGAGCCTATCACACCCGATCATCACGTGGTGCTTCGGAACAACGATCCTTAGCAACGGTGCACAGTTAGGGGGAACACAATTCTTGAAATTTTAGTGAGAGATCATCTTATTTACTACCGTTGTTCTAAGTAAACAAGATGCATAAACATGATAACATCACATGCAATCAAATAAAGTGACATGATATGGCCAATATCATCTTGCTCCTTCGATCTCCATCTTAGGGGCACCATGATCATCTTTGTCACCGGCTCGACACCATGATCTCCATCATCGTGTCTTCATGAAGTCGTGACGCCAACTATTACTTCTACTACTATGGCTAACGTTTAGCAATAAAGTAAAGTAATTACATGGCGTTATTCAGTGACACGCAGGTCATACAATAATTAAGACAACTCCTATGGCTCCTGCCGGTTTTCATTATCATCGACATGCAAGTCGTGATTCCCTATTACAAGAACATGATCAATCTCATACATCACATATATCATTCATCACATCTTATTGGCCATACCACATCACATAGCACATGCTGCAAGAACAAGTTAGACGACCTCTAAGTGTTGTTGCAAGTTTTACGTGGCTTCTATAGGTTTTCTAGCAAGAACGTTTCTTACCTACGCCAAAACCACAACGTGATTTGTCAATTTCTATTTACCCTTCATAAGGACCCTGTTCATCGAATCCGATCCGACTAAAGTGTGAGAGACAGACACCCGCCAGCCACCTTATGCAATTTGTGCATGTCTGTCGGTGGAACCAGTCTCACGTAAGCGTACGTGTAAGGTCGGTCTGGGCCGCTTCATCCCACGATGCCGCCGAATCAAGATTGGAGTAGTAACGGCAAGAAAATTGAGCAAACTCAACGCCCACAACTTGTTTGTGTTCTACTCGTGCAAGATGCTACGCAAAGACCTAGCTCAAATGCCACTGTTGGGGAACGTAGCAGAATTCAAAAAATTTCCTACGCTTCACCAAGATCAATCTAAGGAGTCATCTAGCAACGAGCATAATGGAGTGCATCTACATACCCTTTTGTAGATCGTGTGTGGAAGCGTTCGAAGGAACGTGGATGAAGTAGTCGTACTCTTCGTGATCCTCGTCACCGATGATCCCAGCGCCGAACGGACGGCACCTCCGCGTTCAACACACGTACGGTACATCGACGTCTCCTCCTTCTTGATCCAGCAAGGGGGTAGGAGAGGTTGACGGAGATCCAGCAGCACGACGGCGTGGTGGTGGATGCAATAGGAAAACCTGCAGGGCTTCGCCGGCGCCCTGCGAGAGGAGATGGAAGTGTGACGGGAGGGGGGAGAGGCGCCAGAGGCTTGGGTGCGGCTGCCCTCTCCCCCCCACTATATATAGGGGCCAGGGGGGGCGCCGGCCCACCAGGGGCTGGCCCCTTCCCCCTTGCGGACTATGGGGCCCTCCGGGATGGGTGGCCCCACCCGGTGGACCCCCGGGACCCCTCCGGTGGTCCCGGGACACTCCCGGTGACCCCCGGAATTCACCCGATGGCCGGAACTGGACTTCCTATATATCATTCTTTACCTTCGGACCCTTCCGGAACTCCTCGTGACGTCCGGGCTCTCATCCGGGACTCCGAACAACATTCGGGTTTCCATGTGCATGTATCTCTACAACCCTAGCGTCACCGAACCTTAAGTGTGTAGACCCTACGGGTTCGGGAGACACGCAGACATGACCGAGACGACTCTCCGGTCAATAACCAACAGCGGGATCTGGATACCCATGTTGGTTCCCACGTGTTCCTCGATGATCTCATCGGATGAACCACTGTGTCAAGGATTCACTCAATCCCGTATGTTATTCCCTTTGTCTATCGGTACGGTACTTGCCCGAGATTCGATCATCGGTATGCCCGATACCTTGTTCAATCTCGTCATGGCAAGTCTCTTTACTCGTTCCGTAATCCATCATCCCGTGACTAACTCCTTAGTCACTTTGAGCTCTTTCTGATGATGTCTTACCGAGAGGGCCCAGAGATACCTCTCCGTCATACGGAGTGACAATATCCCAGTCTCGGTTCGTACCAACTCAACAGACACTTTCGGAGATACCCGTTGCGTACCTTTATAGCCACCCAGTTACATTGTGACGTTTGGCACACCCAAAGTATTCCTACGGTATCCGGGAGTTGCACAACCACATGGTCTAAGGAATAAATACTTGACACTAGAAAAGCTTATGCATTACGAACTATACGATCTTGTGCTAGGCTCAAGATTGGGTCTTGTCCATCACATCATTCTCCTAATGATGTGATCTCGTTATCAATGACATCCTATGTCCATGGTCAGGAAACCGTGACCATCCGTTGATCAACGAGCTAGTAACTAGAGGATTACCAGGGACACGTTGTTGTCTATGTATTCACACATGTATCGCTATTTCCGTACAATACAATTGAAGCATGAATAATAGACAATTATCATGAACAAGGAAATATAATAATAATCCTTTTATTATTGCCTCTAGGGCATATTTCCAACATCTGGGTTAATAGATTAGTCCCAAAAATCATATAAAAGTGTATAATAAAGTCCATAAGACATCCTAAAAGGATAATATAATAGCATGGAACAATCAAAAATTATAGATACGTTGGAGACGTATCATCATCCCCAAGCTTAATTCCTGCTCGTCCTCGAGTAGGTAAATGATAAAAACAGAATTTTTGATGTGGAATGCTAACCAATATAGTTTTTCAATGTAATTCTCTTAATTGTGGCATGAATGTTCAGATTTGAAAGATTCAGGATAAAAGTCTATATTGACATAAGAAATAACCACACTTCAAGCAATACTAACAAAGAAATCATGTCTTCTCAAAATACTATGGCTAAAGAAAGTTATCCCTACAAAATCATATAGTCTAGCTATGCTCCCTCTTCATCACAAAAAAAATTCATATCATGCACAACCCCGATTTCAGCCAAGCACTTGTTTTCATACTCTATCTTTCCAAACCTTTCAATTTTCACGCAATACATGAGCGTGAGCCATGGATACAGCACTATGGGTGGAATAGAGGTGGTTGTGGAGAAGACAAAAAGGAGGGAGATAGTCTCACATCGACTTGGCGTATCAACGGACTATGGTGATGCCCATCAATAGATATCAATGTTCATTCAACTTGCTTGCTCACAAAGACCTAGGGCATTTGAGGAAGCCCATCGTTGGAATATACAAGCCAAGTTCTATAATGAAAATTCCCACTAGTATATGAAAGTGACTAAACATGAGACTCTCTATCATGAAGAACATGGTGCTACTTTGAAGCACAAGAGTGGAAAAGGATAGTAGCATTGTCCCTTCTCTCTTTTCTCTCTTTTTTTGGAGGGGCTTCTCTTTTTTTTAGCCCCTCTCTATTTTTTTGGGCCATCTCTTTTTTTGGCCTTTATATAT
>LR738710.1:897316045-897372234 GCA_902687465.1 Secale cereale
TATATATATATATATATATATATATATATATATATATATATATATATATATATATATATATATATATATATTTTGTTTCCTCACATGGGACAATGCTCTAATAATGATGATCGTCACACTTTTATTGATTTACAACTCGATACTAGAACAAGTATGACCCTATATGAATGCCTCCGGCGGTGTACCGGGATGTGCAATGAATCAAGAGTGACATGTATGAAAAATTATGCATGGTGGCTTTGCCACAAATACGATGTCAACTACATGATCATGCATGGCAATATGACAATATGAAGCGTGTCATATGAACAGAACGGTGGAAAGTTGCATGGCAATATATCTTGGAATGGCTATGGAAATGCCATGATAGGTAGGTATGGTGGCTGTTTTGAGGAATATACATAGTGGCTGTTTTGAGGATGGATATATAGTCGGTGTATGGTACCGGAGAAAGTTGCGCGGTACAAGGGAGGCTAGCAATGGTGGAAGGGTGAGAGTGCGTATAATCCATGGACTCAACATTAGTCATAAAGAACTCATATACTTATTGCAAAAATCTACGAGTCATCAAAACAAAGCAATCAACGCATGCTCCTAGGGGGAGGTTGGTAGGAGTTAACCATCGCGCGCCCCCGACCTCCACGCAAAGGTTGACGATTTACAAATACCTCATGCTCTAACTTCGTCACATAGCGGTTCACTATACGTGCATGCTACGGGAATCACTAACCTTAACACAAGCATTTCTCAATTTCATAATAACTCCACTAGCAAGACTCTAATATCACTATCCTCATATCTCAAAACAATTATCAAGCATCCAACATCTCATCATATTCAATACACTTAGTGTGAAAGTTTTTACTACATTGTTATTGGATGCCTATCATGTGAGGACTAGTTATATAGCCTAAACACATTACCATGCTGTTTTAATAGACTCTCAAATAGATATGAGTGAATCATGAGAGTTCAACAATTTCTAGAAAATATTATCACCACCGTGCTCTAAAAGACATAAGTGAAGCACTAGAGCAAACAACAAACTACTCCGAAAGATATAAGTGAAGATCAATGAGTAGTTGAATAATTATGTAACTATGTGAAGACTCTCTAACATTTAAGAATTTCAGATCTTTGTAATTTATTCAAACAGCAAGCAAAACAAACGCAAATAAATTGACGCTCCAAGCAAAACACATATCATGTGGTGAATAAAAATATAGCTCCGAGTATAGTTACCGATGGATGAAGACGAAACAGGGGATGCCTTCCTGGGGCATCCCCAAGCTTAGGCTCTTGATTATCTTGAATTTACTTGGGGTGCCATGGGCATCCCCAAGCTTAGGCCTTTGCTACTTCTTGTTCCATAGTCCATCAAAGCAATACTCAAAACTTGAAAACTTCACAACACAAAACTTAGACAAACATTCTCGTGAGCTCCGTTAGTATAAGAAAGCAAACCACTACTCAAAGGTGCAGCAATGAATTCATTATTTGTTTATATTGGTGTTAAACCTACTGTACTCCAACTTCTCTATGGTTCATATCCTCCAATACTACTCATAGATGCATCGGAATAAGCAAACAACACACGAAAAACAGAATCTGTCAAAGACAGAACAGTCTGTAGTAATCTGCAGGGTTCGCCTACTTATGTAACTCCAAAAAATTCAAACTAAATTGGTAAATTTGTGTAATTTCTCTATCAATCATCTTAAAAAAGAATCAACTAAATAGCACGCTCCAGTAAAATCTGAAGACTAATTTAGCAAGCGCTAACGATTTTGTTTTTCAAAGCAAGATCACATAAACTTCACACAAGTCTTCCCAAAGGTTCTACTTGGCACAAACACTAAACTAAACATGAAACCACATCTAATCAGAGGCTAGATGCAATATTTATTCCCTAATAGCAACAGAAACAAAAAACATAAAATTGGGTTGCCTCCCAACAAGCGCTATCATTTTACGCCTCTAGCTAGGCATGATGATTTCAATGATGCTCGCATAAAAGATAAGGATTGAAACATAACAGGAGCATCATGAAGCATATGAATAGCACATTTAAGTCTAACGCACTTCCTATGCATAGGGATTTTGTAAGCAAACAACTTATGGGAACGATAATCAACTAGCATAGGAAGGCAAAGCAAGCATAGCTTCAAAACTTTAAGCACATAGAGAGGAAACTTGATATTATTGCAATTCCTACAAGCATATGTTCCTCCCTCATAATAATTTTCAGTAGCATCATGAATGAATTCAACAATATAACCAGCACAAAAAGCATTCTTTTCATGATCTACTTGGATACAAATTTTACTACTCTCCACATAAGCAAAATTCTTCTCGTTCATACTAGTGGGAGTATCCATTACAGGAATCAGAAAATTTGCCGTCACGCAATTACAGACGGCAAAGACAAGAATACAGATGGCAAAGAATTTGCCGTCAGCTGGCGACGGCAAACGTTGTCGGCAAAGTCAAAATCGGCAAAGAGTACTTTGCCGTCAGCTTTTCTTTAGGCAGACGGCAAAGATTTTGCCACCAGCCGAAACCGGCTTTGCCGTCAGCCTCGTAAATCACAGACGGCAAAAAAAGTACTTTCACCGTCAGCCAGAGTATAGCTTTGCCGTCAGCCTAGTAGGTCACATACGGCAAATAAAGGGGTAAAATAAAAAAACACAAATAATTTAAAAAACATAGTAGTGTTAGCGTTGTTCCCGAGCGATGCGGTCAACACATGCGACTGCCCTATCTAATATTTCTTCTTTTTAACAAGGAAAGATCCAGCCCTGCCTAGTGCCTTTCATTCAGCATTAGTGGAGTACATCCCACAAAAAAACATTAGTGGAGTACAAAATACAAACATGACACTAAGAGAACTAAAGTTACAAAATAGTGCTGGCATTTAACACAAAGGACCCTAGAACATAAAACAGAAAAGCAATCAGGCCCTTCTTCTTCACTCCAGTACTCTACTCGCCGTCGCCCGACCCTCTAGTACTCTGCTCGCCTTCTTCTCCACCCAATGCCCGCCGGGCCGCTCTGTCATCCTTTGCTCGCCGTCGCCCGACCCTCTTTAGCCGCGCGGTTGCCTAGCCAGCCGCGCTCGGGAGCTGAGTCGCTTCGGCCCCATGGGGAGGCACACGAACGATGTCAGGGATGGACGGGGCCCGTAACGGAGAGGGAAGTCGACGCGCCGGAAGGGGCCGAGGAAGGCGATGTTGGACGAGGCCGGCGGCGCCGGGCGCGACAATGGCGGGGTCGGAGGCTCGTGGAGGCGGGCGGCCGGCCGGAGTAGGGTGGAGGCCACCGGAGGCGCGCGGAGGAGGGCGCTCAGGCAGGGGCCCGTGGAGTCGGTCTGCCGGGGCGTAGACGTTGGGGCGACGGGGCGTAGACGCCAGCGCCCGGGGATTCCATGGCGAGGAGGCTTGCGTCGGCGCTGGGGCACGAGGCGAAGGCGGCGAAGACCGCAGAGGCCGGCAGTGCCGGGGCGCAGATGACTGCGCGCGGGGGCGCCATGGCGAGGAGGCCTGCGGCTGCGCTAGAGCCGACGCGAGAGGAGACAGGGCGAGCTGGGGCAAGATGGTTGGAGCACAAGCAGAGCAGTTCGTGACAGAGAGGGAGAGATGCGTACGAGAGAGGGAGAGATGCGGGGATAACAGAGTCGGGTGAGATCGATGGGAGTCGTGGGTGGGGGCCGGTAGGTTCTTGGGGCGCGTGCATCATGGGTGTGGGTGGGGGCGTGCGTCCGCGTCCGATGTGCGTCTCAGATATTGCCATGTCATCAATCCAGGTGATCTATCCGCGTGATGTGCTTTCTCACTTTGCCGTCTGCCAGAAAAAACACAGACGGCAAAGAATCTTTGCCGTCTGCCAGAAAAAACACAGATGGCAAAGAATCTTTGCCGTCTGTGTATTTTTTGCCAGACGGCAAAATGAAGTCTTTGTCGTCTGTGCTTTTTTTTGCCGTCTTCTGATGACGGCAAACCCTTTCTTTGCCGTTAGTTTTCCTTTGTTGTCTTCTCATGACGGCAAACCCTTTCTTTGCCGTCTTGATCGATAAAAAGCTGACGGCAAAGACGCCTCCAGACGGCAAATTAGCTGTTTCCCGTAGTGATCATAAGAGACTTGAATATTGTAGATTGTTTCCACATTAAAAGAGTAATGTTCAGAGAAAGGGTAATCACAATCATGACAAGTTTTATCACTATAATCATCACTACTTTTTATAGCATAAGTGGCATCACAATAATCATCATAAATAGGAGGCGTGCTTTCATCATAATAGACTTGCATATCAAGACTTGGGGGGCTAAAAATATCGTCTTCATCAAGCGTAGCATCCCCAAGCTTGGGACAAACATTAATTGCAGCAAATAAATACTCAAATATATCATTCTCATCAAACATAGCATCCCCAAGCTTGGGCCTCTCCATATCATAAGCATAATCAATCTCATTGTTAATAGTATGGATAGAACCGATAGTATAGCAATTATCATCATCACAAAGAGTAATAGTAGCAAAATCATTTGGGAGAGATACCTCTTTACCTTTGCTTCTTCGTCTTTTCTTTTTCTTCTTCTCATTATGTGTGGGTTTAATCTTCTTTTTGGAGCTCCTTACTACTGAGATTGGTAGAATAGGAGGCTCCTCCTCGTTACCTGATTCATCATAAGAAATAATAGGATTATATTGGGAAATCTCTTCCCTTTCATTAGTATTCTCTTCATCTCCTATTTGCTTTCTTGACTTAAGGTAATTGGCAATATAAGGATTTTCAATGCAATTCACCGCACAATACATATAAATTTCCTCTAGTTCAAAATCAAGAACTTTATCAAGAACAAATTCTGGAAGATCCTTAGTTAAACGTTTCATTTCTTCATAACCCACAAGCAAACTAAGTTCATTATGATGTGAAAGAGAAATCAAGTCATCACAATTTTTGGACACAATTCGATCATGAAACTATTCACATTGGGGACTTAAATGATCACGTTCATTGCAAAGTTCACAAGGAGGGCAAAGATATTTTAAATTTTCAGCACAGTCATCTAGCATCTGTAGTAACCATTTAGTTTCTAAATACTTATGCCTCTTGCAAAATCTATCTTCCCTTTTTGGTATGTACTTGCAAACTCTATGCACTCCACAAAAATCAACATGCTTATAAGAGATATTTTCATCATGACTAGTGCAAACATCATTAGTACCATGGATATTCAAATGATTCACACTAACAACATTGCAAGCATACTCATCATTCAAGTCTTTAGTGCCAAGCATTCTATGTAATTCTTCTTCTAGTACTTGAGCACAATTTTCCTTTCCATCATTTTCACGAAAGATATTAAAAAGATGGAGAATATGAGGTAATCTTAATTCCATTTTTTTGTAGTTTTCTTTTATAAACTAAACTAGTGATAAAACAAGAAACTAAAAGATTCGATTGCAAGATCTAAAGACATACCTTCAAGCACTAACCTCCCCGGCAACGGAGCCAGAAGATAGCTTGATGTCTACTACACAACCTTCTTCTTGTAGACATTGTTGGGCCTCCAAGTGCAGAGATTTATAGGATAGTAGCAAATTTCCCTCAAGTGGATGACCTACGGTTTATCAATCCGTGGGAGGCGTAGGATGAAGATGGTCTCTCTCAAGCAACCCTGCAACCAAATAACAAAGAGTCTCTTGTGTCGCCAGCACACTCAATACAATGGCAAATTGTATTGGTGCACACTACTAGGAAAAGGCCTACTAATGGCGCACCTATTTTGGCCATTAATGGCACATTAGTGGTGCGCCATTAGTGCCACGCCATTAGTATTTTTTACTAATGGTGCACCACAGGTGCGCCATTAGTATAGACCACGGTGCGCCATTAGTATGCCTCCAAGGGGGGCATATATACAGGTGCTTTGGCATACTAATGGCGCACTCTTGCGTGATGCGCCATTAGTAACTTTGGCATACTAATGGCGCACTGTTGGATGATGCGCCATTAGTATCCTTTGGCATACTAATGGCGCACTATGATGTGATGCGCCATTAGTATGAATATTAGGTTATTTTTTTTTAATTTTCTGTTTTTTGCACAGGTTACAAAATGTATTATTGGACAGAATATAGACAGCAGCACACAGCAACAACAGATTCATCGAATACAATAGAAGATTAGTCTCTGAATACAATTCATCATATTAGTCTCCGAATACAATTCATCATATTATTCTCCGAATTCAAAAGACCGAACAAAGATAGAACATTATATTACAAGTCTCGAGACCGCGAGTAGCGAGTTTGTCTTCACATTACAAGTCGATATCGATCATCTAAACTACCATCACATACAAGAGAGCTGCGGTCATCACGATGAGCATCATCACGATGAAACTCGTCTTCATCCGGTTCCTCCAACGCTCCCTCCCCTCTCCCGCTAGATAGCGGGCGTATCTAGATTCCGCCTCCGCCCTAGTGGTGTACCCTTTGTAACTGTTACCGCTGAAACGGTGAACCTGTCTCCGACACTCCTCCCAGTCGTCGTAGACTCCGGGAACCTTACCCTTGTACACGACATACGACGGCATCGCTATGAACTAGCCAAACGAAACATTAGTACCAATTCACAAACAATACATAAGAAATATATAAGTATGCAACAGAACGATTGGAAGAGAAAAGCAAGACATTAATAGCATCGATTACATCTAAGTTGAACGACTGTGGAAACCAAAGAGACATACTACAAGTTCATTAAAGTTTAATTACAACATGAGCCAATCGATGTTTCAGAACTAGACACAGCATCACTACTTTCGACTTGACTCAAGGGACCGGAGCGGGGATGAAGCCGCCGTCTATCGTGGGAGTCATGAAATCGCGGGCATTGTCAGCCTACATTTGTAGCATTGTGTCTATGTCACTGTTGGACGGTTGATTTCTGAGGTAGAACTGCCCCGAGGTACGAAGGACATCTTGATGGATGATTTCCGCAAACTCCGACTGGATGCGAAAGAATTCTTGTATGATGTTCGCGTCCTGGATTGCCGACACACTCGTGGCCCAATCTTTGAGTTTACTTGGTAGCAGAAGGTGATGATGGTCCCGTACGATCGCCCGCATGTGATGGATGGCGTAGTAGGCACCCTTCTGACCGCCAGGCGGCTGCTTGATGCAGCAGAACATCGTATTGTGGGTGAACACGTACTTGCCGTACTTACGAAGAGGCCTGGTGAAGGTGCCTCCAGATTTGGCGTAGCCGGGGAGAACATCATCAAGAACTTTCTTGACATTTGTGTAGTCTACCTTCGACTGACGGTCCGAGTCAAAATACGTGGCCATGGAATATTTCGGGCTTAGGAGGATGAGTGTGCAATGTGTGTCACTGCACAAAACATGGAATGTTAAAAGAAAAATGATCGAAATCTAAGAATTCATATGTTACGGGGCGGTTGAGGGGACGACTTACACGGGAAAGTAAGGCACGAGGAAGTTATCCTTATCTCGGTTTGCCAGAATGACGCCTTCGAGGTAAGAACTCGCGACTTGCCGGTCCCCGGCGCTGCCCAAGATCTTGGCACGCATGTAGAAGGGGTCGACTATCACGATGTCCGGGGTCTTGTCTCTAATGATCCGCATCTCCATACTCAGCGAAAATAGCCGAACGAAGGTGTAGTGCAGCGGATGAAGGTTCAACATAGCGTAGATGTCATCAAACCGCAGGACGATCGTACCCCCGATGGAGTTAGCCACAAAGCCCTTGCCCTCTGGCACCTTGGCCGCGAAAAATGGGTATGCCACATCCTTCTCTCTGAGATGCCGCTTCTCCAAAGAAAGAACACTGTCATGCAGACTCCGCATAGCACCGGTTGCAGTATTGAGCATATTAGTCGGTAGCATCGGCCTACCCGCCACATGCACCCTCCTCATTATATCCTTAGGTGAAGGTGGCCCGTCCTGAGCACGGATCGTACTCGGTGCCGGCTGGCTCGCACCCTTGTTAGTCTTTCTTTTCCGTGCCTTCTTCTTCTCCTGTAATGGGACCGAGTTCTGCTCACAGACCGCCTTCTTGAGTGTGTTGGGGCTGATAATATTTTGCACCTCGCCTATCTGAGGCTCGGTGAAGTCGGCAGCTGGAGGCGTCTCCTGAGAACTGAACGGCAGACGACGCCTGTTGCAACTTGGTTTCTCCGCGGTACCAGCTAGATCGGGCACGTCTTTTGTAGGGTTGGCTTCTTGAGAAGGAGGCCCCATGAAGTCGCCATCATACCCATGATCGGCAAAGTACTCATCAACGTTGGCAAATGTATCGTCGTCGTTGTCGTCGTCGTCATTCGGATCATGTGCCATATGCATGTTTGGATCCAGTGGCATAGGGATGTCCGGCATCGTTGCGGCGGTCTTGCCATGGCTTGGCGCCAACACGACTGGCGGTGTTGTCTTTGGGGTGGTCTCCCCCGCCCCCAAACAAATCTGGCTCTTCGGCCAAAGCAGGGGCCAGCTTAGGCAGGCGCTGAGGGTCATCACATCATCTTCGTCGGCCCCGACGGGTCGAATCGGAGGTAACAACTCATCGCAGCCTGGCAGCACCCGAACCAGTTGAACCCTATACAAGGTGGGTGGCATCCTAGTACCGTGGAACATGGGGTTGCCCGGTTGAACAATTTTGCCCTTGGCGACATCGACCAACTCGTTGTTCACGAAGTGCAGGAGAGTGCACGGAACGTCGGCGGCGCCCTGCGAAAACATGTAGGGTGTCAGGGATGCCCAGTCAAAGGCAAGGAGATGAAGTCCTCGGCCGAGAGAGGCTTAATTAGTTACCGTGATGATGGCATCGAGCTCGGCTAATGTCGAGGCACCGCCAATGGCGGGCGTGCAATTGACGGAGGGGCCGCTTGCTGCAGAGGTGCCGGCCGGCGTACACCCGGGTGCATTAAGCTCCCGTGCCGGCATCGGAGACACCAATGCCGCCTCCGCCGGAGACACCAATGGCCCCGCCATCGCGTTATGCGAGTTACTGGCCGTGAAGCTGGGAATCGGGGGCGGCCCCTGTTGGCCGCCCGCAATCCACGCCTGCAACCCCTCAATCAAGGTAGGCACAATGGCGGTGATCGTCGCTCCCAGTTGTTGTTGCACTTTCTCTTGGACAATCTCCGGAATCCGCGCCACTTGTGCCTTGAGTTCTTGAACCTCGTGCGACTGGCTTTCCGAGCTGGTCTTTTTCTCCTTTCGCCCACCAGCGTTATAGTATGACGACCATTTTGTGGACAAGCCTTTGCCGGCCACACGACCAGCTGACGACGGCTTACTGAGCTTATCCTTTTTTTCATTACATTTAACGCCCTATTTAGAGTGGTGTCCCAAGGATTGCTCTTAGTCGACCCCGCACTACTGCTTTCAGTCGCCTGCGGAAGGAATGTGAACCATTTAGAAATTTGGCTTCATTAATTAGAATGCAACCATATGGAGCTAATCACGCTGGGGTGTATTCCTTACCAGAACAAGCTCAAGCACCCTGGTCTTCGGATCCCTGGTAAGCTCCTTTGTTTTCGGGTCCTGCTTGTACCGGGCCCAGACAAAGTTCCTGGTCTGCTTGTCACCGTATTTATCGAAGAGGGGTGGTAGGCCTTGCTCGGCACGCTCCGCCTCCTCCTTGTCCCATATAGGCTCCGCCACTCTGTAACCGTCGGGACCGAGTGTGTGTTCCCCTAAGTTCAGCTCCCGCATTACTTTCCCCCACTAACTTGATTCGGAGGTTGCGGTGCTCTCGCACTTGATCTTCAAGTCGTTGTAGTCATCTTCGGTGATCGAAGGATTTTTCTCCTTGATCTTCTCATAACTAAAACCTTTGTCAATCATTCTCTTCACCGTGCTTTTCCAAGTAGACAAGGTCGTGCTCACGTGAGGGAGGCATTGTTCACTTTATTCCCTTTGAGGCTTGTGTTTTCAAATTCAGCGGGGAACTTGTATCGTTCGTGCAGCTTCATGAAGAGGAGGTTGCGCAAATTCCCTCGGTCAGGATGCCTCAGGTTCTCGGTGTTGATCGAGACGGTGCTCCGGAGAATGCACCCGAGCTGAAGCGAGTACCCCTTGACTATTCGTTCGGGCGCCGTTGGATTCCCCTCGGAGTCCACTTCAGTAAATTCCTCCTCCTTGACGGTGGAGAGCACGGTCGGGCGCCGGTCCTTCCGTTGCCTCTTCGGTTGGCTGCCATCTGTGCGTGCACCTCCATCACCAGTGGTGGCATCCTCGGCGGCACCATCAGTGGTGTCATCCCCGACGGCACCATCAGTGGGGTCATCCTCAGCGGCACCATCAGTGGTGTCAGGATCGGTGTCTTTCGCGGCGTCCTCATACAAGTGAGGTTGTTCCTCCATCTCCTCGGACAGCTCCCAGAATGCCTTGCCTCCCGAACCCCCGGCCTCATCGTTGTGGGCCATGTTTCTCTCTAAATAGGAAAAAAGTTTGGTCAAAATGTTGGTTATTGTCAAGGAACCACATCATGGTCTCGTCATTTAGGGTTTGTCTACACCGAGGCATCCTAAAAGCTAAGCTTTTATCATTGAGGGTTTTTCGACGCCGAGGCATCCTAAAAGCCTAAGCTTTCATCATTTAGGTTTTTATCGACACTGAGGCACCCTAAAAGCCAAGGTTTTATAATTTATGGTTTGTCTACACCGAGGCATCCTAAAAGCTAAGCTGGGAAGGAGAATTCTAAGTTGGGCCTAATCACTTGGCTCTATTGCCGCCTATGGTTTAATGCAGCAAGAATAAAGGGGCAGTTGATCCTACTTAATTAAGTACTAAGATACCCCGGCCCATGCATTAGTCACAAGTACCCCATATGTCCTATTTTTAGCAAAGTCATGCTAAAATTCACGGAAAATTTCAGCATGACCTTTGCTGAAAATAGGACATATGGAGTACTCGAATTTGCCGGAACGGAAGTTAATCGACACTCCAGCAAACTCAAGGGCCTCTCGGGGTACCTGCAAAATCATCACGACACGATGGTCAGAGATAAAACCCAGCAAAAAGCTGCTCCAGGTTCACCAATTGACTGATACTCATGGATAAGCAAAGCAAACTACTACTAACAAAACAAGAACCAGACAAACTGATATATAATGTCAAGCATGTCTAATACCAGCAGTTAAATGTAGCTTTTGCTTTTCAGTGCCAAATTCTAGCTAGTACCAGCAGTTAATTAGGTTAATTACCCACTTTTAATAACAACACATATTCTAGCTACCTAGTACCAGTGCTATTACCCAGCAGTTAATTAGCTTTTGCTTTTGCTTTTCAGTGCCAAATTCTAGCTAGTACCAGCAAATTCACATCTAGCAGCAATCATTTTCAAATATATATACAAGACAGTAGGTAAAAGGAATTTATATGTGCCCACTGGACATTTTTATATTAACCTAAGGAAAAATGAATAGTATTACCCAGCAGTTAACACATATATAAGAGAAACACCTGCTGTATTATCTCAATAAAACGAGCCAGATTTGCATGTTCCTAGGCTAGACTTCTGCAGGATAGTGGATACTGTATCAAAAGCAGGATGTACTTTCAATATATTTCGGCATGTGCATGTCTGTACTCATAGTTATGTAAGTGCGTAAATTGCAGTTTGCATTTCATTTACAATTTGACATTCCATGCCACAACGAACTTTGTGTATGTGGATGTTAATGTTACTGCTTATGCACTTGTTACTTACCCGACAATAAACATGACTTGTATATGCACCCCTAAACCAAAGCAAACTAAAGCCAGGCCAGCCAATGAGACAATGTCGGTGTACTAAAGTAGGGGTACCCTAGTATCCCGAACTTGTGCACGGGCAGTCGCAGCACCCCGCGGCAAGGCTTGCCGGGTGACCGCCAAGGACCTCCGTGGTTCCTTTGGAGCCATTCAAGAACGAAGTGTTCAAGCCAAGGAGACAAGGCCCCGGCAAGAGGAGCTTGCCGAGAAGGCCACTCAAGGCACAAGACCCCGGCGAGAGGAGCTTGCCGGGAAGGCCAACCAAGGCATCTCAAGGAACTTACCGTGACGCGCCACGCGTCCCGGCAAGGACCGGTGAGCGACAAGCTCCCGGGCGCGACAAGACAACAACCGCGGCAAGGCGCTTGCCGCGGCAAGCTACCACCCTGTACCGGCGCTCCAGCGCATCCACCAACGTGTCGCTCTGGGACCCTTCCAGGCGTACGTGGCGGGAGGCTATGCAGTCAGCGGTGAGCGGTGGCAAGCGGTGCTGACAGGATTGCCATCGTGGCGAACGGTGGCGTCCGTGACGGTCCCTTTTCGCACTATTTGGGCGACGGCGATGGGCATTTAATGCCCTTGTCCCCTGCCGTCAGGGTTAGGTATGGAACACTGTACAAGTAGCTGTACCAACCGCAGCACCTTTCCATTTTTTCCCTCATCTGCGTTGCCACCTGTCGGTGACCCCTTGAGCATATAAAAGGAGGCCCATGTGCAACGAAGGGGGGGGGGTTCGAAGCAGAAGACCTCTCACGCTCGGTCTCGTTAGCTGCTAGAGTGTACTGTAGCACTCAGCGCTCCCGAGCAAGAACTCAATACAATCCACAAAGCAGGAGTAGGGTTTTACGCATCCGTGCAGCCCGAACCTGGGTAAACTTCTCGTGTGCTTCGCCTCGATCTGCTCTTTGCGCGATCTCCGTCCCCGCCGAATCGAAAGGGACTCGGCCCGCCGGTCCCATAGGTGTTCGTGGATTAGTTTCCCCGACATCTTTGGCGCGCTAGGTAGGGGTGCATCGAGGTTGTGTGAACCTGATCCTGCGTCCACACGAGCTAGATCTTCATCATCTTCATCAACATGCTGCCGAAGAAGAAGGCTTCGGAGGCAGCTGCTCCGTCCGCGTCGATCCCACCACCACCGGAGCAAACGGCTGGTGGGGTAGACGCCGGCGGAAGAACGGGCATCGACGAGGGAGCTCACGGTGCCGCCAAGTCCAAGGATAAAGCTGCACTGCCCATCGGCGGCGTGGTCGACTCCCACAACGACCGGGCGCACTCCAAGACCTCGGCGTTCGTACATGCACCGCGCCCATCTCAGGAGGCGCGGGACCGGCAGCGTCATGGTACTCACGGTACCATACGTTTGCTGGACCAAGATCGAGCTGGTGGATCCCGGAATGCTCAAGACCAGCATGCACACCAACATGCTGGCACGAGCAAGGCACGGTCGCCTGGACGGGATACTGGTCCTTCTAACATAGTTAGAAGTCCGAGCATATCCCGCTCCTCGCACCGTTTGCCACCACTACCCGCCACTCCAGCAGAAGCTCTGGCACGAGCTCAACTGCTCCTAGACTTCCCTCCAGCGGCTGACAAGATCAACGACTGGAGGGCCACCATTCAGAGTCTCATCGCCTTCGCCAACGGCGACACTCCGCGGCAGCTGAGTACATCTCAGCCGCGGCAAGTCAGCCAGGCACGGGCCGATGGTGACAAGACCGGTGGGGGTGCAACCACCGTGCACTCTCCGCCCCGAAGGCCAAGATCGCCGACTCGCAGGATCAACCTTGACAGCGACTCCACCGCGTCATCAGATCCGCGAGCTCGTCACGATCATCGGCAAGTTCTTCACGAACGACAGCAAGAAGACGCTCGCACTCGCATCGAGCGCCGAAGAGAAGCGCGGCGTTAATCCGACCAGCGCGCTGGGCCGCTGTCGACATGCATGCGCCAGGGGAACCAGGCGACTTGCCGTACGCGGTAGGTTGTCCTGCGTTTACTCGTGAGCTGCGGCAAGTCCAGTGGCCCAAACATGAATAATTTCAAGCCAGACGTACCAGAGAAGTACGACGGCAAGACGCATCCGTCGGAGTTCCTCAGCATCTACACCATCGCGGTGCAAGCTGCCGGGGGGCGGGACGACAAGATACTTGCCAACTACTTCCTGCTAGTGCTCAAGCCCAACGTCACATCCTGGCTCATGCACTTGCCGGACAACTCCATATCTTCTTGGGCAGACCTATGCCACCAGTTTGTTGGCGCCTTCACAGGCGGCCACAAACCTCATGGCCAAGAAAGTGACCTTCATCTGCTCGCCCAGAAGGAAGGAGAACTCATGCGCAAGTATATCCAGAGATTCAGCCGTGTACAGCACAACATCCCAGATGTCCACACTGCCACTGTTATCATCGCGTTCCATCAGAACGTGTGTAACCGCAGGATGAGGGAGGAGATGGCGATGTGTAAGATCAGGGACGTCAGTGAGCTGTACGCCCTGGACGACAAGTGCGCACGTGCTGAGGAAGGGAGGAAACTCCCCGGAGAGGATACAGGATCAGGAGGATCTGACAGTGAGGATGCTGCCCCGGCAAAGAAGAACCGGCGGCAGAATAATAGAAAAAAGGAAGGCAAAGATGTGCTAGTCGTTGAGCAGTCCGGCAACAAAGGTGGCGCCGAGAAAGCCAAAGTTTGTAGCTCCGGCAAGGAGGTTGCCGCATGCACCAACTGCCAGGCTGTGGCGGCCGCCGACAAGCAGGACGGCACCGACAAGCAATACTGCAAGATCCACCGCACCAAGGGTCATGACCTCCAGAACTGCAAGCGGGTCGAGCAGCTTGTCGAGCAGCAGAAGGCTGAGTACGAGCGACGCGACAAGGAGGTGGTGGAGGATCCGGCCAGAAGCGCCCCGGCCGGGGAGGACGCCGCGGCAAGGCCAAGCAGCGGCAAGGAGACAGACCTCCCCGTGGCTGCGACAAGGACGAAGACGACGACGACGATGTAGACATGGATGATGTTGAGACCAGTGAGCAGGAGTTCCAGAAAGCCACATAAGTCTTGTGCGTTGACGGCGGTGCTTCTCTGCATACTTCACACCGCCAACTCAAACAGTGGGTGCGGGAAGTTAATGCGGTAGAACCACCTGTCGAGTCACGCAAGCTTCTGAAATGGTCCAGCACGCCAATCATCTTTGACATTGAGGACCACCCTGATCGCACAACTGCGGTCGGGTGCTTGCCGATGTTGGTTTCACCAACAATCCGCAACCTCAAGGTCACTAAGATGCTAGTTGATGGCGGGGCCGGCTTGAACCTGATCTCCTCCGCTGTGCTCCAGAAACTCCAGATCCCTGACAGCGAGCTCGAAGAGACCGGTACATTCCAAGGAATCAATCCGGGAAGGAGCAAGCCGAAGGGGAAGATCACGTTGCCAGTGACATTTGGCGGAGAGCTGAACTTCAGGACTGAGAGGGTCACCTTTGACGTTGCCGATTTTCCATTGCCTTACAATGGGATACTCAGTCGTCCAGCACTCGCCAAGTTCATGGCAGCCTCTCACTATGCATACAATATGCTGAAGATGCCAGGCCCGATAAGCGTCATCTTTGTCCCTGGCAACAAGAAGGATGCCCTTATCTGCGCCGACAAGATCTACAGGGAAGCAGCAGCCGCAACAGATCGCAAGTCACTTGCCGCTGAAGCTCCCAGGGGGAAGAAGAAGACCAAGTCTAGCAAGAGCTCTGATGCCTACTCCGGCAAGCACACCTCTTCGGAGTGCTGCGCTACCGTCGAGGACGCACCATCGAGCTCCACCGGCAAGTGTAAGAAGACGATGGCAGCTCCGCCAGAGACCAAGAAGGTGTCCGCCAAGGAGGACGGCACTGGTGGTACCTTCACCATCAGTGCCACGCTTGACCCTAAATAGGAAAGCGCACTCATTGCTTTCCTGCGGGCGAACGTCGACGTGTTTGCGTGGCAACCGTCTGACATCCCTGGTGTTCCCAGGAAAGTGATTGAGCACCACCTTGCCATCTGTCCTCATGCGCGGCCCGTCAAGCAGAAAGTCAGGAAGCAAGCAGTGGAGCGCCAATAATTCATCGCAGAAGAGATCAAGAAGTTGGAAGCAACAGGCCTTGTCAGAGGAGTGCTCCATCCGACGTGGTTGGCCAATCCTGTAGTCGTGCGTAAGGCAAACGGGAAATGGAGGCTTTGTATCGACTTCACCGATGTCAATAAAGCTTGTCCCAAAGACCCATTTCCCTTGCCACGCATTGACCAGATTGTTGACTCCACGGCCGGATGTGACCTGCTTTCATTTCTTGACGCATACTCAGGATACCATCAGATCTTCATGGCTGAAGAGGATGAGGAGAAGACCGCATTCATTACCCCATGTGGCACGTACTGTTTCATACGGATGCCTTTTGGTTTGAAGAATGCTGGTTCAACATTTGCAAGGGTAGTCCATACAGCTTTTGAGCCACAAATTCACAGAAACGTGGAAGCCTACATGGATGACATAGTGGTCAAGAGCAAGGACAGGGCTACTCTGATTCAAGATTTAGACGAGACCTTTGCAAATCTGCGCAAGATCCAGCTCAAGCTCAACCCCGAGAAGTGTGTGTTTGGAGTCCCTTCCGGCAAGCTTCTCGGGTTCTTCGTGTCTCAGAAGGGAATTGAAGCCAATCCCGACAAGATCAAGGCCATTGAGCAGATTGAAGCACCAAAGCGAGTCAAGGATGTACGAAGACTTGCCGGTTGCGTGGCTGCTCTCAGCAGGTTTATCTCTAATTCTGCTGAGCGCGCCCTGCCGTTTTTCAAAATATTGAAAAAGGCAGGTCCAATGAAATGGACTCCGGAAGCGGAGGCTGCGCTGCAAGACTTGAAGAGGTACCTGTCCTCCACTCCAATACTTGTTGCACCTAAGCCACAAGAGAATTTGCTGCTGTATTTAGCGGCAACCAATCAAGTGGTTAGTGCTGCGTTAGTAGTGGAGAGGGAGGTAGATGATGAGCCAGCAACCGCGGCAGGCGCATCCAGCGACAAGCAGGGGGCTTCCCCGACAAGCTCTGGTCCCGACAAGGATGGATCTGCGCAGGCGCAAGAGGAGATACGGAAGAGAATGGTGCAGCGCCCAGTTTACTTTGTCAGCTCCCTCCTGCAGGGGGCAAGGTCAAGGTACTCTGGTGTGCAGAAATTGCTTTTCGGCCTCCTCATGGCCTCGAGAAAGCTGCGCCATTACTTCCAAGCACATGAGATCACAGTTCTCACTCGCTCTCCGCTGAAGAGGATACTGCAGAATCCAGAAGCAACAGGCGGGATTGTTGAGTGGGCACTGGAACTGTCAAGCTTTGGCCTCAAGTTTGAGAGCACTTCAACTATCCAGAGCAGAGCATTGGCAGAATTCATAGCAGAGTGGACGCCAACACCATATGAAGAAATTCCAGAAACGAGCATCCCCGTCAAGGAAGCACGCAAAGAGTGGCTGATGTACTTTGATGGTGCCTTCTCGCTGCAAGGCGCCGGTGCTGGCGTGCTGCTTGTCTCACCCACCGGAGAGCACCTCAAGTACGTAGTCCAGATGCACTTTCCCAAGGAGCAAGCAACAAACAATACTGCAGAGTATGAGGGTTTGCTTGCCGGTCTCAGAATCGCGGTAGACCTTGGATCAAGAAGCTCATTGTCAGGGGTGACTCGCAGCTTGTCGTCCGCCAAGTGAACAAGAATTATCAGAGTCCGTTGTTGGAAGCCTACGTCGATGAAGTGAGAAAGCTAGAAGAGCACTTTGACGGCCTATAGATGGAGCATGTTCCGAGAGCTCAGAACGACATCGCAGATGGCCTGTCAAAGTGCGCCGCACTTAAGTTACCTGTGGAACCAGGGATCTTTGTGCTCAAGCTGACTCAACCATCCGTAACACCGTCAACTGGACAGAGCAAGAAGAGGAAGTTGATTTCTGGTGACTATTTTCCGGCAGAGCTTCCCGAAGCCGCCGCCAAGAAGGTCCCCAAGATCGACTCCAAGAATGCTGAGGAGCAGTCTGCTCCGGCAAGCCCTAGGGTTTGTTCCGTTGAAGCAAACGCTCCCGACAAGTTTTGCTCCGACAAGCTTGCCGGGGAACATCAAGCTCCGGCTGAGCCGCAGGTTCTTGCCGCAGAAGCGGATGTTCCCGCAGCAGCAGATGTGCCTTTAGTCCTTGTTGTCGAGCCACAAGCTCCAGCATGGGCACAGCAGATTGTCCGTTTCCTTCAGACAGGAGAACTTCCCGAAGAACAAGAAGAAGCGGAAAGAGTAGCCCGGCAGTCAAGTATGTACCAGTTTGTTGACAACACACTCTACAGAAGAAGACTCAACGGTGTGAAATTGAAGTGTATTCGCTGGGAAGATGGACAAAAGCTGTTGGTAGAGATACATGGAGGCATATGTGGTCACCACATTGGCGCAAGAGCACTTGCCGGCAAAGCATTCCGGCAAGGTTTCTTTTGGCCGACAGCCCTCCAGGATGCAACTGCACAAGTAAGTGTGAAGCGTGCCAGTTCCATTCCAAACAGATAAACCAGCCAGCTCAAGCTCTCCAGACGATCCCTTTATCATGGCCATTTTCGGTCTGGGGGCTCGACATCCTCGGCCCCTTTCCCCGCGCAGCCGGGGGCTTTGAGTACTTGTACGTTGCCATTGACAAGTTCACAAAGTGGCCGGAAGTGGAACCAGTGAGGAACGTGACAGCACAGTCAGCAGTCAAGTTCTTCAAGTCGATTGTTTTCCGTTTCGGGATCCCTAACAGGATCATCACCGACAACGGTACACAATTCACGAGCCACACCTTCATGCAGTACGTCCAAGATCTTGGCGCCAAGGTCTGCTTCGCTTCTGTTGTTCACCCGAGAAGCAACGGTCAAGCGGAGAGGGCGAATGCTGAAGTGCTGCATGGACTCAAGACCAGAACTTTTGGCAGGCTGCACAAGTGCGAAAGAAACTGGATCGAGGAGCTGCCGGTGATTCTTTGGTCGATCAGGACGACGCCAAATCGAGCCACTGGACAGACACCTTTCGCTCTAGTCTACGGAGCAGAGGCAGTTCTCCCCATGGAACTCGTATACGGGTCACCTCGAGTGCTCGCTTATGATGAGCTCGAGCAAGAGCAGCTGCGACAAGATGACGCGTTGCTCCTTGAGGAAGTTCGTCTTCAGGCTGTTGTACGAGATGCTCGCTACCAGCAAGCTTTGCGCCGCTACCATAGCCGCAAAGTTAACGCCAGAAGTCTCGAGGAAGGCGACCTTGTTCTTCGGCGCGTTCAGTCCGCCAAGAATTCCAACAAGTTGACGCCGAAGTGGGAAGGCCCTTACCGGGTGAAACGAGTCACTAGGCCTGGCGCTGTCCGCCTTGAGACCGAAGATGGCTTTCCGGTGAGCAACTCCTGGAACATTGAGCATCTTCGTAAGTTATACCCGTAAGGCGCGGTTCCCGGAACCCGTTCCGGCAACCACCTTTTGTACAAGTCTTGCCGTCGTTGCATGTAATCCTTTGTACAAAGCCGGGCGCAGACCCCGTGCATAAGTAAAGCTCATGTGCTCCGCACATCCTGTCAAATTTCATGCTTTCTATTTCTCGCATGTATTATCTGACACTTTGTGCAACACCTACCCCCGGTAAGCAATAACGAGCCGTAAGGCTCCATATCTTTGTTTTTCTCCTCTTTCTTTCTCTCAAGGAGAAGAAGGTTCCCTCGCCCACAAGTTTGCTAGGGGGGAAGGAGAAGATAATGGTATGGACCAGGCGTCGTCCAAGAAAGTTTCGCCTTGCCGGGAAGCAAACGACAAAAAAAGATAAGTTGCCAAAGCTTGAGCAGTCAGATTTTTAAATTTTTAAGTTATCTTCCTTGAACGACCGTGCTTTGTATGGAAAACCTGTGCGCGGAGGAACCAACTCGTAGCTAGTTGCGCCCTTACTTTGTTTCGAGTCTGCTCAACGACTTAAGTGTGTTGCGACTAGTGTCGCGACCTTACTTTGTTTTCGAGCCCGCTCAACAACTTAAGTGTGTTGCAACTGGTTGCGACAAGGTTTCTTGTCGGTAACGGCACCGCCGGCAGGCTGCTGACGTTCCGCACTCAGCGCTCGCGGCTAAGGTGCCTGCGCCAGCAAGTTCCCTAAAAGCGTAGGGCAGAAACATACAAAGGAAGGAGTCAAGTAAAGGAAATAACATAGCAATCACTACCCAAAATAGAGTTATATTACAAGATAGCTTGTCGCAGCTCTAACAGATTGTTCTCATAACATGATCTGAAGCGACAAGAAAAGAAGAAAACGGGCGAGCCTAGTCTGCGCGATCGCCCTCAACCCTCTTGATCCCGCTCACCTTGTCCACAATGGGTGCGACAAGGGCCTTGAGCGCCTCCAGATCGGCATCCTGCGGCAGGGACTTGAGGACGTTGGTGAGGTTGAGGCCCGGGTTGCGGAAGGCCACCTTCACCAACACCTTTTGAAGGGCTCCCGCGCAGAGCTTGCGCGACTCGTCCGCCAGCTGCTTTGGGATCCTCTCCCGGAGTCGCTGGAGGGCCGTCGCCACGCCTTTGAAGAATAGAGTGAGCTTGGCGCTGGGGTGGAGGTTCTCATCGGAGGAATACCCGAGATACTCCGCCCCCAGCTGCGCCAGCTCCCTTTCGATATCCGCGGCAGCATTGACGAGAACCTCTGTCCAGTGTTCCACAGTCTCCCTGAAGGTGTTCTGGACGACGGCAGCACTTGCCAGCAGCGCCTTCTCGGCCTTGATCTCCTCCTTCAAGGCCGCCTCCCGCTCATTTCGCAGCGCCGCGAGCCGCTGCGCCTCGGCCGACTTCACGCCCTTCCCCTTCTCGGCTTTCGGAGCCATGGCGGAAGTGGTGAGGGAGGTCGACGGCGTTGGTGGTGCTGGTGGCGATGTGGGGGGCGGAGCGCTGCTCTCTTTCAGCTCTGGGAAGAAGGGGAGCGGCGGAGGATTTCAAGGATGAAGTAGCAACGGGCGGGTGGACGAACTGCCCCTGTTTCCCCTGCTTATAAAGAGGGAGGGGGCGGACATTTCGCCTTTTCCGAATAAAGAAACCACCCACGATCTCTCCCACGACGCCGCAATCAACGCGTGCCGTTAGGGGAGGGCGCGGTGGATACGGAGCAAGATACGGCGTGACCCAGGCCGCGCGTGCCCGTGCACTGATTTGGGCCTGGCCCAATAGCGCTCGGCACCGTGTATGGCCCAGGCCCGGGGGCTCCTGTCGGTGTACTAAAGTAGGGGTACCCTAGTATCCCGAACTTGTGCACGGGCAGTCGCAGCACCCCGCGGCAAGGCTTGCCGGGTGACCGCCAAGGACCTCCGTGGTTCCTTTAGAGCCATTCAAGAACAAAGTGTTCAAGCCAAGGAGACAAGGCCCCGGCAAGAGGAGCTTGCCGGGAAGGACACTAAAGGCACAAGACCCCGGCGAGAGGAGCTTGCCGGGAAGGCCAACCAAGGCATCTCAAGGAACTTACCGTGACGCGCCACGCGTCCCGGCAAGGACCGGTGAGCGACAAGCTCCCGGACGCGACAAGACAACGACCGCGGCAAGGCGCTTGCCGCGGCAAGCTACCACCCTGTACCGGCGCTCCAGCGCATCCACCAACGTGTCGCTCTGGGACCCTTCCAGGCGTACGTGGCGGGAGGCTGTGCAGCCAGCGGTGAGCGGTGGCAAGCGGCGCTGACAGGATTGCCATCGTGGCGAACGGTGGCGTCCCTGACGGTCCCTTTTCGCACTGTTTGGGCGACGGCGATGGGCATTTAATGCCCTTGTCCCCTGCCGTCAGGGTTAGGTATGGAACACTGTACAAGTAGCTGTACCAACCGCAGCACCTTTCCATTTTTGCCCTCATCTGCGTTGCCACCTGTCGGTGACCCCTTGAGCATATAAAAGGAGGCCCATGTGCAACGTAGGGGGGGTTCGAAGCATAAGAACTCTCACGCTCAGTCTCGTTAGCTGCTAGAGTGTACTGTAGCACTCAGCGCTCCCGAGCAAGAACTCAATACAATCCACAAAGCAGGAGTAGGGTTTTACGCATCCGTGCGGCCCGAACCTGGGTAAACTGCTCATGTGCTTCGCCTCGATCTGCTCTTTGCGCGATCTCCACCCCCGCCGAATCGAAAGGGACTCGGCCCGCCAGTCCCATAGGTGTTCGTGGATCAGTTTCTCCGACGGACAATAAAGA
This sequence comes from Secale cereale, assembly GCA_902687465.1. Lineage (NCBI taxonomy): Eukaryota > Viridiplantae > Streptophyta > Magnoliopsida > Poales > Poaceae > Secale > Secale cereale. The sequence continues at coordinate 897,338,032 of LR738710.1, forward strand.
TTTTTTTAGAGACGGCGGAAGAGAGCGACTAGTATTTTATATACAAATTATATATAGATTGTCGACATGCTTTGTGGACCAGAAGAGGCTAGAGTATTGGCCGACTAAGATTCAAAATGTTTGGGGGAGAAAAATAACTGAAGTTGATATGATCTAGCACCAGTGAAAGATTAACCTTTGGTACAAAAACAAAAACAGGCTAGTATATTGTTAGCTCATGAAGTGTCAGAGTGTTCGGCAAGAGCCCACAACAAGACAAGCAAGATAGGTCATGGCTGCACTATGTTGCAGTTTCATATGGTCTAGAATTGACAGCTTAAGATTTTAACCCTTTGGTACATGGAGAGATGAGACAAGTTTAACCTGAAGCAGAGTAAACCAACAGACCTCACAAGACCAAACCAGTATCATGTCTACTCGGAAATCTTAAAGAGAACTAGACAGATCTGACTGCTAACTAAACCAGGAATTTGGCAACCTGGTAAGGCTCCAAAGGGAAGCAATTAGTGGGTAGTAAACATCCAAAATGTGAACAGAAATTAAGTACACTTGGCAAATAAACCTAAAGATAATGAAGAACACAGCCAGGTTTCTTAGACATGAAAGAGTGGGGAACTTTAACTTTTATATCATTTGTTTTCCCAACATTAGACAGTCGACTGTCTGATACAGTACTAGTATTTCTAATTCTATCGGCATGCGAGTTTATGAAATTGTGACAAACTAATTTGGTTAGCAAGCCACAGCAGCACATGGCAGTGAGGTAATATCGGGGAGATAGACAATCATGGAAACATGATAGAAAATAGAATTACCAAGGTGTCAGTGCTGTCCTTGGGCCGCAGTTGGATGCTCTCGCCGAGGACGTACGGCGCGACGTCATTTGGCAGTTTCCTCCTCACACAATTGGGTCCACGCCGGGGAAGGAGTGGGCGTGCCTCACGAGCACCACCGGAGCAGACGGAGGGGGATGAGATGTGAGGCGCCGCCGGCACGATCTGTGGCCCGCTGCCACGGCACAGTGGGTGCGAGCTCCGCGGCGGAGGCCTGCGGGGGCTGGTTAGCGCCGGGGCCTGTCAGAGGGCAAGCGGGACCTCCTCTTCGGACTCGACGCGCAGGCGATGGGGGCACCGACGGGGCGGCGCGTGGCTCGGGGGGGAGGCGGGGCTCGGGGGGGAGGCGGGGCTCGTGGGAGAGGGGGTGGAGTCCGGCGGGGGTCGGGGCGGCAGCGCGCGGGTGTCGGGGCGGGGGGGCGGCGGCGCGGGGGAGTGAGAGGGAGAGGGCACGGCGTCGGGAGAGGGAGAGGGGAATGGATGGATCTGGACGAGGGCGAGGGAGAGAGGAGATAGATGGGGGCAGCAATACTAATGGCGCACCGCCCCCTGGTGCGCCATAAGTAAATCTATACTAATGGCGCACCTCCCACCTCGTGCGCCATTAGTATTTTTTTCTGTTCAAGCCAATAGGTTATCTTCCACCAAACCTCATACACATCAAAACACATCTAGTAGCCCGACTGGTCAGAACGCATCTCTCACACCAGGAGGTCTTGGGTTCGATTCCCAGGCTCCACAATTTTTGTTATTTTGAAAATATCATGAGTTCATGGGTCGGCGGCGGCGGCCGGTGGAGCGGGGGGTGCTCTGCGGCGAGGGGGACCGGATCTGGCGAGGTGGGATAGCGATCGAGATGGAAGGGGATCGAGATCGAGTGTCCATGAAATTTAAATACATTCAAGAGTTCAAAAAGTGCCCATGAAATACAATCGAGAAATGAAGGCTACGATTTAAATACAATCGATCTTAGCTAGCTATCTGTTCACAATCTTCTTGCCCTTCTTTTTCGCAAATGGAGTTCTTTTGTGGAACGGACGTCCTTTAGGTAGGGTGGTCCTGCTTCTTCTTCTGATGTATGCTGCTACTTCCTCATCGTTGTCATGTTCGATCTTCGGGTCGCCGTACTTGTCGAAGTCTTGCTCATTGGCTACTCCATCCATTCCGATGATCTTCCTTTTGCCTCTCCTCACGACAACACGACTGGGCTTTGACGGGTCGGTAATGAAGAAGCATTGGTCAACTTGGGAAGCCAGTACCCATGGCTCATTTTTCGCGGTGATGTTTGCGCCCGCGGTCTTGGATTTGGCTTCAGGTATAACCATGGTGGTGAAATACCGGTCATCTTTTAGGACGCTCTTGGCCCATCTCACACGGAACATTGGGACCTTCTCTCCAGCGTAGCTCAGCTCCCAGATCTCCTCGATCCTTCCGTAGTATCTGTCCTTGTCATTACCTGTGTAGGATTCCATCGTTACCCCGAAGTTTTGATAACCATCGCTCTTCATGTCCTTGGCATCGGTGTAGAATGTGTAGCCGTTGATATCGTACGCCTCATAGGTCATCAGGTTGTGCTCGGCGCCCTGTGACAAGGCGAATATGAGTTGTTCTTCCACGGAAGAATCCTCATGTAAATGGTACGACAGAAGCTTCTGCTTGAACCAACGCGTGAAACATGAGTTGTGTTGTTTTCTTATATCTCCGTCCGTCCTCTGTTGGCCTCGGTCATTGTACGTCTTCTCGATAAAGGTTTTGTGCTCTACCACCCAAGGATCGACCACGTCTATGTGTTGTAGCGCGACTAGGTTTGCTCTTTCAAAGTCGGCAAGTCGACCCTCGAAGTCGACATGCATTTCGCGGCGACCCTCATGGTGACCCCATCCAGCGAGCCTGCCGAGGTGCCTGTTGACGGGCAGACCAACGGGGTTCTCGATGCCTAGATAATTCGTGCAGTAGGAGATGCACTCTTCGTTCAGAAAGCCCCTGGCTAAGCTTCCCTCTGGACGTGACATGTTGCGAACGTATCCTTTGATGACACCATTCATCCTTTCCAACGGCATCATGTTTTGCAGGAACATCGGCCCGAGTTGGATGATATCATCCACGATATGGACCAGCAGATGCACCATAACGTCGAAGAATGCGGGCGGGAAGTACATCTCAAGCTCGCATAGTATCACCACAATCTCTTCCTGTAGCCTTCTGAGTTGCCTCACGCCAACCGACTTCCGAGAGATGTCGTCGAAAAAGTTGCATAGGCCAAATAGCATTTCACGGACGTGCGCGTCCATGATCCCACGGATTGCAACTGGATCTGCGTCATCAGCACGTGACAGTCGTGCGACTTCATCCCGCTGAACTTCTGCTTCGTTGGGTCTAGGTACCTGCTTATCTTCCCCGCGTAACCGTAAGGAAGTTTTACTCCTATGAGGCAGGAGAAAAACTGCTCGATCTCCTCCTGACTTAGAGTGAAGCACGCAGGAGGGTAGTCATTTCCGGTCTTCTTGGCCTTTTTGCCTTTGCAACGACTTTCCGTGTCCTGCTTCGCCTCATCATCATCATCATCATCATTAGCGTGAAGCTCCTGCCTGATGCCCATTGATTTCAAGTCTGCCCTTGCTTTTGGCCCATCTTTGGTCCTCTCTGGCATGTTGAGCAGGGTACCAAGCAAACTCTCGCACACGTTCTTCGTGATATGCATGACATCAAGGCTGTGAGGCACACGGCGGATCTTCCAGTACGGCAAGTCCCAGAAAACAGACCTCGTTTTCTGTACCTTCAGCAGCGGCTCTGGCGCCTTTCGCTTCTTTCCCGGCTCTGGCGCCTTTTGCTTCTTTCCCGGCAGTGGGCAATCTTTCCAATTTTTCAACAGCTCGTCTATTTCCTCGCCGCTCCTTTTACGCGGGCATCCTCTTTGTTTGGTTTCACCATCGAACAGATCCTTGCGTTTTCTCCACAGGTCATCGTCACGAAGCCACCTTCGATGTCCCATGAACACGGTTTTCGAAGACCCGGGATGTCTATCTAGCTGGCGATACGTTGTGTCATCCATGCACCTGACGCAGTGCGGCTCTCATAGGGAAATATTCTTTCTTTGCAGCGTCCCACGTATTGGCTGGCGTTTTCCACAACGTGTCTAGCTCCTCTTTCAGCAGCCCCAGATATAGATTGATGTCGTTCCCTGGTTGTTTCGGTCCTTCAATTAGCATACTCATGTGAATGTACTTCCTCTTCATGCACAACCAGGGGGGAAGGTTGTACATCCACACAAACACAGGCCATGTGCTATGTGTGCTTCTCTGGCTGCCAAACGGATTGACTCCATCGGTGCTCGCGCCCAGCACGATGTTCCTTGTATCGTTCCCAAATTCTGCGTCTTCGAAGTTCAACGCTTGCCACTGGCTCGCATCCTTAGGGTGACTCGGCATCTTGTCTTTTTTATCTATCTCCGGATCATTTGCGCCATCTTCTCGCTTCTTCTCCTCCCTATCCGCGTGCCAACACAGGAGCTTTTCTACCTTAGGGTTCGTGAAATACCGCTGCAGACGAGGAGGATCGGAAAGTACCACACCACTTTTCGAGGAGCTTTCTTCCTCTTCTTGTATCGAGTGACGCCGCACACCGGACATATGGTAGACTCCGCGTGCTCGTCCCGATAAATGATGCAATTGTTCATGCACACATGGTATTTCACGTGCGGTAAATCCAGAGGACACACGATTCTCTTCGCCTCCTCGAAACTGGTCGGACACTTGTTCCCCTTGGGAAGACGTTCGTGCCAGAATGACATGTTCTCGTCGAAGCATGCGTCGGTCATTTTGTGTTTTACCTTCATCTCCAGAGCCATGAGCGTTACTTTCAGGCGGGTATCTTTGGGCCTGCATCCTTCATACAATGGAGTAACCGCGTCTATCTCCAGTTGATCCATCTTGGCTTTATCTCGGGCGGCAGCTCTTGAGTTATCCATCTGCTTGAGAAGCAGCTCTTGAATATGAGGGTCCTGCACCCAGCCCATCAATGGTCCAGCGTCGTCTGCTCCACCGGCATCATCATCTTCATGGTCATGCCCGTCGTCTGCTCCGGCATCTTCCTCATCATCATGTCCTGCATCTTCTACATGATGACTGTGTACAGCATCACCGTCGTGATCATCTCCTGGAGATTATTCGTCTTCTCACCCGCCCGAGCAACGGTGGTTGTCTTGCTGCCCTTCCTCATTTCTTGCCCGGCTCCCATGGACGACTTCTTAGTCATCTTCATCACCTTGCCACCGATAGCCATCCATGAAACCACGCAAGAGCAGGTGGTCCCGCACCTGCCCGGAATCCGGGTCCGCAATAACGCTCTTCAGCTTGCATCTTCGACACGGACATCTTATCTCCGTCTCGTTCTTTTGAAGCATCTCGGCCTTCGCGGAGCTCAAAAACCTATTCACGATGCCTTCGGTCATCGTGCGGACCATGGTCGCCTGCGGGGTAGAGCAAAACGATATTTTAGAACCAAGAAAAAATTTGGCATGACTTTCCCTAAAAATAGGACCAAAAAGAATGCTTAATGCCAAAAATTCTCGCCGAAACGGAAATGAATCAACATTCCGGCAAAATATTGGCAACTATCGCATTTCAAATACCGGTACACCTGCAAACACAAACATATATGCAACACCACAAACATATGCAACACCACGAACATACATAGATCTAGCTAGGCCATAAAAAGTGCATGTGCACATTATTGGAAGGAGAACAACATAAAGATAGCTTCCCCTTACTTACATATCAAAAAAAGGTAATTTAACCACTTAATTTGAATGAATCTATGGTGGAAATGAGGTGACAAAGAGGAGGCAGCCCAGACAAGCTTTGGAGGAGGAGGTGGAGAGAATGAAGTGGGGAGAAAGTGAGTGGGTAGGAGTGGCTGTCCAAAATATCTTGTTGGTGCCCACTTACTAATGGCGCACCATCTCCTAATGCGCCATTAGTAACCCAGGTTACTAATGGCGCACCTGCTTGTGGTGTGCCATTAGTAGTTTTGCAAAAAAATTATTAAAAAAATCATACTAATGGCTCACTGTGCCAAAGTGCGCCATTACTAGTTTAAACTAGTAATGGCGCACTGTGGCACAGTGCGCCATTAGTAGTTTTGCAAAAAAAAGAATAACAAATATAATAAAAAAACAATAGTACTGGCGCACTATGTGACTGGTGCGCCATTACTAGTTACAACTAGTAATCGCGCACTCTGTCTGGATGCGCCATTAGTATGTTTGGAAAAGAAAAAAAATTGATACTAATGGCGCACCATGAGCTCGGTGCGCCATTAGTGTATTCAACACTAATGGCGCACCAGCACGTGGTGCGCCATTAGTATATACTAATGGCGCACTGCATGTCTGGTGCGCCATTAGTGTCCATCCTATCTATAGCCCTTTTCCTAGTAGTGGCACTAGTTTGGCGAAGAGATGGTGATACAAGTGCGATATGGATGGTAGATATAGGTTTTTGTAAACTGAAAATATAAAAACAGCAAGGTAGCAAGTGGTAAACGTGAGCATAAACGGCATTGCAATGATAGTAGGCAAGACCTAGGGTTCATACTTTCACTAGTGCAAGTTCTCTCAACAAGGATAACATAATTGGATCATATTACTAGCGCTCAACATGCAACAAAGAGTCACTCCAAAGTCACTAATAGCGGAGAACAAACGAAGAGATTATGGTAGGGTACGAAACCACCTCAAAGCTATTCTTTCTGATCGATCTATTCAAGAGTCCGTCGTAACGTTCAATCTATCATAGAGTTCGTACTAGAATAACACCTTAAGACACAAATCAACCAAAACCCTAATGTCACCTAGATACTCCAATGTCACTTCAAGTATTCATGGGCATGGTTATACGATATGCATCACACAATCTCAGAAACATCTATTCAACCAACACATACGACTTCAAAGAGTGCCCTAAAGTTTCTACCGGAGAGTCAAGACGAAAACGTGTGCCAACCCCTATGCATAGGTTCACGAGGTCACTGAACTCGCAAGTTGATCACCAAAACATACATCAAGTGGATCACATGATATCCCATTGTCACCACAGATAAGCACGTGCAAGACATACATCAAGTGTTCTCAAATCCTTAAAGACTCAATCCGATAAGATAACTTGGAAGGGAAAACTCAATCCATTACAAGAGAGTAGAGGGGGAGAAGCATCATAAGATCGTACTAGAATAGCAAAGCTCGCGATACATTAAGATCGTGCCATATCAAGAAAATGAGAGAGAGAGAGAGAGAGAGAGAGAGAGAAAGAGAGATCAAACACATAGCTGTTGATACATACCCTCAGCCCCGAGGGTGGACTACTCCGTCCTCGTCATGGAGAGCGCCGGGATGATGAAGATAGCCACCGGAGAGGGATTCCCCCTCCAGCAGGGTGCCACACCGGGTGTAGATTGGTTTTCGGCGGCTATAGAGTTTTTCGGAGGCAGAAGTCTCGGTCTAGATTTTTTTTCTGGAGGTTTCAGTATTTATAGGAATTTTTGGAGTCGGCGCCAAGTAAAGGGGAGCTACGGGGCGTCCTTGAGATAGGAGGGCCCAACCACCTTCCCAAGGCGCGCCCTCCACCCTCAACGGCAGTCCGTGGCTATCCTGACCCAACTCTTTTACTTCGGGGGCTTCTTTTGGTCCACAAAAACTCATAAAAAATTGGCTCGTTAATTGGACTCCGTTTGATATTCCTTTCCTGCAAAACTCAAAAACAAGGGGAAAATAGAAATTGGCACTGGGCTCTGGGTTAATAGATTAGTCCCAAAAATCATATAAAAGTGTATAATAAGCCCATAAGACATTCTAGAAGGATAATATAATAGCATGGAACAATCAAAAATTATAGATACGTTGGAGACGTATCATCATGCCAAACCCAGGTGGATACGCCCTCGTCCTCAACCCCACCATCGTCGCGCCTCGGCGCACATGCAAATTCTCCCGAGTCCTCATCGATGGCGGCAGCAACATCAACATCCTCTACCGGGATACCATGACCAAGCTCGGCCTCGAGGCCAAGGACCTGGAGCCGACCAGGACCATCTTCCATGGCATCATGCCCGGCCACTCCTGCTCTCTGATTGGCCGGATCCGGCTCGACATCCTATTCCGCCACAGTAGCCATTTTCGATGCGAGCCGATCTGGTTCGAGGTGGTGGACCTGTCCAACGCATACCACGCGCTGCTCGGCTGGCCCGCGCTCTCCAAGTTCATGGCGGTCCCCCACTACGCCTACCTAAAGATGAAGTTGCCGGGTCCAAAGGGCATCATCACCATCACCGGCGACTACCGCAAGTCTCAGAAGTGCGCCCAAGACGGATCCAAGCTGGCCGAGTCGCTGGTCATCGCCGAGGAGCGGCGCCAGCTCGACTGGATCGTTGCTCTCGCCAGCGAGGCGACGGCCGCGCCAGTCCCAGCCGAGGAGCTGGCCAACGAAACCTCGTTCAAACCCTCCAAGGAAACCAAGAAGGTGAAGCTGAACCCAGAAGACCCCAGCTGCAGCAAGTACGTCGTCGTGAGCACTCGCCTCGGCGACAAATAGGAAGGCGAGCTCGTCGACTTCCTCTGTGAGAATCGGGATATCTTTGCATGGTCCCCAAAGGATATGCCGAGCATCCCGTGGGAGTACGCCGAGCACAAACTTCACATCCGTAAGGATGCCAAGCCTGTCCGCCAACCCTACAACGTTTTCTCCGAAGAGAAGAGAAAGACCATCGATTAAGAGATCGCCAAGCTTTTGGGGGCCGGCTTCATCATGGGAGTATTTCGCCCCGAGTGGCTGTGTCAGGACCGGATTTTTGGTATATTTATTTCCCAAAAAACGGACCTTGTGCTCACCAGCCCCAGGATTACTATTAGCTGATGAGGCACCAACTTGTTACAGAAACTCCAAGCAAAGTGCAAAATATGTAGTACAAGACCATTCTGGCCTAAAGTACGACATAAAGTTTTTAGAGATTGATGGTGGAAGCGATTTGTGGATCATCGGTGACTATGGGACTCCATCTCCCACAGGAACGGCTGACCGGGATAACACCTATCTTCGCGAGGCTGCTAACTCCAATAGTGTAGGCTCCGGGGGTGTCATCACGTCGTTCCTTCCCACGCAAGGAATCTGGCCAAGACAATAGCCAGGGACAAGCCAGTGAGTACTTTGAATGTACTCGCCAACATTATGATTATGGGTGAGGCATAAACATGATCGAGGATAAATTATGATTAATAGGATAATAATGATATGATAGACTATAATCGCAAGCAGGACATTCGAGAAAAAGGCATATGCAATCAGATAGTAGTAACAAAAGAAATAACAAGCATGCCATAGTCGGGCGTCTGAGCGACACCACAGAAAGGGCTTATGGGAGAGATAAAAGACAAGAATGCCATAGTCGGACGTCTGAGCGACATCACATAAAGGGCTTGTAAATAAAAAGAATGCCACAGTCGGACGTCTGAGCCACATCACATAAAGGGCATGTAAATAAAAATAATGCCACAGTCGGACATCTGAGGGACATCACATAAAGGGCTTGTAAATAAAAAGAATGCCACAGTCGGACATCTGAGCGACATCACATAAAGGGCTTCTAAATAAAAAGAATGCCACAGTCGGACGTCTGAGCGACATCACATAAAGGGCTTCAAAAAAAAGGGATGCCACAGTCGGACGTCTGAGCGACATCACATAAAGGGCTTATAAAGGAAGCTAAATAACGGTAAATATCCGGGAGGTAGAACCGTCCCAAGGATACTCATCGTTCCAAAGAATACGAATGGTTAGTCCATAATAATAACAAATTGTAATCACCACCTGTCACGGGTCATAAATAAAGTTCTGGCTTAAATGTTTCTCCTCCGAAGACTGACACTAAGACCGACACTCGACCCATCCCAGATTGTAGTCCTTAACCATGGACACGGCTATTCGAATAGGTTTTATATATCTGCAGAGGGTGTACTCTTTACCCACGAATAACGGGTTTTCTATAGCCCCTCTGGACTAATTCCGCCTACGGTCTTTTAATTTGAAGACGCACCTGACTGCACACACCATCCTAACTTACCGGTGTCTGGAATCACCCACGACACTAGTTAAGCCAAACTTTAAGTGGGGAGGCTACAACCTCGACTAGCATGGGATCACAACAATTTATAACGCGCGCGAAAACTGGGGAAGCTATCCCCTTCGGCTCCAACCGAAACACCCATGCCCCTGGACTAGGTGGCCTTCCTACCGGATGCAGTCGGTATCTTCCACCGTGGCCTCTCTGTACGGTGTGTGATAGAACAGGGGTCGACAATTTTACTAAACCGCACCCTACCTGTAGCAGGGACACGTGGTAGCACGAAACAAGTATGGGGGTTACTGGAACAAGACTCGATCTATGGTCGTCTCAGAAGGTTTCAGCTTTACTGTATGGTTAATGCCACATTGCTCTCTACAGTTCCCTGACAGGGTCACACCCCTCATGCTACATCCTGCCTTACTGCACATCCTCGCCACAACGAGATGTCAGTCACGTGGTTATGCTCTCCGGAACACAACCTTCCTTCGGACTCCATCTGAACTATCACCAGGCATATGTAGCATGAGAAGTGGTTACAGCCATCAATATCACAGACATAACAGAAAAAGATTTTTCACCACAAGTTGATATGCAAGAGTAAGACTTCTACATGAAATAACGTTGCTCCACTTTAGCATATCAATAGATTTCTTATGTTAAAGCAAACGACACACAACGTGCATTATAACGGGGTTCAAGATGCTTGCCTTCAAGTAGAGGGGAGGAGAAAAGCATTCCAAAAAATTTGGAAGTTTTCTCCCTCTTCAAAATCCTAAAAGAAATGAAAGAAAATCAATACATAGACTTTAAACAGCCCCAAAAAGTTGTCTGGAACATTTTCATATAAATATGAAAATAAACTAGATAATATTTGGGGAACAACAGAAAAAGAATCAAATCATTTGGATTTATAGATTAAAAGATATTGCCAGTCAAAGTTCAGTCAACTCTAGTTTTAATAAAAACCAGAAAAAGGAAAACGAAACGGCTCAAAAGACGTTTTCAGAGAAGAGAAGACGTACTTCGGGAAAGTGCGCCTCCACTTAAACTGGCGGGCATGGGACGTGAGGGACTGACGGTGGGACCTGTGGGCCCACCTGTCATAATTGACTGGTCTACCCGCCTTCTTCCTCCTTCGCCTGACGGGGACGGAGTCCCGGTGATCGTCGCCGGCGAACGGCGGCTCCTCGAGGGCGTTCGAATGCAGGGATGGATCCGCGGGGTTGGTGCGGTCCTACCGGTGGTCTTGTGGTCGACGGAGGTGGAGGAAAGAGACGGCGACGAGCCTCGCGGTGGACGGCGGCCTCGGTGGGTTTGGGGGTTTCGCCCTATGGTGATTCCCGAGTTCGTTTGAGAGGACGGGCGGCTGCGCAAGAGCATAGGGAGTCGAACGATGGTGCTGGCTGGGAGGAAGGGGCTCGGGTTGCGACGAATTTAACTAGAGGGCGGCGGCGGCTGTGCTTGCCGGAGATGAAGAAGAAAGCTTGCTGGGGACGAATGGCTGCTACGGGGTTGCTCTGCGGGGTGTCTAGTGATCGTCTGCTGCTGCGGAGGGGTTCGGGGCGCTCTTAAATAGGCGATCAAGGTCGGTTCGACGGTGGCCGAGGATAAGGACGACGGCGGCGACATTAATGCAGAGCAGGAGAGGTGGGGGCTGGCCAGCAGAACTTGCAGAGGTAGACGACACGCTTGTGGATGAGCACGGCGGCCTGGGACGCTTGGGGGCGCGCCAGGTCGCCCGTACGGCGCCGACCACAGCAGGAGGCGGTGGCGGCTAGCTCCTGGCCTGCCGGAGACGTGGCGAGGGTCTGTGTCGCTTGTGAGGAGATGCGGGCGGCAGCTTGGCTCGACACGACAGGCTGCAGTGGTCTGGATAAGAACAGGGGAGACATGCCAGGGACGCGGCGGCTCGGGCGCGGCACGTGCAAAACGCGTGCTCTCGCCGCGCTCTGTGCACGCACGGCAGGTGCTCGACGAAATGTCAGGGCGGCCAAACCTGCGTGGATGCCCAAGCTACTCAGCAGCCTCAGGCTAGAGGGAGCTAGGAGGTTAGTTGACATGGCTGCTAGGTCAGGGGTTCAAGTTCACCGTGGGAATCAAGAACTATGCCAGCACTGGTCATGCGCACAAGGTGCTCGACAGAATGCTAAGGGCATAGGGGCATTTCCACTGGTGGTCAAACTCTCCAGATCATAGCCTCCTTAGGTGAAAGAGATGGTGACAAGGCTAGTTGAGCAAAACAAGAAACTTGTTAGTGCAAGTTTTGCAAATCTTCAGTTCTGGACAGAAAATGCAGAGCATTTTTTCATGAAGTAAAACTACCCCAATAGGCCCACTCTCCTGGTCTTAAGGGTTTTGCAAGAGATACTATAAGCATGAGGAAGCTCAAAGGCACTAGATCAAAATAAACTAGGGTTGTAGTGCAAAACACCAAACTGAACCAGAATGGAAAAGAGGTTGGTTCACTCAAATTTTCCAAAGGACCAAGATGGGTTTTTGCATAAAGTTGGATAACATACTGCTATGAACATCCCATAATTTTGGTGGAAGCACTACAGGAATAATTGATAGGGTTGTAGTGCAATTTGGTCCACTGAACCGGATTGGCAAACATGTTGTGGAGCTCAAAATATTAAATGTAATAATTATATTCTTGCATAAAAGTGATCTAATAGCATTACTTGACATCTCCAAATTTTGGTTGAAATTTTAAACAAATTTATCAAGTGGTTGTAGTTCAAAAGAGGCCTTAAAACTAAGGGCAACCATTTATATGGGAAGATAAATATAGGGAGACAATTATATAATTAATCCTGCTGATATAAGCAAAGTTTTAATGGGTGCATAAGAGAATCTAATATTAGATGGAAAGTCTTCACTAGGGGTAAAAACTCCAACATAACAGAACAAGACTGGTTCTGGAGTCCAAAGAAACTTCCAGTAAAAGGCACAATTTTAATTAACTGGCAAATTTTTAGTTAATAAAACATTGCTAAATTTTTTGGGGTGTTATAGGCTGGCCAAACCAGTTCTTGTCCTGAAGAAAAAAGACACCTGGCGCATGTGTATCGACTACACCAGGCTGAACAAAGCCTGCCCCAAGGATCCGTTTGCTCTCCTGCGAATCGACCAAGTCATCGACTCCACTGCTGGGTGCGAGCTCCTGTCCTTCCTGGACGCTTACTCCGGCTACCATCAGATCAAGCTAGACTCAGCCAACGCCCTGAAGACGTCCTTCATCACGCCCTTTGGGGCGTATTGCTACATCACCATGTCGTTCGTCCTGAAGAACGCTCGAGCCACTTTCCAGTGGTGCATGCAGAAATGCTTGCTGCCGTAGCTCGGCCACAATATCCACATCTACGTGGACGACATCGTGGTGAAGACCAAGCAGCACCTCACGCTCCTTGAAGATCTAAAGGAAACCTTCGCCAACCTGCGCGAATACAAGGTCAAGCTCAACCCAGAGAAATGTGTTTTCAGCGTCCCAGCCGGAAAGCTACTCGACTTCCTCATCTCGGAGCGCTGCAATGAGGCAAACCTGGAGAAAATCAAGGCCATCGAGCACATGCGCAAGCCGGCTTGGCTGCGTGATGTCCATAAGTTCACCGGCTGCTTAGCCTCGGTCAGTCGGTTCCTTAGTCTGCTGGGCGAGAGGGCCTTGCCCCTATACCAGCTGATGAAGAAGACGACGCCGTTCGAGTGGAATGACCAGGTGGACGAAGCTTTTCAGGGCCTCAAGCGCATGCTCTCCACCACACTCGTCCTGGCCGCTCCGGCCGAGAAGGAGTCATGTTGCTCTACATAGCCGCAACCTCGCGCTCAGTCAGCACGGTGCTGGTGGTCGAGCGACCAGAGAGGGACAAGATCCAAGCCGTCCAGCATCCTGTCTACTACCTGAGCGAGGTGCTCTCCGCCTCCAAGTAGAACTACCCACACTACAAGAAGATGTACTACGGCGTGTACTTCACCACCAAGAAGCTGAAGCAATACTTCCAAGAGCACGAGATTACCGTGGTCAGCACGGCCCCCCTCGGCGAGATCATCGGGTGGCAAGATGCCTCTAGCCAGATCGCCAAGTGGGCGCTCGAGCTAGCCGGCCACACCATCCTCTACGAGCCTCGTACCACGATCAAGTCCCAAGCCCTAGCCGACTTCCTCGTCGACTGGACAGGAACCCAGTACTTGTCGGCGCCTCCAGGCTCGACACACTGGCGCATGCACTTTGACAGCTCAAAAGTGCGTTTCGGTCTGGGGGGGCATAGTGCTGTCATCCCCAAAGGGCGACCGACTCAAGTACGCACTCCAGATGCACTTCGCCGCCTCCAACAACGTCCCCGAGTACGAAGCCCTTATGCACAGCCTCCGGCTAGGCAAGGAACTCGGCATCCGGCGAATCCTGTGCTACGGCGATTTGGACCTGGTGGTGCAGCAGTGCTCCGGTGAGTGGGACGCGCACGACCCTAATATGGCAAGCTACCGCTTCCTCGTGCAGAAGCTGCCCGGCTTCTTCGCGGGCTGCGAGTTCCTCCACGTCCCGCGAGCAGAGAACGAGGCGGCCGACGCGCTCGCCAAGATCGCCTCGTCTCGACAGTCCATTCCATCTGGCGTCTCTCTCGATCACCTGCGCAAGCCATCCGTCAAGCCGTCTTCGCGCTCAGAGTACATCCACTTTCCGGACGACCCGAGGACTACCGAGTCCGACCCGGGGATTGCTCAGTCCGGCCCATGGACTGCTCAGTCCGGCCCATGGACTGACGAGTCCGGCCCGGGACTGCCGACCTCGGCCCGGTGACTCCAGCCCTCAGTCTGACCACTCCCGCACCCAACCCGGGGACTGCCGGACCCGGCTCGGACGCCGCCGCCCCAGAACCAATCATAATGGCCGTTATCGCCGAGGCGACGGTGCCATCTTGGGCCCTGCCCATCTCAGAGTTCCTGGAGAGCGGGATCCTCCCCATCGACGAGATCGAAGCCCGGCAAGTGCAGCGTCGAGCGTTCGCCTATAGCATCATCAACAATGAGCTTGTCAAGCGTAGTCCCACCGGCGTGTTTCAGCGCTGCGTCGAGCAAGACAAGGGCGTGGACATCCTCCTCGACATACACCAGGGCGAGTGCGGGCATCACGTCGCGTCATGATCCATGGTGGCCAAGGCTTTCCGCCATGGCTTCTACTGGCCCACAGCCCTCCAAGACGCCGAGTCGCTCATCCTCAAGTGCAAGGGATGCCAGCGCTTCAACTAGCGCACCCACCAACCAACGTCGGCGCTCCGGACCATACCGATCACCTGGCCTTTCCCGGTCTGGGGGCTCGACATGGTGGGACCTTTCAAAACAGCCCTGAGGCGGCATGACGCATCTGCTGGTAGCAATCGACAAATTAACCAAGTGGATCGAGGCAAGGCCGATCAAGAAGCTGGATGGGCCAATAGCCGTCCGATTCATCAAGGACATAGCGGTACGCTACGGCATGCCCAATAGCATCATCACGGACAATGGCACCAACTTCACCAAGGGCGCGCTCGCGCAGTACTGCTCCATCTCCGGCATCCGCCTCGACCTGGTGTCCGTTGCGCACCCACAGTCCAACGGCCAGGTCGAGCGGGCAAACGGCCTCATCCTATCTGGCATCAAGCCGCGGCTCGTCGAGCCGCTCATCCGCTCAACCGGCAGCTGGCTCGACGAGTTGCCGACCGTCCTCTGAACCCTCCGAACAACACCGAACCGGTCGACCGGGTTTACCCCGTTCTTCCGCGTCTACGGAGCACAGGCCGTCATCCCGACCGATGTCGAGTTTGACTCGCCGTGTGTCACGATGTACACTGAGGCCGAAGCCAAAGAAGCTAGTGAGGACGGCGTAGACCTACTCGAAGAGGCGCGTCTCCTAGCGCTCAGCCGCTCAGCCATCTATCAGCATGGCCTCAGGCACTACCACAGCAAGAAGATCAAGCACCTCGCTTTCCGCGTGGGAGACCTCGTCCTCCGACTCATCCAATAGCAAGCCGGCCAGCACAAGTTGTCGTCCCCATGGGAGGGCCCCTTCATCATCAGCAAGGCTTTGTGACCGCAATGCCTACTACCTCATCGACGCTCGCAAGTCAAACAAGCACAAGAGGGAGATGGCTGGACAAGAAACAACTCGGCCCCAGAACGCGGAACTCCTCCGTTCGTTTTACAGTTAGCCGTGTATGTGTATGTATCGCTGCCTTTTGTGCTCAATTAAAAACTATGGGGTCCCAGAACGAAGCTCGGGGCCGCCCTTTCCGACAAAGTTATTTGTCTCTCTAGCATTTTATGCTTTACCTATCTCTTCGTCCAAACCCGACCACCGATCCGACTCGTTCGACCCGGGGACTCGGGGGCTGGCCGGCTCGGTCACTACTCGTCGCCTCGCTTAGCATTTTTTGGCGTAATGGGGTCGCCGCGGTCTCCTGCTCCGCCTTAAGCCACAGATCCAGCTTCGGCTGTTGGTCGGCGAGTGCGCAAAGGCCAGAGCAACCGTGCGTCGCGAGAACTAAGCCAAGGACCGTCGGGTCACCCGACCCGGCCACACCACGAATAGTTAAGTCACTACCCGGCCGACTGCTCGTCACCCGGCCACGCTGCATCGCCGCCAGCCGACCCAGTGGGTGTCTCGCCCATGCTCAATGTTTCGAACGCCTAACTACTGCGCGCCTTCTCTCAAAGGCCATATCCCTTGTCACGGACCGGACCCTCGACCGTCAAACTCACGGGCGGAGGCACGAGGGGGGAGAAGCACAGGAAAACGGCTTGACAAACGAAGAGCAAAGGCGCAGACATCCACAAGCATCACAACACAACGCCGGATCGATCGATCATGCCCCGCCACTTGTACACCTCACTACACGACCTCCCGCTCGTCACCCGGCCACGCCAGATCACCGTTCGCCGGCCCAATGGGTGTTTTGCTCACGCTCAACGTTTCGGAAGCCTAACCACTGTGCGCTGCTACTTCTCGAGCATGTGTTGTATTCCCTCGAAGAGGAAAGGGTGATGCAGCACAGTAGCATAAGTATTTCCCTCAGTTTTTGAGAACCAAGGTATCAATCCAGTAGGAGACCACGCGCGAGTCGCTCGCACCTGCACAAACAAATAAGAACTTCGCAGCCAATGCGATAAGGGGTTGTCAATCCCTTTACGATCACTTACAAAAGTGAGATCTGATAGATAGGATAGTATAATATTTTTGGTATTTTTGATATAAGAACAGAAAGTAAATAAAGCAAATAAGCAAGGGCAACAGAAATTGAAGTAAAGTAATATGATAAAGATAGACCCGGGGGCCATAGGTTTCACTAGTGGCTTCTCTCATGATAGCAGAATTTTACGGTGGGTGAACAAATTACCGTCGAGCAATTGATATAAAAGTGAATAGTTATGAGAATATCTAGGCATGATCATTATATATAGGCATCACATCCGTGACAAGTAGACCGAAACGATTATGCATCTA
This sequence comes from Secale cereale, assembly GCA_902687465.1. Lineage (NCBI taxonomy): Eukaryota > Viridiplantae > Streptophyta > Magnoliopsida > Poales > Poaceae > Secale > Secale cereale. Next base: position 897,355,456 of record LR738710.1, read on the forward strand.
CTACTATTACTCCACACATCGTCCGCTATCCAGGAAGCATCTAGAGTATTAAGTTCATAAGAACAGAGTAATGCTTTAAGCAAGATGACATGATGTAGAGGGATAAACTCAAGCAATATTATATAAACCCCATCTTTTTATCCTCGATGGAAACAATACAATACGTGCCTTGCTGCCCCTGCTGTCACTGGGAAAGGACACCACGAGATTGAACCCAAAGCCAAGCACTTCTCCCATTGCAAGAACTATGGACCTAGTAGGCCAAACCAAACCAATAATTTGAAGAGACTTGCAAGGATATTATAATCATACATAAAAGATTTCAGAAAAGAATCAAATATTGTTCATAGATAATCTTGATCATAAACCCACAATTCATCGGATCTCGACAAACACACAGCAAAAAGATTACATTGAATAGATCTCCTTGAAGACCGAGGAGAACTTTGTATTGAGATCCAAAAAGAGAGAAGAAGCCATCTAGCTAATAACTATGGACCCGAAGGTCTGTGGTAAACTACTCACAAGTCATTGGTGAGGCTATGGCGTTGATGTAGAAGCACTCCATGGTAGATCCCCTCTCCGGCGGGGCTCCGGAACAGGCCCCAAGATTGGATCTCACGGGAACAGAAGGTTGCGGCGGTGGAATTAGGGATTTCTCTGTTGCCTCGATGTTTTCAGGGTATATGGATATATATATATATATAGGAGGAAGGAGGGCATCGGGGAGCCAGAGGGGGGCCATGAGGGTGGGGGGCATGCCCAGGGGGAGGGGGCACGCCCTAGACCCTCGTGGCCACCTCCTTCGTCCCCTCGTGTGTACTCCAAGTCTTCTGTGTAGATACGGTTCCAAAAATAACTCTCCCGTAGGTTTCATTCCGTTTGGACTCCGTTTGATATTCCTTTTCTACGAAACCCTGAAATAGGCAAAAAAAAACAGCAATCTACACTAGGCCTTGGGTTCGTAGGTTAGTCCCAAAAATAATATAAAAGTGTATAATAAATCTCATTAAACATCCAAAACAGAATATATAATAGGATAGAACAATCAAAAATTATAGATACGTTGGAGACGTATCAAGCATCCCCAAGATTAATTCCTGCTCGTCCTCGAGTAGGTAAATGATAAAAACATAATTTTTGACGTGGGATGCTAACTAACATAATTCTCAATGTTATTCTCTTTGTTGTGGCATGAATGTTCAGATCCGAAAAATTCTATATAAAAGTTCATATTGACATAAGAATAATAATAGTTCAAGCATACTAACAAAGCAATCATGTCTTCTCAAAATAACATGGCCAAAGAAAGTTCAGCCCTACAAAATCATATATTTAGGCTATGCTCCATCTTCATCACACAAAATTTTCCAATCATGCACAACCCCGGTTTCAGCCAAGCACTTGTTTCATACTTTAATTTTTTTTCAAACTCTTTCAACTTTCACGCAATACATGAGCGTGAGCCATGGACTTAGCACTATGTGGAATAGAGTGGTGGTTGTGGACAAGACAAAAAGGAGGAAGATGGTATCACATCAACTAGGCGTATCAATGGGCTATGGAGAAGCACATCAATAGATATCAATGTGAGTGAGTAGGGATTGCCATGCAACGGATGCACTAGAGCTATAAATGTATGAAAGCTCAACAAAAGAAACTAAGTGGTTGTGCATCCAACTTGCTTGCTCATGAAGACCTAGGGCATTCAAGGAAGCCCATCGTTGGAATATACAAGCCAAGTATTATAATGAAAATCCCACTAGTATATGAAAATGACTAAACAAGAGACTCTCTATCATGAAGATCTTGGTGCTACTATGAAGCACAAGTGTGGAAAAATAGAGTAGCATTGTCCCTTTTCTTTTTCTTTTTTATTACTATTTTTTCCTTTTTTTCTTTGGCCTTTCCTTTTTTTTCTTCTTCTTTTTTCTTTGGGATAATGCTCTAATAATGATGATCATGACACTTATATTGATTTACAACTCGATATTACAACTCGATACTAGAACAAAGTATGACTCTACATGAATGCCTCCGGCGGTGTACCGGGCTGAGCAGTGAATCAAGAGTGACATGTATGAAAAATTATGCATGGTGGCCTAGCCTCAAATACGATGTCAACTACATGATCATGCATGGCAATATGACAATGATGAAGCGTGTCATAGCAAACGGAATGGTGGAAAGTTGCATGGCAATATATCTCGGAATGGCTATAGAAATGCCATGATAGGTAGGTATGGTGGCTGTTTTCAGGAAGGTATATGGTCGGTGTATGGTACCGGCGAAAGTTGCGCGGTACAAGAGAGGCTAGCAATGGTGGAAGGGTGAGAATGCGTATAATCCATGGACTCAACATTAGTCATAAAGAACTCACATACTTATTGCAAAAATCTACAAGTCATCAATACAAAGTACTACACGCATGCTCATAGGAGGGAGGTTGGTAGGAGTTAACCATCGCGCGCCCCCGACCTCCACACAAAAGATGACACTCAATGAAATACTTCATGCTTCAAATTTGTCACACAACGGTTACCATACATGCATGCTACGGGACTTGCAAACCTCAACACAAGTATTTCTCAAATTCACAACTACTCTACTAGCATGACTCTAATATCACCATCCTCATATCTCAAAACAATCATCAAGTATCAAACTTCTCATACTATTCAATGCACTTTATATGAAAGTTTTTACTATACTCATCTTGGATGCCTATCATATTAGGACTAGTTTTATAACCAAAGCACATTACCATGCTGTTCTAAAAGACTCTCAAAAGGATATAAGTGAAGCATGAGAGATCAGCAATTTCTACAAAGTAAAATCACTACCGTGCTCGAAAAGATATAAGTGAAGCACTAGAGCAAAACTATCTAGCTCAAAAGATATAAGTGAAGCACATAGAGTATTCTAACAAATTCTAGACCATATTTATCTATCTCAAAAAGGTGTGTCCAGCAAGGGTGAAAGTGGCAAACTAAAAAGCAAAGACTCAAATCATACATGACGCTCCAAGCAAAACACATATCATGTGGTGAATAAAAATATAGTCCCGAGTATAGTTACCGATAGATGAAGACGAAAGAGGGGATGCCTTCCCGGGGCATCCCCAAGCTTAGGCTTTCGGTTGTCCTTGAATTTTACCTTGGGGTGCCTTGGGAATCCCCAAGCTTAGGCTCTTGCCACTCTTTGTTTCATAGTCCATAAAAGCCATACTCAAAACTTGAAAACTTCTCAACACAAAACTTAGCCAAAAATCTCGTGAGCTCCGTTAGTATAAGAAAACAAACCACCACTCAAAGGTACTATAATGAACTCATTATTTGTTTATATTGGTGTTAAACCTCCTGTATTCCAGCTTCTCTATGATTCATATTCCCCAATACTACTCATAGATGCATCAAAATAAGCAAACAACACACGAAAAACAGAATCTGTCAAAAACAGAACAGTCTGTAGTAATCTGTAACTTTCGAATACATATGTAACTCCAAAAAAATTGAAATAAATTGGTAAAAGTGGGAAATTTGTCTATAAATCATCTGCAAAAAGAATCAACTAAATAGGACTCTCCAGTAAAAATTCACAGCCAAACTCGTGAGCGCTAAAGTTTCTATATTTTACAGCATGATCATATAAACTTCACACAAGTCTTCCCAAAGGTTCTACTTGGCACAAACACTAATTAAAATACAAAACCACATCTAAACAGAAGCTAGATACAATATTTAATCCTAAACAGAAGCAAAAACAAAGAAAATAAAATTGGGTTGCCTCCCAACAAGCGCCATCATTTATCGCCCATAGCTAGGGACGATACAAGAATAGATCTAGGTATTGCCATAATGATAAGATAGATCGCGAAAACTCATCTCATATCTCCTACGTTCAGCAGAAAGTTTTCTTTGTGGAAAAAAAAGTAATCAAAAGGGCTAAATTTAATAGGACAAAAGTCCCCCATATCAAGCTCAGGAGGTATAGGTTCCTCCTTTGGCCCCTTATATTGCACAACCAATTCATCATTAAAAGCATTCTTTTGGCAAAGGATCAAGAACACACATATATTCATGAAAACATAATAGATTCAGATCTGAAATCATGGCACTCGGGCCCTAGTGACAAGCATTAAGCATGGCAAAGTCATAGCAACATCAATCTTAGAACATAGTGGATACTAGGGATCAAACCCTAACAAAACTAACTCGATTACATGGTAAATCTCATCCAACCCATCACCGTCCAGCAAGCCTACGATGGGATTACTCACGCACGGCGGTGAGCATCATGAAATTGGTGATGGAGGAAGGTTGATGATGACGATGGTGATGATCGCCACTCTCTGGAGCCCCGAACGGACTCCAGATCAGCCTCCCGAGAGAGATTAGGGCTTGGCAACGGCTCCGTATCGTAAAACGTGATAATTATTTCTCTCTGATTTTTTCCTCCCCGGAAGTGAATATATGGAGTCCGGGGGTACGTCGATGGAGCATCAGGGGGCCCACAAGGCAGGGGGCGCCCCCACCCTCGTGGATAGGGTGTGGGCCCCCTGGCCTGGATCTTTCCGCATATATTTTTTATATTTTTCAAAACAATTCTCCGTGGATTTTCAGGTCATTCTGAGAACTTTTTATTTTTGCACAAAAACAACACCATGGAAATTCTGCTGAAAACAGCGTCAGTTCGGGTTACAAATCATGCAAGTTAGAGTCCAAAACAAGGGCAAAAGTGTTTGGAAAAGTAGATATGTTGGAGACGTATTAGTGCTCGCCGCTGGCCGCCTCCCCCGCGGCCGGCATCCTTTCCGGCGCCACTATCGTCAGCGCCTCCAAGACGGCGTCACCGCCACCTCCACCAGCCACCGCCCGCTCGGCCGCATCGGCCCGTGGCGGGGTCCCATCCTCGATGACCACGACCTCCCGGTCGAGGTCCATCGCATCGGCACGGCCACCCTGGCCGTGCCCCTCTTCCAACGATGGCACGAAAGCCGTCGCCGCCATCGTCATTCTGGCTGGCATCTCCCGCCACGCCGGCTCGCGCCCACGCCTCCACGGCTGTGGTCCAAACCCGGGTCGACGCTGCCGCCAGCACGGCCTCGGCCCGATCCCGGTCTCGCCAGGCCCGGCCCTCCGTGCCGAATGGATCCAGACCAAGGTCCGGATCCGTCCACCCCTCCTCCTCGCTCGGGTAGACGATACAGGACCGGCTCTTCCGGAACCCAGCACCCTCGGGGGACGCGGCCTCCGCCGCCGCCAGCGCCAACGAGACCGGCGATCTGAAGAATCAAGACAAATTAGCGAAGAAGGGCTCAACAGAGCCACCCGGCTCGAACCAAAGAAGAAACTCACCCCGGAAGCACCGGCACGGCGCGCCTCGATGGCTGGGTGACGCGCCTCCTCTTGGCGGCCGGCTTCACGCCCCCAACCGCGCCCACTGCGCGCTTCGTGGGCGGAACCGGCGGAGCGGCGCTGCCCTTCCCGTGCGGCCGGCTCGCCGCCGGCACTTTCCCATACGACCCAGCTCTAGCTGCGCCACCACCTCGTCCTCCAGCCGTCGTCGACACCGCCCGGGACGACCCAGCCCCGGTCGCGTCACCGCCTCATCCACCCTGGCTAACAACACACAAGAGAGAAAAATGGGCGCACCTGCTTGGCGCCCCGCGCCCGCCTTGGCGGCCGCTCCCTCCCCTCCGCCGTGGGCCTCGGGCTTCTTCGAGGCGGCGCGCACCACCTCCGTCCCCGTTTGGTCATAATGGTGCCGGGAGGCATTCAGAAGCACCACTCGCGTCGCGTCCGGACGAATAAGGAGATGGGCGGCGGAAAAATACGGAGAGAAGGGAGTCACCATCGGTGCCGGGTTCGCGCGACTGTACGGCTCCTTCCCGTACTGCCAGTCGTCCGGCAGGTTGGCCTTGGAGATGTCGTTGACCCGGCGCGTGACCTAGTCCGCCCTCAGCCGCAGATTCAACATGCGGTCGGGGTCCTCGAGGCCGGTCATCTCGCCGATGAGGTGAACGCGCCGCTGTAGCGGCAGCACCCGCCGGGCGAGGAAGGCCGTGATGAGGTCGTTGCTGTCGAGCCCCTCCTGCTCCATCATCACCACCACCCGCTCACACAGGTTGAGCACCGCCTACGACGAACGCTTGGGGTAGTACGACCAGTTCTGCTTCGCCCGCGGCGGCACGTCGATGAACGGCGGTAGATTGATGCGATCCACGCCCAAGTTGCAGATATAGAAGAAGGAGTGCTGCCACTTCTTGGCAGAATCCTCCAGCGGCACCTTGGTGCGCTCGTGTGACACCCCGAGACCGGTGCACCAGGTGTCAGCCAGTTATTCGTTGTTAGTGCCATGTCATCTGCTTGCGTGTGCATTCTTGCCATGTCATCTTGTCTGTTGCATCAGCATGTTTTCAAAACTTGCATCCGCCCGAGTGCCCTCGTCCTCTCTGTTGTCCGTTCTGAGCCCAGACATGCTTGCACGCGCCCGCGGTGCCTCCGAATATTTATTTTGTGAGTGGCCGAAAAATGTTCTCGGAATGGGATGAAACTTGGCGTGTGATCTTATTATAGTGTATACAGGCCGCTTGCCAAATTTCATCGCATTCGGAGTCCGTTTGATAGCCCAACGGATATATATAGCGGCACTAGTCGCCGGTTATTTCGTCAGACGTTTTCGGTCTCCGAAAACCTCCGCGGACTTTCCTCTCTCTTCTCTTCCCTAAGCCCAAGGTCATCTACACAGCCCACTAGGCCCATCCTACCTCACCTCGCGATCGGATCCGTCGGATCGCGATCGGAGTGCTCTAAAACCCCTCCAAACTCCAAACCCTAGCCCTCCTACTATAAATGGACTGCCCCTAGTCCATTTTTGGCCTTCCCCTACCTCCCTCCTCAAATTCAGCGCAGTGCTTCCACCGTTGCCGTGCCGTGCTTCCACCGTTGCCGCGCCGTGCTTCCACGCCGCCGCCGCCCAGTGCTTCCACCCTCGCTGCACCATGCTTCCACCCACGCCGCGTTGTGCTTCCGTTGCCCCTGTCTCCCACCTCCCGCTCCAGCCCTCCAGAGCCCATCCAGGGCCCGCCCCGGGCCGATCGGGGCGCAAGCCGCCCCCGCGCCGCGGGCCTTCGTCCCCGCCGCCGGTTTTCCCCACTCTCGCCGGAGCTCCTCGCCGCCAACCACCCGAGTCGCCGCCGACATCTCCTCCGCCGTCGCCTCCCGCCGGCAACCCAGGTTCCCTGCCCTCGCACCCTGCCCTCTCCCCTTGCTTCTCCCGATCTCTCACATCTCTCTCTCTCTACAGGACGTGCCTCCGCCGAGCACTCCCTCACCGGAGCCAGCCAGATCCGGGGTCCCCATGCCCGGATCTGCCCGTTCCCGCCGATGCCGCCTCTCTCCGACCACCCCTGCTCAACGGAGCCAAGCAACCACCGCCCCTGTTGCATTCCTGTGCTTGAGCACGAGAACAGGACGACGACCGGCCGCCCTGCGCCTCCTGGGCCGGCCTGCTTTGCCACGTGGGACATGGCTCAGCTCCCTCACCGCGACGCGCAGCGCCTCCCTGGGCCGGCGTCCACCGCGGGGCCCATCTCCATCCGCGTCGAGGCCGCGCGCCTCGTGGGCCGAACCACCTCTCCTCCACACTGGGCCCAGCTCCTCCAGCGTCAAGGCCCAGTGCCTCTGCCTCCTCGCCCCGACCTGGGCCAGGCCCACTCGGTGAACCTCTTTCCTATCCTCGCCCGTGCATCATTTATCTATCTTACGCTCTGTTTTACTTAGTAGTTTTTCTGCTAAGTCCTTTTGCTGTCAGTTTTATGTTGCATACTTTGCATGATGATAACTTTTTGTGTGCTTATCCGTTTTGAGTGAATGATATGTCAAAATGATCGTGGTGACATGTACTATGTTTTGTTCCATTGTGCCATGCTCGTTTGAATTCATCTAGATGCTTAAATATCTGTTGCAAGAGTGCTACTTGTTATAAACTGCTGCTACATGTTATTTTGTTGTCATGTTCAAAATGGTATAGCTTGTTGCTATTGATCCATTCCTCCTATGGAGATGCTCCAATGGAGTTGTTTGCTGTAGGATATGTCTACTTCATGTTCATGCTTCTTGTCACCATGTTTGAGTGCTGTAGCTTATATCTATCATGCTCCAAAGTTGATATGTGGCTGTTAATTTCAGCTTGTTGTTATATCTTGTTTCATGTGTATCTTTTAGCCCCTTGCTCCGTTTGGGGTGTTCTTTATATGAAACTTGTGTGATTTTGCATGTAGATTCATATTATCCTCTTGTTAACATGTTTTGAAGTTTCTTGCTTGATGCATATTGTCATGTTCCTTGTGTTGTATCTCTGTGTTTCCTATGTTGTCTTTCTGTGCATCCTTAGTGCATCTGCAGTGCTTCCTTAGTGCATCAGCCATGCTTCCTGTATAGATTTGTCATGCATCATACCTTGCCATGCTATGTTTCCTACCTTGCCATGTTATGCTTCATGTATAGACTTGTTATGCTTCCTGTATAGACTTTCTGTGCTTCCTGTATATATTGTCATGCATCATACATTGCCATGTATTGCATCATATAAACTTGTGTTGTTTTCTATGCTTCCTACATTGCCATGTAATGCTTTCTGTATAGACTTGTTGTGGTTCTTGTATAGACTTGTTGTACTTCCTATATAGACTTGTTTGCATCATACTTGCTTAAGCACATTGCCATGTTTCCTGTGATGTTTTTTGTGCTTCCTACCTTGCCATGTATTGCTTCCTGTATATATTTGTCATGCATCATACCTTGCCATGTATGCACCATATATAAACTTGTGCTGTTTTGCTGTGCTTCCGACCTTGCCATGTTTTGCTTCCTGTGTAGACTTTCTGTGCATCATAAGTAGACTTGTTTTGCATCATACTTGGTTGAGCATATTGTTATGTTCTTGAGTGGTTTGTTTACCGTATTGCTTGCTTCTTCTCGTTAGTGCTTGTTCCGTTGCGTTCGTGAGGATTCGGTCGTCTACCCGTGGTTCTTCTTCAAGGCTTCTTCTCCGTCTTCTTCACAGAACTGTTCTTCTTCCTTGCGGGATCTCAGGCAAGATGACCATACCCTTGGATATCTTTACTATCATTGCCTTTGCTTAGTGTCTCGATGCTATCGTTACATGTCGCGCTACCCATCATTATTGTCAGCCTCTCCTTGTTGCCATGAAACCTCTAACCTTTGAAACCTTTCTAGCAAAACCACTGTTTGGCTATGTTACCCGCTTGCTCAGCCCCTCTTATAGCGTTGTTAGTTGCAGGTGAAGATGAAGATCGTTCCAGGAGGGAACTTGTTGTTGGAATATTACAATATCTATAATTATTATAACACACCTATATACTGGGCATGGGTGGAAGGCTTGGCCTTTTGCTCGGTGTTTTGTTCCACTCATGCCACCTTAGGCGCCGATAAACCGGCATTATGTTCCTTGATTTTGCGTTCCTTACACGATGGGTGGATGGTGACCCCTTGAGAGTTCGTCTTTGAATAAAACTCCTCCAGCGAGGCCCAACTTTGGTTTTAATTTGCTCATAATAACAACTTAATTAATTAATTAAATTGCATAGGGAGTTAGCGCTACCCGAGGATTCTTTCTACATAGCAGGGGGGCCAGTGCTGATGGTGTTGGTCCCAAACGGGGAGCCTGCGGGGCCACCACGGGGAAACTCGAGGATTGGTTTTACCTGTAGCATCACCCATCCGGTTGTGGCCTGAGACGAGATACGCGCGGCTACTATCAGGGTGTCGACACACCGGGAGGTCTTGCTGGACTTGTTTTACCATTGTTGAAATGTCTTGTGCACCGGGATGCTGAGCCTGATCGGATTTCCCTAAGATAAGGGGTGATGATATTATATTTATCACTTCAGCTAATCGTGAGAGCTTGTGATGGGCTAAGTTGGGACACCCCTGCAGGGTTATGATCTTTCGAAAGCCGTGCCCGCGGTTATGTGGCAGATTGGAATTTGTTAATGTCCGGTTGTAGAAAACTTGACAGAGGATCCGAAGTAAAACACACAACTGTGTGAGTAACCGTGACTATCTCTTTTCATTTTGAGAAGAGAACACGGTGGGGTTATGTTTGACTCGTATGTAGTTCAGGATCTTTAGCGATCACTACTAGTTTGCGACAGTTTGCGTAGATGCTCATCTTATTCTTGTACTCATAAGTTAGCCACCATACTTTGCTTAGCCGCTGCTGCAACCTCACCACTTTACCTCTTCCTACCTATTAAGCTTTGATAGTCTTGTTACCCATGGTTATGGGATTGCCGAGTCCTCGTGGCTCACAGATACTAAAACAACAGTTGCAGGTGCAGGTTTCCGATGTCTTGACATGAGAGCGTTGTTCGTTGTTTGGAGTTCTTCTTCTTCAGTCTTGGGTTAGGTTCCGGGTCGGCAGCCTGGGATAGCAGATGGATGTCTTGTGCTTTTCTTGTTTGTATCCGTAGTCGGATACTTGTATTGATATTGTTGTATTCTTGTGACTTGTATATATTGTTGTATCCCCCATGTATGTATGTAATGGTACGTTGTAATGATATCCATCTTGCTAAGCGCCCGAAATGCGGTTGTGCCCCAATCACGTAAGTGTCTGATTGGGATAGAATCGCATCTTGGGCCTGACAGCTCGTCCCCTGGCCGCCTGCAAACGACGGCGGCCCCGCACTCCGACATCTCCCCGGCCTTCGGCCCCTGCTGCTTCAGGGAGAAGAGGCGCGCGAAGAGGTCGATGGAGGGCTCAACTCCGAGGTACGCCTCGCAAAGCGTGATGAAGCCCGAGAGCTGCACAATGGCATCGGCTCCAAGATGGTGGGGCTGGAGCCCGTAGAACTCCAGAAACTCGCAGAAGAAGTCGCTCGCAGGCAGCCTGAACCCGCGTTTGAAGTGCGTGAAGAAGACCACGCGCTCCGCGCCCTCGAGGCGTGGCTCCCGCTCGTCCCCTGGCAAGCGCACGGCGACCTCCGTCTCCGGCGGTAGGTGTTTGGTGGTGCAAAGGTAGGAGATATCGTCCTCCGTGATGGTCGAGCCCAACCAAGAGCCCGACGGCAACGCCATCGACGAGAAGCGTGGAGGAGAAAGAAGAAGAGGTTGGCCTCTGCTCGGAACGACGAGTGTCGCGGTGTGCGACAGTCGCAAGAAGTAGAGGAGGCAAGGAAAGGCAGAAGGGTGCGAGCGAGAATGATCTCCGTCGCCCCCTCGACCAAATTCATAACCCATGGTTCGAACGTGGGGGAGTGGGATCGATTGCGCCCTGATACGTCCAAAACGTATCTATAATTTCTTCTTGCTCCATGCTTCTTTTGTGTGATATTGCTATGATATTTATGCACTTCCATACACTTTTGATCATATTTGGACTAACCTATTAACTCAGTGCACCCCAGTGCCAGCATCTATTCTCTGCTGTTTTTCTATTTCAGATTTTTCCCATTACTTATATTGCCAGAAAAATTCCGGGAAAAATATATAAAAAATCAGCGCTCCAGAAGCTTCCACGCGCCAGAAGTGGGGCCAGAGGGGAGCCAGGGGCAGCCCAGGCGGCCAGCCCACGCGGCCCCACCCCTGGCCGCGCCGGGGGGCGCCTGGACCCCCTCTCCGCCTCTGGTGACCCCCTTTGGCATATATTTACCACCCGTCGCGGAAACCCTGATTCCAGAACCCTTTTCTCCAGAAGCTATTCCGATCTCCGCCGCCATCGCCACCAAGTTTCGGGGGACCAGAATTCATGTGCCGGCACCCTGCTGGGACGGGGAAGTGCCCCCGGATTCATCTCCATCGACGTTGCTTCCTCCCTCCATGATGCGGGAGTAGTTCCTCCTCGGGGCTGAGGTTTCTACCAGTAGCTATGTGGTCAATTCTCTCTCCCATGATGTGATCTTCGTTGTGATCATAGGCTATGTTAATCTAGGGTGATCCCATGATATTTCCCCTTCCTCTATGTATTGGATTGATGTACTCACTTGTCTTTATCTAGTATAATCCCCGAGACCAAGGTGACAGCGGTCTGTTGGACATGGATTAGAAGAATATTTTCATGAGTGATTTCCTCTTTTGTGTGTTGATTGAAGATTGAGAGTCTCTTGGTGCTTGTCTTTGACTATCCTTGAGATATGTTGTGGTGATTGTGGTACTCTCTTTGGATGGCCGCGGTGACATTGGGAAATCCATAGATTGAGAACTACGAACTTAGAGGTGTGCTTTTGTAGCCCTACATAATTCTCGTCCTCTCTTGACCACAAAGGAATGACCTCCGAGTGCGTCTCCATTATGGGAAATATCATGTGATTCGATTAAGTTAATGTTGTTGGGATTTGCCACTAGTGAAAGTATGAAGCCTAGGCCTTGTTTCCACCATAGCAATACAATTTGTGCTCACGTTTACCACTTGTTTGCTTGCTGCACTTTTTATTACAGATTTATATTACTTTGCTTTGCCACACCTATCATCCATATTTTACCATCTCTTCGCCGAACTAGTGCACCTATACATCTGACAAGTGTATTAGGTGTGTTGGGGACACAAGAGACTTCTTGTATCTTGATTGCAGGGTTGCTTGAAAGGGGTACGTTCAACCTCCACTTCTCTGAGTTCGATAAACCTTGGGTTACTCACTTAAGGGAAATTTTCTGCTGTCCTACAAACCTCTGCTCTTGGAGGCCCAACACTGTCTACAGGAATAGAAACGTGTAGTTGACATCAAGCTATTTCTGGCGCCGTTGCTGGGGAAGTAATGTTTGAAGGTATATCTTTAGATCTTGAAATTAAATCTTTTCGTTTCTTGTTTTTAGTTTCACTAGTTATGTTTATGGAAAACCGCACTCTTAATTCGCTGCTTGGCGAAGGCCGCTTTATAACACCCGTGGTAGAGAAGTCTCCTCCACCTACTGAATGTATCCCATTCCAAATACCACTTGGGATAATTGAAATAATTAGGAATGATTGTTATGATGGGACAGTCAATCCTAGTATTCATTTGTTGAAACTTACAGAACTTTGTGAGTTGTTTAATATTTCAGGTTTGACAAGAGATGGAGTCATGAGGAAATTATTTGCCTTGTCACTGAAAGGAAAAGCATTGGAATGGCATAGGCTACTAGATGACTCTCACCTGCTGGATTGGGAAGAGATCCAGTCTCTCTTTTACTCCAAGTTTTATCCTCTTCATGAAGCCCATGAGAATAGGAATTATGTTTATAATTTCTATCCTCATGACGGAGAGAGCATAGCTCAAGCTTGGGGGAGACTGAAAACGTTAATGCTAAAATGTCCTAACCATGGGCTCCCCAAAGATATGATTATTACTAATTTTTATGCGAGGCTCTCTCGATAGGATAAAGATTTGCTCGATGCTTCCTCTATGGGTTCTTTCACAAACGAAAAGATTGATGCTAAATGGGAACTCCTTGAAAGAATTCAACGCAACACTGAAGATTGGGAGATCGACAAAGGTAAAGAGTCAGGTATAATTTATGAGTATGATTGCATTAAGTCCTTTGTTGAAACTACAAGTTTTAATAAGTTTAGTGCTAAGTTTAAGCTTGATTATCAACTCCTCGTTGATTTCCTCAAATCTTTTGCTTCACATCTTAATATGCCTAAGGAGGATTGGATCAAGTATCATGAACCTTTTAAAGAGATTTGCAAAGAAAATGAAATTGTTCATGATGATTGCAACATGCATGATCCAATTCCTAAAAATGAAGTTTCATATAAGCATGTTAATTTTTGTGGAGTGGATAGACCTTGTGAAAGGCCTATGATTGAAGAAGAGAAGTATTGTAAGCAACATAAGCATGAAAGAACAATCACTTGGGTCAAAGATTTAAATGAAATTGCTAGAGAATTGTGTGACCTTTATCCTTTTACTTGTGAACTTTGCTGTATAGAGGTTCACTTTAATTTTCAATGCATGCACTTTCAAAACATAATTGTTAACCAGTTGTGTGATAACATGATCACCCCTGATCTTTATGATGAGCTTATGTTATTTTCGATGTGTGAAGAGTTATCAGAAAAGACTTCTTGGCTAGATGTTAACGCCATAGGAATAAAAAACACTTTGCAAAATTGCCATCTCTATTGTGTTGTTAATTGCCATAAAAATGAGTACATAAGTAAGATTAGAAAGGAGAGAACTTTACCAAAGTATAAAAATGTCTCTTATATTTCTGCTAATAAAAAGGAGAGTTTCTCCCAAGTTTCCCCTATTGTTTCTAATGATAAACCAGGATATGTGGAGAAGCTTCATCTCCAACCACTGCCTCCTAAGGTGAAGAAGAAGAAAAAGAAGAGGAGGAGGAAGAGGAGCAAGAAGGAAGAAGAATGGGTATCAACCTGGCCTGAGCATATTCTTCCCATCAACTTTTATCCTAACGGTTGTAAGTTTAAAGAAGAAGGTGAAGTTTATTGCCTTAATTATCATCTTGATGATACGTCCGTAGGTACTATTGAAGATGATTTTGATTATGATATGCATGTTACTTATTGTGATTGGGAAAATGATGATAATGCTACTTATGATCTTGAAAATCTTTTTGGTACCAACTCTGAAAGTGATGATATGGAAAGCTCTAAGCTTGAGGATGATAGGATTGCAAATCCTTTACCCACTAGTGATGTGATAATTGATAATTCTTTTGCTAGTAAGAATAAAGACAACATGTTTACAAATATAGTTGCTAGCAATGATAATGCTCTTCTCTACTATGATGATGTTATAACTCCAATCTATAGTGATTATAAAGGTACCTATGACATAAGGAGAAATTATCCTTATGAAACTTGTCATAATCTTGGAGGGAATTACTCCCTTGTCGAACACCATCTTCCTAATACAAAATTAATCTATAGTGTTCAAGTTGTTTATGATAGTCCTACTCCCACTATTACCAATGAGAAAGATTATGCTTATGTGGAGAGTAAGAGTACCTTTTTGCATGTGGATCATGGTAACAATGTTGTATGTGATGCTTATATTGTTGAGTTTATTCGTGATCCCACTGAAAATTATTATGAGAAGGGAACATATGCTTATAGATATTTCAATAATATCAAGTTCCCTCTCTTTATGTTGAAGGTTTTGAAGCTGCACTTATTTTGTCTTCCTATGCTTATTGCTTTGTGCCTCAATGAATTATTCGAAAGGATCCCGGAACGTTGGAACAACAACATAAATATGACTTATGATATACTACTCTACTCCCCCTTGTTGCTGCAAGACGGTGGTTTCCAGAAGATGCTAGTCTTCGATAGGACTAGCTTCTCCCCCTCTTATTATGGCATTCTGCAGCTTAGTCCACAGATACTACCCCTTTTCATTGATACCGATGGATATGTAGTGTAGATCCTTGCTTGCGAGTACTTTCGATGAGTACTCACGGTTGCTTGATCCCCCTTTTCCCCCTTCTTTCTTCTTGATGGTTGATGCAACCAGATGGTGGATTCCAGGAGCCAGATGCCACACTTGACGACTGCTACTACCCCGACGGAGCCTACCACTACGCGGAGATAGCTGTCGACCAAGAGTAGTTAGGAGGTCCCAGGCAGGAGGCCTTGCCTTTTCGATCATTGATGTTTGTGCTAGCCTTCTTAAGGCAATCTTGTTTAACTTATGTATGTACTCAGATATTGTTGCTTCCGCTGACTCTTGTGTATTCGAGCCCTCGAGGCCCCTAGCTTGTAATATAAAGCTTGTATTATTTTATTTGTGTCTAGAGTTGTGTTGTGATATCTTCCAGTGAGTCCGGGATCTTGGTCGTACACATTTGCGTGCATGATTAGTGTACAGTCAAATCGGGGGCGTCACAAGTTGGTATCCGAGCCGACTGCCTGTAGGAACCCCCTTTCCAACTCCTTGGCCGAAGTTGAGTCTAGTCTTTGAAAAACCGTTTTACTAACATGGTTGTGTGGCTTATGGGCCCACGTCGACATTTGGGTGGTATTAGGATCTTTTACTCCTCGTCTATACTCTGGGACTCTGAACTCTCTTCTATTCGGGTTAAACGAATTTACTAACTCTAACATTAGGATCCCGTGACCACATTCACCCCAAAGTTGGATATGCCATAGTTATTCCTTAGGTTAGTATTTTGAATAAGTACCCCACTCTGTCTTGCCAACTACTATGTGGTACCCGTCGAACCTCGTTCATTCTACATGTTAGATGATGAATAATTCTTCGTCTTTGCAAATGCTCAATGCTGAACTACCCCCTGTTACGTGTTAGCAGGATGGTTAGACCAGGTGGTCGTGGCCGTGGTGCCAATGATCCACCACCGCCCGAGTTCTTTGCCGGAAAGATGCAAAAGTTTGAGCTGAATCGCCAGTTCATGGAAGGAGTGATGGCTCAGTTTCCTCGCCCAAATATGAATCAGCAGCTGATACGTCCCAAACGTATCTATAATTTCTGCTTGCTCCATACATGTTTTGGGTGATATTGCTATGCTTTTGATACACCTTCATACACTTTTGATCATATTTGGACTAACCTATTAACTCAGTGCACCCCAGTGCCAGTTTCTGTTTTCTGCTGTTTTTGTATTTCAGGTTTTCCCATTACTTAAATTGCCAGAAAAATTCCGGGAAAAATATATAAAAAATAAGCGCTCCAGAAGCTTCCACGTGCCAGAAGTGGGGCCAGAGGGGAGCCAGGGGCAGCCCAGGCGGCCCCACCCCTGGCCGCCTAGGGGGTGCCTGGTCCCCCCTCTCCGCTTCTGGTGACCCCCCCCC
>LR738710.1:897372304-897382873 GCA_902687465.1 Secale cereale
TCGCATATATTTATCTCCCGTCGCGGAAACCCTGATGACAGAACCCTTTTCTCCAGAAGCAATTCCGATCTCCACCGCCATCGCCACCAAGTTTCGGGGGACCAGAATTCCTGTGCCGGCATCCTGTCGGGATGGGGAAGTGCCCCCGGATTCATCTCCATCGACGTTGCTTCGTCCCTCCATGATGCGGGAGTAGTTCCTCCTCGGGGCTGAGGTTTCTACCAGTAGCTATGTGGTCAATTCTCTCTCCCATGATGTGATCTTCGTTGTGATCATAGGCTTTGTTAATCTAGGGTGATCCCATGATACTTCCCCTTCCTCTATGTATTGGATTGATGTACTCAGTTGTCTTTATCTAGTATAATCCCCGAGACCAAGGTGACAACGGTCTATTGGACATGGATTAGAAGAATATTTTCATGGGTGATTTCCTCTTTTGTGTGTTGATTGAAGATTGAGAGTCTCTTGGTGGTTGTCTTTGACTATCCTTGAGATATGTTGTGGTGATTGTGGTACTGTCTTTGGATGGCCGCGGTGACATTGGGAAATCCATAGATTGAGAATTACAAACTTTGAGGTGTGCTTTTGTAGCCCTACATAATTCTCGTCCTCTCTTGACCACAAAGGAATGACCTCCGGGTGCGTCTCCATTGCATGTTTTATGGGAAATATCATGTGATTCGATTATGTAAATGTTGTTGGGAGTTGCCACTAGTGAAAGTATGAAGCCTAGGCCTTGTTTCCACCATTGCAATACCATTTGTGCTCACGTTTACCACTTGTTTGCTTGCTGCACTTTTAATTTCAGATTTACAAATACATCTTTTGCCATCCATATCACTTGCCATTTAACATCTCTTCTCCGAACTAGTGCACCTATACATCTGACAAGTGTATTAGGTGTGTTGGGGACACAAGAGACTTCTTGTATCTTGATTGCAGGGTTGCTTGAAAGGGGTACGTTCAACCTCCACTTCCCTGAGTTCGATAAACCTTGGGTTACTCACTTAAGGGAAATTTGCTGCTGTCCTACAAACCTCTGCTCTTGGAGGCCCAACACTGTCTACAGGAATAGAAGCGTGTAGTAGACATCAAGCTATTTCTGGCGCCGTTGCCGGGGAAGTGAGGTAAGTGAAGTAACTTCTCTAGATCTTGCAATTAAATCTTTTTGTTTCTTGTTTTTGTTTTCACTAGTTTTGCTTAATGGAAAACAACAAAAAATATGAGAGAGCTTTATAAGCTCTACCTTGCTTTGGGACATGATGTGTTTGAAGAGAAAATTAAAAAACCTATGGAACTTTATTATTTGCATAACAATCATGATGGTGGTGATGTTATTAGTATGCTTTCTTTGAATATCAATATTGCTAATGACATGGAAAGCTCTAAGCTTGGGGATGACACGTTTGATGAACATGATATTTTTAGTCCCCCAACTTTTGAGGAGAAAATTTACTTTGATGATACTATGCCTCCTATATATGATGATTACAATGATGAATATGATATTTTCAGTCCACCTACTATTGAGGATAAAATTTATTATGATTATGATATGCCTCCAAAATACGATGATTACCATGATGGTTATGATAGTCTTACTCTCACTATTCCTAATAAGAAAGATTTTGCTTATATGAAGAGTAATGACACTTTTATGCTTTTGGATCATGGAAATAATGCCTTATGTGATAGTTATATTGTTGAGTTCATCCATGATGCCACTGAAATTTATAATGAGAGAGGGAGACATGGTTCTAAATATCTTAATAATAAGAAGTTTCCTCTCTTTATGGTGAATATTTTGAAGTTATGCTTGTTTTGTCTTCCTATGCTTATTGCTTTGTGCTTTAATGAATTATTCTATTGCAATATTCCTATGCATAGGAAGCATGTTAGGCTTAAATGTGTTTGGTATTTGCTCCTTGATGCTCTCTTTTGTTCTTCAACTCTTATTCCTACGAGAGCATCATTAAAGTCTTAAGCCTATCTTTATGGCTATAAAGAAAGAGCTCTAGGGAGACAACCCTTGTTATCTTTGCTTTCAGTTTGTTCTTTCAGTTTTTAGAGGTCTTTGTAGCAACATCATTGTATCTTTATTTTTCAGCTTTGTGCCAAGTTTAGCCTCCGATTGCAAGAAAGTTCAAAAGTTGTGACGTGCTGTCCAGAAAACAGATTCTGTCCTTGGACAGAAAATTTCGTATAAAATCACCAGATCTGAATTTTGATCTGAATTTTTTTGACAGCGTACTCTATACAATTGGCTTTCGGGCGTCTGTTCTTAGTTTTTTTATTTGAGTTGCAGAAGTGCCCCAAAAAAAATTATTTACTACCTGCTGGTCTGTTTTTCACAGATTCTGTCCGGTTTTGCCTTTTCTTCGTTTTGCAGACCTTAAGCTTGCTTTTTCTTTGCAAAAAACCTTTTGGCAATCTTGAGAAACAGTAGCTCTTCAAGATTATCCTTATTTCCAGTAGGGAAAAATTATTTTATTATGGGTACTAACCTCGCTAATCAGATTATAATGAGTTATGTATGAAGGGAGTTTTCAAGTGTGCGAGGGAAGATGATAAAAGAAGATCCAGGAGGGTCAAACGCTCAAGCTTGGGGATGCCCCCATGCACCCCCAAGAAATATTCAAGAAGACTCAAGCATCTAAGCTTGGGGATGCCCCCATGCATCCCCTTCTACATCAACAATTATCAGTTCGTCTTTCGTTCCACTATATTTTAATCACTTCATGCGTTATGTGCTATGCTTGGAGCGTCTTGCTCTTAGTTTCCTTTTTAGTTTTCTTTAGCTTTGCTTGCTGTTCATAACAAGTTGGATCCTAGCCTTCATCGTTTGGGAGAGAAATACGCTCCACTCCACTGTAGAACACAACATAGGCTTGCATGCGTATCTTCTTGTGTGTGTTCTTTATCTTTTCATAGCTGCTGTCATGCTTAGCTCTTAGTTTTCATGCTTATCTTTTTAACAGCTTTTGTTTAGGTTGTTGCTTCTGGAACTCTCTTGAGTTATCATGCTTATCTTGTTAAGAGAGTTGGCTTCTGTGGCACTGCTTGATATGTCTATGATAAAAATGCTATGTGCATAATGGTGCTTAGTAGTTCATGTTTTCTTATGGTTAGTCTCAAATAGCTGGGGGGTTCTTAATGTGTTATTGAAGTATCAGCATGATTTGTTTGCCTATGATGTGGTATGGTTTAGTGATATCTTCCTCCAAGAATTTATTTTGATTGACTTGGCATATGCTCACGCATATTTAAGATTGTAAAGAAAGTGTATCAAGCCTTGATGATCTTTAATTTCTGAGTAGTGATATAACTTCCATGCCCGATTCAATGTTGCTTTGTCGCTCTGCATGATTATGGCCATCATTGCTCTCTTAGTTGGTCGCTCCCAGTCTTTTGCTAGCCTTCACCTGTACTAAGCGGACTGACTGCTTGTGCATCCAAAATCCTTGAAACCAGTTATGCCATATGAGTCCACCATACCTTCCTATATATGGTATTTACTTGCCATTTCTAACGAAGACTTTCTTGTACCATCTCAAAATTATTCAAAAGCATTTCTCTTTTGTGCCTCAGTTTTAGCTCATGAGGAAGTAGTAGGTAATTCATGATCTTCTTTGGACAAATTTTACCCCGGGATTGCATGTCTAATCTGCAAACCCCTAATACGAGGAGGGACTGGCATGAGTGCGCCCAGCTCACAAAAGATAATAGCAACAAACAAACCCTCCTTCACGCTTTGTTCATGAGAAATCAAAAAACTTTTGGCAGTGATAAACAAAGGAGATTAAGGGTTTGTGATCGTCCCCGTGCGGGAGCCGTTCCTCGAAACTTGTCCAGTTCGAGAAGTGATTGGGTTGTCTACTAACATTCGTTGACGAAATATGCACCTCCCAAAATCATTTTTATCTCTGTTTTTAAAAAACCGCGAGCTCTGGTACTTGTTTAGTCTTTGCTTCTAGCCACGGGTTTTCAACCTTGCCATCAAAATCCACGGTTCGAGAGTCTCCACCTTCTTTCTTCAAAGCACCAACTATTGAGAGCATGATTGTCATTCTGAGTGTAATGTGCATTGTCCCAAAGTACCATCGTCTTCTGCATGATTGTGATAGCGCTTATTCTGAAATCGTTGTATCTAGTCGTCACTTAAACTTCTGAGGTGCTCCTACATTTATGTTTTGCTTCACTAAAGGGGGCAAGCGAGGTATCACTTTGTCATGTTTGCACACCATGCTCACTACAAATCTATTGGGTGTTTCAGTATCATATTGGAAACTTTCAGTTATTTGTGATATTCTCGTGAGGCAACTTAATTACTAAAGATTCATTATCTCAATAAGCATTTGTCATGTGATTGTGAAAGACTCTTTGGTAGCATGTCACCACAGAAATTATGCTTGTTATCATTTACCTACTCGAGGACGAGCAGGAATTAAGCTTGGGGATGTTGATACGTCCCAAACGTATCTATAATTTATGCTTGCTCCATGCATGTTTTGGGTGATATTGCTATGCTTTTGATACACCTTCATACACTTTTGATCATATTTGGACTAACCTATTAACTCAGTGCACCCCAGTGCCAGTTTCTGTTTTCTGCTGTTTTTGTATTTCAGGTTTTCCCATTACTTAAATTGCCAGAAAAATTCCGGGAAAAATATATAAAAAATCAGCGCTCCAGAAGCTTCCACGCGCCAGAAGTGGGGCTAGAGGGGAGCCAGGGGCAGCCCAGGCGGCCCCACCCCTGGCCGCCTAGGGGGACACCTGGGCCCCCCTCTCCGCTTCTGGTGACCCCCCTTTGCATATATTTATCTCCCGTCGCGGAAACCCTGATGACAGAACCCTTTTCTCCAGAAGCAATTCCGATCTCCGCCACCATCGCCACCAAGTTTCGGGGGACCAGAATTCCTGTGCCGGCATCCTGCCGAGACGGGGAAGTGCCCCCGGATTCATCTCCATCGACGTTGCTTCGTCCCTCCATGATGCGGGAGTAGTTCCTCCTCGGGGCTGAGGTTTCTACCAGTAGCTATGTGGTCAATTCTCTCTCCCATGATGTGATCTTCGTTCTGATCATAGGCTTTGTTAATCTAGGGTGATCCCATGATACTTCCCCTTCCTCTATGTATTGGATTGATGTACTCAGTTGTCTTTATCTAGTGTAATCCCCGAGACCAAGGTGACAACGGTCTATTGGACATGGATTAGAAGAATATTTTCATGGGTGATTTCCTCTTTTGTGTGTTGATTGAAGATTGAGAGTCTCTTGGTGGTTGTCTTTGACTATCCTTGAGATATGTTGTGGTGATTGTGGTACTCTCTTTGGATGGCCGCGGTGACATTGGGAAATCCATAGATTGAGAATTACAAACTTTGAGGTGTGCTTTTGTAGCCCTACATAATTCTCGTCCTCTCTTGACCACAAAGGAATGACCTCCGGGTGCGTCTCCATTGCATGTTTTATGGGAAATATCATGTGATTCGATTATGTAAATGTTGTTGGGAGTTGCCACTAGTGAAAGTATGAAGCCTAGGCCTTGTTTCCACCATTGCAATACCATTTGTGCTCATGTTTACCACTTGTTTGCTTGCTGCACTTTTTATTTCAGATTTACTAATACATCTTTTGCCATCCATATCACTAGCCATTTAACATCTCTTCGCCGAACTAGTGCACCTATACATCTGACAAGTGTATTAGGTGTGTTGGGGACACAAGAGACTTCTTGTATCTTGATTGCAGGGTTGCTTGAAAGGGGTACGTTCAACCTCCACTTCCCTGAGTTCGATAAACCTTGGGTTACTCACTTAAGGGAAATTTGCTGCTGTCCTACAAACCTCTGCTCTTGGAGGCCCAACACTGTCTACAGGAATAGAAGCGTGTAGTAGACATCAGCAGCCAGCCCCAGTAACTCTGCAAAACTTTTCGCAGCGCAACCCTGTCGTCTACCACAGCTCAACTCAACCACTGGACGCTGATGACTAGCTCCGTGACATCGCTTTCGAGCTAGAGACTGCTGATGTAGCCCCTGCCAACTATGTCACCTTCGCGGCATACTATCTGAAGGGCCCCGCTGCTCAATGGTGGGACAGCCACAGGCGTACCCTACCTGCTGGAACGGTCATCACTTGGCCGGATTTCCAAGCCGCCTTCCATGCCCGCTTCATTCCTCAGGGAATCATGGACAGGAAGAAGCGAGAGTTCCTCAACCTCATCCAAGGCAACAAGTCTGTAGATGCTTATCAACGGGAATTCTTGGACTTGTCCCGCTATGCTGAAGAAGACATTGCTACTGATGCTCGCAGGCAAGAAAAGTTTCGTGATGGACTTCACCCTGATATCAAGCTAGCACTTCTCGCTCATGACTTTGCCGACTTCGCCACCTTGGTGAACAAGGCTATTCAGGTTGAGACTGGTCTTCAGGAACACCAGGGATCCCTCAGGCGCAACCGTGACGCTGGCTCATCTTCGGGCCCGTCCGCACAGAAGCGTCGGATTTGGATCCCCCACAGCATGTATCGTCCAACTGCTCCTGCTCCAAGACCATCCTATGTTGCTCCGCGTCTGCCTCCTCCACCAGCAAGGCAGCCTCTCCGGACTGCACCACCCTGAGCTCCTGCTCCAAATCCCAATGGTGATTTGTGCTTCAGATGTGGCCATCTAGGTCATCGTGCTAGGGATTGCAGTCAGAGCAAGAACCAGCTGGCCCTCCCTACAGTTGGCCGTAATAATCAACCCCACAACAACGATACCATATCTTATGGTCGTGGTCAGGCTAATCATGTTGATCTGAATGAAGCTCAAGATCAGCCTGCTAGTGTGATGGGTACTCTTCTCGTTAACTCAGTACCAGCTTCTGTGTTATTCGATTCAGGAGCATCACATTCATTCATGTCAGAAAATTTTGCATACGCACACGACATTCGTTGCGAGCCCATGAACACTCCGATAGTGGTACGCACCCGTGCGGGTCAGTGTCGAATCACCATGATTGGTCGCGACGTCCCCGTTGAAGTTGAAGGGTTGAAATTTCATGTTTCTCCCAGTATATTGGAGTCTTCTAATATTGATCTCATTCTGGGAATGGAATGGTTGAAAGCACATACTGCCTCTATCGTTTGCGCCACCAATGTCGTTCATCTTCTACATCCATCAGATGAGATAGTAAGTTACCATGCTCAGATTGTTCAATATGCCGAGGCACGACTTTATGCCTTGAATGCATTGAACGCAGCACCTCTTGAGGGCATTGAGAAGATTCCAGTCGTTTGTGATTTCCAATATGTCTTTCCAGAAGAACTCCCAGGCATACCTCCTACACGGGCTGTTGAATTTGTCATCGACTTGAAACCAGGCACCGTTCCTATTGCCAAACGACCCTGCAAGATGCCACCTCATGAACTCCTTGAGCTTAAGGAGAAAATCGAAAAGTCTCTTCGCAGTGGATTCATTCGTCCAAGTTCCTCTGCTTGGGGAGCACCTTCTCTCTTTGTGAAGAAGAAGGATGGCACGAACCGTTTGTTCCAAGACTATCATCCTATCAACCAAGCTACAATTCAGAACAAATATCCGCTTCCTTGGATCAACGATCTGTATGATCAACTGGCTGGTTCATCAGTTTTCTCTAAACTCGACTTGAGGTTGGGTTACCACCAGATCCGTGTTCGTGAAGAGGATATTCCAAAGACCGCATTCGTCACTCGTTATGGTTCTTACGAGTACACCGTCATGTCCTTCGGTTTGACCAATGCTCCAGCGACATTCTCTCGTCTAATGAACTATATATTCATGGATTACCTCGACAAGTTCGTCGTGGTCTATCTGGATGATATCCTGGTATATTCCAAGAATAAAGAAGAACATGCTGAACATCTTCGCCTTATTCTAGAAAAGCTTCGAGAGCATCAACTATAAGCCAAGTATTCTAAGTGTGAGTTCTGGCTACCCGAAGTAACCTACCTTGGTCATGTGATCTCCAAGGATGGTATTGCCGTCAACCCAGAGCGAGTTCAGGCTATTCTTGACTGGACCCCTCCCAAAAATGTCAAGCAAGTCAGAAGCTTTCTCGGACTCGCCAGCTACTACCGTCGTTTCGTGGAGAACTTCTCCAAGATCGCCAATCCACTAACTAACCTGCTTCACAAAGGTGTTGAGTTTGATTGGACTGATAAGTGTCAGGAAAGTTTCCAGACTCTCAAGGACAAGCTGACTTCTGCCCCAGTGCTTGCTCCTCCGGATTCTCAGAAGGATTTCATCATATATTGCGATGCTTCACGTCAAGGATTAGGCTGTGTCCTAATGCAAGAGCGTTGGGTGATTGCATATGTCTCCCATCAAGTGCATTCTCACGAAGAAAACTACCCAGTTCATGACCTCGAGCTTGCAGCGGTTATTTATTCTTTGAAGTTGTGGCGACATTACTTTCTCGGTAATCGTTGCGAGATCTTCACCGATCATCAGAGTTTGAAGTATCTGTTTACTCAGCCAGACCTGAACCTCCGTCAGCAAAGATGGATGGAGGCTATAGCAGATTATAACGTGGGTATTTCCTATACCCGAGGCAAGGCTAATGTCATGGCCAATGCCCTGAGCCACAAGTCTTATTGCAATAACCACATGGTTCATAAAGCTCAACCCCGCCTTTATGAAGAGCTCTGCAAACTGAACCTTCAACTAGTTCCACAGGGTTCTTTGAATAACCTTGTCCTGGAACCAACTCTTTTGAAAGCAATTAAGCCTGCTCAAGCCAAAGATGCTCACGTTGATATAATGAAAAAGGATCTTTCCTTAGAGAAATCCGGAGATTTCTCACTTGCTGAAGATGGGACCTTGTACTTCAAAGATCTCCTAGTGGTACCCCGCTTAGAGCTTATGACTGAGAAGGTGATGAAAGAAGCACATGACACCCCTCTCTCTATTCATTCGGGAAGTACTAAGATGTATCTAGACATCCGTCAGAAGTACTGGTGGTCTAACGTGAAGCAAGACATTGCTCGGTATATCGAAGAATGTGACGTTTGTCGTCGCGTCAAAGTAGAACATCAGAAACCGGCTGGACTTCTACAACCGCTTCTGATTCCTGAATGGAGGTGGGATAAGATTCAGATGGACTTTGTCACTGGCCTTCCTAAGTCTCAGAAAGGTAATGATGTTATCTTTGTCGTCATCGACCAATTCTCGAAGGTTGCTCACTTTCTGCCAGTCAAGGAGACAATCACTGCTAGTCAATTAGCAAACTTGTATATCTCTAGAATTGTGTCACTCCATGGCATTCCGAAGGAGATCAGTTCAGACCGTGGCAGCATTTTCACTTTAAAGTTCTGGGATAGTTTCCAAGAGGCAATGGGAACTCATATAACCTGGAGCACTGCTTATCATCCCCAATCCCAAGGCCAAGTTGAGCGAGTCATTCAAATTCTTGAAGACATGCTTCGGGCTTGTGTTATTTCTTTCGGCAAGAAGTGGGAAGAATCTCTCCCTTATGCGGAGTTCTCTTATAATAACAGTTATCAAGATAGCTTGAAGATGGCACCCTTCGAAGTGCTTTATGGACGTAAGTGTCGAACCCCTTTGAATTGGTCAGAAACTGGGGAACGGACGCTCATTGGTCCAGAGATTATTCAACAAGCTGAAGAGCAGGTTCGCATTGTCCGGGGTAATCTCAAGGCGGCCCAGTCCCGCCAGAAGAGCAACTATGACCGGAAACACTGGGGTTCAACTTATCAACCTGGTGAACAAGCTTATCTGCGTGTCACTCCTTTGAGAGGCACTCATCGGTTCGGAGTCAAGGGCAAGCTAGCCCCGCGCTACATTGGTCCCTTCCACATTCTCACCCGTCGTGGACTGGTGGCTTATCAACTGGAGTTACCACCACAGTTCTCTCACGTCCATGACGTCTTCCACGTGTCGCAACTCCGTCGTTGCTTCAAGGATCCGGAACGTGAAGTGGATCCGGAATTGATTGAAGTTCAAGATGATCTCACTTACAAAGAGCATCCGATCCGCATTCTTGAAGAAGCCGAACATCGAACCCGCCGGAAGGTTACCAAGTTCCTCAAGGTGCAATGGTCAAATCATTCTGAAGATGAAGCCACTTGGGAACGCGAGGATAATCTTCGGGCAGAGTATCCCAACCTTTTTCCTTCTACCTCTTAATTCTCGAGACGAGAATTTCTTTTAGAGGAGGAGAGTTGTAACACCCCGGTGTAATGATGCTACAGTAACCCTTGGGGTTAAGCTAATCATTTTGCTAAAACAATGCTTAATCACTTTGGTCATTATCTCTTTGCAATTTTAGTCAAATTTAAACTCTAATGTGAGTGAAATTCAAAATTGCTCAAACATGAAAACTAAAATGTTAATCATGTGGAAAATATTCTTTTGTTAATATTGGTGGTGAACCAGCAGTTTTTGCACAGTTTTTAAATGCCATAAACTATTTGAAACAGATGCCTTAAAAGAAAACAAAATAAAGTAAGAAAAGAAAAAGGGGAAAACCCCCTGACCCTGGCCCAACAGGCCAGTCGGCCCACCCCGTGGCCTATATGGCCTACTCCCCC
>LR738710.1:897382930-897394559 GCA_902687465.1 Secale cereale
CCACGACCCACTTTACCCCGATCCCCTATCCCTCTCTCTCGCTCGGTCCCTCGTCCCTCCCGATCTAGATTGGGCTCGCTGGACGCCGCCGCCCTGTAACCGCCCGGACGACCGCGCCCTACACCTCGACGGCGCTCGCCGGAGCCGCCCTGCATTGCCTCGTCCTCGTCCTCCTCTTCATCAGACGTCCTCGCGCCTCGACGCCCCATCTACTCACCAACGCCGATGAGGACCCCTGTCGTCCTCCCCTTCCCCATGTCCGTCACCGCATTCCGTGCGCACGCGCGCCGGCCGCGCCCGGTCCCGCGTGCCCGCTTGCGCCGTAGCCGTGCCCACCTCTGTCCTGCTCCGCCCGCTCACCGCATCACCCGCCGGCGCCCTCCCGCTCGCCGGACCGCGCATACGACCGTGTCTGGGTCCGATGCTAGGTGATCCGCGCCCGCAGCCACGGCGCCGGGCCGCGCTCCCTGCCGAGCCCATTGCCTCGCCACGCCCCGCTCCTAGCACCCACCGCCGCCAGAACCTTCCCGCCCCCTCTGTCCAACGCCGAGGTCGCCCCTGGCCGCGCCAGCCAGCCTCACCTGCTGGCCGCGCCTCCCTAGGTGTGTCGCCCCGGCGCCCTGGCCACAGCTCCGACCAGGCCAACTTCGGCCGACACCGTCGCCGCGCCCCCACCGCACCGACCGGCTAGCGCCCTCCCGTGGCAGCGCCATGGCCACAGCCCCACCCCGTCGGTGCCTTGTGTCACCCCATCCGGGCACACGGGCGCTACACACGGGCGCACACCCGTTACGCCCGCCCCGCTAAGCCCCTGGCCCACTGCCAGGCGGGGCCCAGCGCCCTTTAAAAAAATGTTTTAAAAAAATGGTTAAATAATAATAATAGTTAAAAGGTTTAATTAATTGATTAACATATTAATTAACTTAATTAAGTTAGGTTAATTAAATTAACTTAATTAACATGTTTGATTAATCTAGGTTAATTAGCTATAGACTATGATAGTGGGCCCCACTGCCCCTTTGACCAGTCAACTAGTCAAATTTGATTGTTGACCACGCTGACATCACCCTGACATCATGCTGACGTAACCACTTACTATTCTGGATAATGTTGATTTAAATTAATTAAATAAATTCCAGAAAATGTATAAAACTTTAGAAAATCATATAAAATAATCTGTAACTCGGATGAAAATGTTTTATATATGAAAATCGCTCATAACGACGAGACGAATCCGAGTACGTGCTCCGTTCATCCGCCACACATCCCTAACATAGGAAACATGCAAATTTCCCCCTCCGTTTCATCTGTCCGAAAAAGCCAGACTTCGGGAATACTTTCTCGGATGTTATCCCCTTCGCCGGTATCGTGTACCACAGCGTTAGAGCACCTTGGCGCCGCGTGTTGACATGTCATGTTTCTCTGTACATCTGTATGCTTTGTATTTATTGTTTCTTCCCCCTCTTCTCTCCGGTAGACCCCGAGACTGATGCTACCTCGGTGATCGACTGCATCGACGACGACCCCTCCTTCTTGCCAGAGCAACCAGGCAAGCCAACCCCATTTGATCATTCTGATATCGCCCATTCCCTTCTCTCTTATGCTTACATTAGAACTGCTACTACTTTTTGTATGATCCTATTCTCATGCATAGCCTGTTGTTGATACTGCTTTCATACCTTACATGTTTATACTAAACTACTTAGTATAGGCTGGTTAGAGATCCACCAGTGACCCCCTACCTTGTCCCGACTGCCCCACTGGATTATCAGAAGACCCGATCAACGGGATCGAAGACCAGGCACCGGCACCGCACATCACTTTCCCTTTAGTTGCTCGACACTACTGGGTTACTATCGAGTGCCGAGGGTGAGACCTCATCAGCACTTCTGATGTTAACGTTGTAGGTTAGTTCATCGGTTATGGTCATCGAGGGTGATTCCTCTTTCTCAACTCCCGATAACGACACTGCCGTGCAACTCCTCAAGAGTGGACCTCGAGGGTGACTCCTCTTTCGTTCACCTTGACGATAAACATCAGGTGGAATTCCATCGAGGGTGATTTCCTCAGGTTTCCCTTTGGTGTTAGACACATAGTTACTATGGTTACTATGACTTTACACTGAACCTGGTTACTAAAGACGGGTCGACCCTGAGGGGTACCCGCGCGAGCTTAATTGCGAGTGATGTGTAGTCGGGTTGACCTGGAAGGTGCCCGCGAGATAAATACGAGGCGTGGCCGGGCACTCGCCCTTGCCGCAAGTTCTCGAGACGGGGCGATGGGGTCACATGATCGTGAGACTCTGCTCGTTACCGCGCGTTCCCAAGACACTAAACGGTTTGGATATTAAATCCAAGGTGCCTTTGGCCTGATAGCGCTAACCATCACGTGGGCATAGTATGAGCGTTCTGCGTCGTATGCATCAGCCGAAGCTTAACTGACGTCATTGCGACTGAGCGGCGCGCGCCAGGTTGGACTGGTTAGGCTCCTACCTTTTTGAAGGAGGTTGCTAGGTCTGCTCACCGGCCGCCCACGCAACGTGCAGGAGTTCCCGGGGCGATTGGCCCATGACCCCTGGGGGCATAGGGTTTAGTCCGGCATGCATGACCTCTCTATTGAGCCTAGGTCGGGTTGCGGCGTATTGTTTGATCGAGGGCGGGCATGACCTGATGGTGTGTCCGGCTGGAGTTAAGCAAGCGTGTTGGGTAAGTTGGTGCACCCCTGCAGGGAAGAAAATATCTATCGATAGCCTATCCTACGGTAACGGACACTTGGAGTTGTATACCGATCGCTACAACTAGAACTGGATGCTGAGGCATTGTTTGGATATGTTGCTTCAGGAGTCGAGAAAGGATCCCGGGACGTTGGAACAACATAAATATGACTTATGATATACTAATCTACACTACAAGAAATATGTCAATTTGTGACCACCACTATTGGTCACTGAATGGTCACAAATTTCCATTTGTGACCTTTTTGTGACCAAAAACATAAGGTCAAAAGCTGGCCGTCATAAACTGACATTAGGGTCATAGACGTTTATGACCAAAATATGCATACTGTCGTGTTTTGGTCACTATCAGCCTCCCCAGACCACGTAGGCATCCAGCGTGGCAAGCTGATGTGGCACAAGATTCAGCCCGGTCCAATTCGGTATTCTACATGGGCCGAGCCCATTAATTCAGCCTATTAGTGTTTTTTTCTCATATTAATTTTGGCTAGGTAGATGGGCCAAGCCCAACAATTAAGCCTTCTCAATTTTGGGCCGTGGCCTTTTCCGCTAGAAAGTTTTAGTTTTTTTTTGTAATATAAAAAAGGTCCACTAGTCAAATGGGTCCCAGATGTCAGGTTCAAGTACGTGGGTCCCAGCTAGCAAGTTCATATTCTTCATATTTCAATTTAACAGTAAATAAATAACCAGTATTTAAATTGGCACAAACAAAACACACACATAATACTCCAAATATTATCAGCCAGATTCAGTACAGAGCTCCTATTGTACAAATAACATATAATTTACAAGCTCTACACATAATAAGCTCTAACATATACAAGCTCTACAAGCTCTACACGTGATACAGTGCCCTGGTGTTAACCCGATAGCTCTACAAGTGTCTTCAATCTTCTTCAACATGGAGCTCCTTCGGTAGCGAGCGCAAACTGGGCACCTGCATCATCACAGGAAGGCAATTTTAGATCATAAAAACGAATGTTCCAAGCAAAGTTTAGAGAAAAGAACTAAGTAAATTTGCCCTCAATCATACAAACGAAGTTTAGAGAAAACCAAACATGAACAAGCACTTATTATGCAGTTTTTAAAGTTTTTAATACATTTATTTTCTATTAGCAAAACTGAATATGCTACTTCCTGATTCATGGCTGCATAATCCAGCTAGCTACACCAGTTTGCTCTCATGCAAAAATTAGAAAGAAAAAAAAGAACAACAAATAAATTAACACTGATTTCTCTAACACATACAGTAACTTGCTGATATAACTTGTATAACTTGTATATTTGTCGACGGAAAACGGGATGCAAAATCATGTTTCAGTCCGAATCAATCTATCATGAGAAAACATGTATAACTCCCACTAGAATTTTTTATTGCAGTTGTGAATTATCCTGAAAACTTGTGCACTTAATGATGGTTAGATCCATCTTACAGAATAGTCAGCTTCCAATATAAGTTAGGTACAGAACAGAATGTATAAGCACGAAGTAAGATAGGCCATGCATCAAACACAAAAATAATTTTACTAGGTAGCGGCATAGTAAGTTGGTTTTTACTAGGTAGCGGCATAGTAAGTTGTGACATTTAAAAAAACTAGTAAGAAAACCAGCGGCGGCTGCTCCAGCCCGCTGCTCTCCTCCTGGACACCGCCGCTGTAAATTTAGCTAGCAATCATCAGCAGCAAGTACAAAGTAAACTGGGACTTTGTTGCAGCTATAGAAACTGAAACAACACACACATCATGAAATTTCATATCATAGCCAACAAATATTTTACCAGAAAACATGGTGTTCTTCTCTGTATTTTAGAAAGATGCAAACAAAGGTTTCAGTAAAAACAAACAAGTCGAGTAGACAAATTATCAGCAAGAAATCAATGGCCAGATGAGCACCACCACAACAAATCGACACTAACACTTGGTCATCGACGCGATGCCCAAGAAAGGAACCAGCTCGCACACGCAAGATGATGATTGCATACATACAAATCATGTGCTGGCAGAAAAAATCCAAGCATGAGCTCATCTTCTCTCTCTCTCTTTGGTAACTTACAACCTAAATAAAATAAAATAAAAAACATGACTTGTTCATACAGATCCCTCTAAAATTCCTTGGGACAAGTGCATCACATATTCGTCAACTTAGCAGCAGAAGTAGTGAGCACAGGAAGAGGGGGACGGAGATGGAGGAGCTACCTGCCGCGATCGCAATGGAAGCAGAGGAGCAGATCCCTCCTGCCCCTCCCCCACAAGCAGGATAGGGCTGCCGGTTGGGCACGCCTCTACTCCTCCGCCTCCTCGAGCAGGAGACCCCCTTCCCCTACTGCTGCTTGGCGCGCCGCATCATTAGTCACCTCCTCATGCAAGAAGTACACAATAAATAGACAGACGGTCAGGGAGGTACAATTTCACAGCAACAGAAGCTTAGAATTAACAGAAATACACACTCGAATGAAGTCACTAAGATACTTAAGTCCACCACATGGTGTAGAATTATGTGGTATATAATTACAACACATGAACCAAAAGAGAAATAACATCATCACCAAGAGTTTCTGATGATAAGCATAGCTCCCTACAAAAAAAGAACTAAGGGCACAGTGACTAAAGCATGCAGACCACAATATTCAAAGCAGAAGCAAGCGGGCAGTATGAGCTACCTACTGGCAAAGTATAAAACCTGAATCATATAGTATAAATGAATCAAGAAAACAAGAACTGACAATGAGAACTACATACTAATGCACCAGATGATCAACATCAAGCACAAGCATGCAAACATGCATCTCATCCCAACCTAAAACTAGAAACAGAACACCCTAACCACCACCAATTCTCTTCATAGTTGATGAGACGACATTTACCATACATAAATATGATGTAAAAAAGTAAGCAATATGATACTACTAATTTAGACTGTGCAAACAGAAGGATTTTCTCCCCTCATGCTCTACCTGCCCGCATCAGAGACTCACATTCTGAACGGTCACTGTCATCACACTAGTTTCAGATTCTCGCACTTGCAACTAGCACAAGAGTGAATTTCATACATCATCAATACAACAGAGCAGCACTAACCAACACAAAGCATTACATCATACATGAGACAGACTACAAGAGGAACATATCTAAAACCAGTAGTCATAACCCATCAATTTAGATTGAATGGGCACATCCTAATCTACACCATGGCTTGCTGACAACCCCACAAACAGGCTGCACAATAGCAGAATACACACGAACCGGATCGGAGTGTTACCTTTGTTGTGGCCATGGATGGCGTGGAGAAGAGGAGGATGGCCACCGGATGCCTGGAGCAGGAAGAACGAACGAACACCTGTACTGCAGAATGAATTGTGAGGATATTTGTCAAGGGGGCGGGCCGGAGCGGGGAGAGAGATTCATGGACGAGATCCGAGAGTACCTCAGCAGCCAAGTAGGAGCGGAGGACGACAGCAGTACGGCGTCTCTTGTACAGCAGCGAAACATGAGCGAGAGGAGGTGAGGTGGGGTGGGGTACCGCGGCGGTGAAGAAGGTCTTGTCGCTGACCTCGGAGAGCACGGTCATGGCCAGTGACTTGGTGAGCCCCTGCAGCAGGAAGGAACCAAGCAAAAAAACAAGGTCAATTCAGCAACCTCCACCTGCGCCGCGCAACGAGAAAGAGAGGAGAGAGGGG
This sequence comes from Secale cereale, assembly GCA_902687465.1. Lineage (NCBI taxonomy): Eukaryota > Viridiplantae > Streptophyta > Magnoliopsida > Poales > Poaceae > Secale > Secale cereale. Next base: position 897,389,341 of record LR738710.1, read on the forward strand.
GAGGGAGGGGAGCTGACCCCGAGCAAAGACGGTGACATGGCGGGCGGCGGCGGAGGGAGGCGCCGATTCCGATCTAGGGGGTGAGGAGAGGATGTGCGGGCACCTTGACGAAGAACTCGGAGACGGCGAGGACCTTGACGACGAACCTCGCGGCGGGATCCCCGACCTGGTGGGCGGGGATGGCCTTGGCACCGGCGCCGGGGCGGGAGCGGCGGGTGGAGCAGGTCGCGGGTGCGCCCCCGCGGAGCGAGACCCTCCTGGCCACGGTGGCGCGGCCCTCGTCACCACGGAGGTGGACGCCAAGAAGGGCAACCCCGCCGAGGAGGCAATGGCGAGGGCGGGTGAGGCGAAGGCCTTGAGCGCGAACGTCGACGGCAGAGGAAGGGGACGGTGGACGAGGGGGGCTTGGATTGGATCTGGAGAGAATGGGTGCGGCGGCTGGCGGGGAGGAAGGGAAGGGGATCGAGACGAGCTCCACCGGATCTGGAAGGGGAGAGGAGGAGCAGAGAGCGAGGGAAAGAAAGAAGGCGGGGGGGTGGATGGAAAATGACCACAGGACAGAGCTAGGGTTTCGGGGACACATCCATGTTTGGTGCGGGCCGTTGGATCCAGGGGATCCAACGGTGATTTAACCATGATCCGCGTGAGAGGCCCCTGGACCAATCAGAACGCAGTATACAGGTATGATATTTTGACCATTTAAATTGGTCATAATCGACTAAAATTATGTGCTAAATCATGTTAGCTATTTTATAATGACCTGAAAATTTGAAGAAAAAAAATTATTATGTCAGCAAATTTGACTATTGTTTTAAGGAATAATCATAAATTGAAATATGATAAATATTTTTTAAAGAGTTATGAGAAATGAGTTCTTTTAAATCATTTTTTTCATTTTTTAAGTGTTTGAAATGAGCTTTTTTGTGAAGGACCTACCAAATATTTGTTGCAAAATTGTACCAAATCAATTTTCTAAAATACTAGAACATATTTAATGGAAAATTGACCAAATGGTTGGGTGTGAGAAGCTTTGATCCACCTCTCGTGAGAAAGACAAATTTCCGTCGATTCAGCAAAAAGCGGGTCAAATTTGAACTGTAGCTGCCTTCTAGTTTGCTCGTTATTTTTTCCAAAAATCATTTCTAGGTACATAAGTATCTATTTAATCATAGAACACCAAAAAAATTCCAAGATTCAACCACTAGCTAGGAACGGTCATTCCCGCCGTTTTGACCGCACTTTGAAACGGGCATAAAAAATTTAAAAAAAATTCAAAAATTTGTGAAACATTCACATTGTGTCATCATATGTGGCCAAGTTCCCAGGAAAAATAAAAAACTTGTAATACATCAATTATTATAAAAAAAAGTGTTCTCAGAAACGAGCTATCACGTGTGGAGATCAATGGCTTTCAAGCCAAATGATCAATCTTATGGCCACATTCACAGGATAGTTTGTTCAAATGATCTCATATTGTGCACAAGGGTGCATATTGGAATGGCAAACAATGTTTCCTTAGGAAGTTTTCATTTTCTTTGGACAAAAAAAACCATTTTCCATTTTTTGAGTGCTCGAAATGAGGTTTTATTATGAAGGAACTACCAAATAATTGTTGCAAAATTGGACCAAATCAATTTTCTAAAATACTAGGTCATATTTAATGCACAATTGACCAAATGGTTGGGTATAAAAAGTTTTGATCCACCTCTGGTGAAAAAGAAAAATTTCCGCCGATTCAGCTGGAAGCGGGTCAAATTTGAAATGTAGCTACCTTGTAGTTTGCTCTTTATTTTTTACAAATATCATTTCTAGGTACATAAATATCTATTTAATCATAGAAACACCAAAAAAATACCAAGGTTCAACCACTAGCTAGGAACGGTCATTCCCGCTGTTTTGACCGCATTTTGAAACGGGCATAAAAAATTCAAAAAAAATAAAAAAAATTGGAACACCTTCGCATTGTGTCATTATATATGACCAAATTACCAGGAAAAATAATAAACTTGTAATACGGCAATTCTTTTAAAAAAGTGTTCTCAAAAATGAGCTATCATGCGTGAAGATTCATGGCTTTCAAGCCAAATGATCAATCCTATGGCCACAATCATGGCATAGTTTGTTCAAATGATCTCATATTGTGCACAAGGGTGCATCTTGGAATGGCAAACAATGTTGCCTAAGGAAGTTTTCATTTTCTTTGGACGAAAAATTTATTTTCCATTTTTCGAGTGCCCAAAAGGAGGTTTTTTGTGAAGGACCTCCCAAATAATTGTTGCAAAATTGGACCAAATCAATTTTCTAAAATACTAGGACATATTTAATGCACAATTGACAAAATGGTTGGGTGTAAAAAATTTTGATCCACCTCTCGTGAAAAAGACAAATTTCCGCCGATTCAGTTGGAAGCGGGTCAAATTTGAACTGCAGCTACCTCATAGTTTGCTATTTATTTTTTCCAAAAATCATTTCTAGTTACATAAGTACCTATTTAATCATAAATACATGGTTTGGTGGCGATACGTCGAGGTTTGGGCGGTGGTCGAGGGCCCCAACTCTAGAGCGCGTAAACTCGCATGCTCGCCGCGTGGTCACCGCATGATTGTGGTGTTGCCCTGTGTACTGGGAGGCCTAGGCATGTCTAGTGGGTTGGGCACTCCCCAGGTAGGTGCTAGGAAGAAAATTACAACATAAGATTCTCACGAGAAGATCGATCAATGCTCAAACATGAATTAGCAGCCAAGTGTTTGATTAGGGGTACGGGAAATGCACATGGCTAATGGGCGTGAGTTTTGGTTCATGATGTTCAGTCACTAAGAAGACCGTCTTCACAAATTTTCAGCTCAAAAGGAGGAGTCTAGGTGGTACTTGCTTTGCAAAGTACCACACTGGACATAAATACGAATGTTGAAGCTGGGCTCAAAATAATGAATGGATTGAGCTGGCATTTGGTGGAGGATAGTTATTTGGGCATAGGAAAGCACTGTAGAAAATGGATACAATTTGGACATGCCAAAGTTGTACTTCCTTCCTAAAGTGTTTTTTGAACAGAATAGGAAAATGAATATTTTTGAATTATTTTTTAACTAGGCAAGGAAGGTTTTTTGCATATTTGACGAAGATATGACCCAAAGAATTTATGAGATTTTTTGGGGATTTTTGGGAATGACAGAAATATAGGTTGCTTCACAACCTAGGGCAAAAACTGCCACATGGACATGACACATAGGCAAAACTGATGACGTGGCGCCTAGTCATAGCAATCCACCACAACTTACAAGGTTATGACCATCTATATTGGTCATGATAAGCAAGAAATAAGGCAGCGAACCAGTGTTGTCTGCTTTATGACCATTTCGTGTAAGGAAATTATGACCTTTTTGACCAAAATAGTCGTTATAGTTTAGGGTTTGGAGCCCCCCGAACAGCTTTTGACCAATTGGTCTCAAATGGTCATAGATTTATGACCAATTCTCCCAAGGTCACTGACAGAAGGTCATAAGTTGACATATTTCTTGTAGTGCTACTCCCCCTTGTTGCTGCAAGACGGTGGTTTCCAGAAGATGCTAGTCTTCGATAGGACTAGCTTCTCCCCCTCTTATTCTAGCATTCTGCAGCTTAGTCCACATATACTACCCCTTTTTATTGATACCGATGCATATGCAGTGTAGATCCTTGCTTGCGAGTACTTTGGATGAGTACTCATGGTTGCTTGCTCCCCCTTTTCCCCCTTCTTTCTTCTTGTTAGTTGATGCAACTAGATGGTAGAGTCCAGGAGTCAGATGCCACACTTGACGACTGCTACTACCCCGACGGAGCCTACCACTACGCGGAGACAGCTGACGACCAGGAGTAGTTAGGAGGTCCCAGGCAGGAGGCCTTGCCTTTTCGATCATTGATGTTTGTGCTAGCCTTCTTAAGGCAATCTTGTTTGTGCTAGCCTTCCGCCGACTCTTGTGTATTCGAGCTTATGTATTCGAGCCCTCGAGGCCCCTGGCTTGTAATATAAAGCTTGTATTATTTTATTTGTGTCTAGAGTTGTGTTGTGATATCTTCCAGTGAGTCCCGGATCTTGGTCGTACACATTTGTGTGCATGATTAGTGTACGGTCAAATCGGGGGCGTCACATCGAGTCAAGTGGCTGATTCTCGACTCGATCCCTATATCAGGTGCTTGTCCCTACTCCTGGCCCGGTGGAACTCTCGGTGCTCTCGGAGATCAAACACCCCTTGAAAATCCGCATATTCCTCTGGCAATGGGTCCGCGGCCACCTACCTTCGGGTATGGAGGTCCACAAACGTAATGGCCCCGGGGATGGCCTCTGCCCCATTTGTTTGGTACCGAAAGACTGCAACCACATCTTCTTCCGGTGCCCTGTGGCGCAGTTCATATGGAGCTGCTTCCGGGAGGTGGTTGGTGGCAACTGGTGCCATGACAACCTCCCGGACTTATTTGGGGAGGTTCTTAGGCTCCCCGGCTCTAGCCGCCCACCCTTGTGGGTGGCTTTAGGCACCCTAGCGTGGACCCTCTGGTGTACCCGTAATAAACTAGTCATAGAACGCGTGATTCCCTGGCGTGTGACTGATGTGATATACAAAATGTGTGGCTTTCTACAGCTTTGGAGACCGCTTAGCAAGCGGCGAGACCGGGACGCCATCGACAACATCATAGCTGGCCTTCGTTCTTCGGCATCGGCATTTGCGCCTCCTCCGCCGCCGCCACCACCACCACCTCCTGAGCCGGATTAGCTTCTTTTTTAGCTTTATTTGGGGCTTGTCTTGCTACCCCGAGTGCGACTTTGACTTGATTACACTCTGTACTGTTATGTTGGATGCTCGGTTCGTTGCTTTATAATATAAAGCGGGAGGGAACCCTTTTTCATATAAATTGTATTATTCACATAAACACTAATCTATACCTAATATTAAAGGACGGATTGTTTCTCCACTATTTTTGGTCCATCAGATGTTTTTTGTACCTTTTATTTCTTTCCCGTCGCCGTTTTACTAAAAGATAAAAAAAATTGCTTTTTTTAGCAACATAAAAAAAATTGCTAAAAAAAGAGGAACACGTCCTTTTATACTCTCCTGCACCAACAGGTTGGGCCGCAACACACATGCCAATCCACCTAGCTGCTGCTTCTTGGAAAGAAAGAGGAACACGTCCTTTTATACTCTCCTGCCCCACGTGCCATATTGGGCCGGCCCATTAGTGGGGGG
>LR738710.1:897396683-897413760 GCA_902687465.1 Secale cereale
GGGGGTAAGAAAAATAAATGGCAACATGGTGAGCCACCATGTTAAAATAAAAGACGCTCATATGTCAGGGAATCGAGTCATATTTATTTGGCTAGCGCATAACTTTTTTGTCTCCCGTAGCAACGCACGGGCATATTTGCTAGTTAATATTAAAGGAAGGAAGAATATTTCGTCCAATTATAGTTTCGGCCGTCAGCTATCTACCAATGTACCACACATCTTTTATGTTTCTCCGACGCATGGGCCGAGCTAGGATTTACCCCTATAGGCCGAATCAGATACTCTGAATCCGTATTGAAGTTCGACTGCTATATGTTCTGTCCAAAGATATTGCCGAATCGGAGTTGGACTCCCACAAACGTATGCACGACAGGGCACAAATATCTGAAGCGAGGGTCAATAGAATTCTGGATAACTCACCACCATGACTTCACACAATATTACGAATCATTTATCTCATCGATTTTCATCAAGTCCCTAAAACAATAAGTGCATGGTAACACTAACACCAAATGTGCAAGGATAACATCATGACGAGCAGCAGTACACAGCAATCAACTGCGATCAGTGAACATGCTCTCCTTCTTCCTCGCCATAAAGAGCACCAACTAAAACTCCTCCTGCACAATGGCAATTGATCAGAACCACGGGGCATTTTTTTCCTGAAAAAGGAGGATATACCCCTGCCTCTGCATTTGGACGATGCAAACAGCCACTTTATTAATTATTCACAAAGACAATACAAAGTAATACATCAGTAAGTCTGAAGCCACCATCTAGGCAACACTTGTTGCTACTCCTATCCCCTTGATGAAGACGTGCCAAATGTCCGAGCCAAATACCAAACAGACATCACACCAAAGCCTAATATCTAAAGCCGGATGCCCTCGCCCAGCGACATACCAAGACTGGGTCACACACCGGACCGGCGCACTCTTAGAGGTTGCCGCCGCCATCTTCCACCGGTCCATCTCCAGCGTAGGAACTGACGCATCGACCTTGCCTAGCCTGTCGTCGACGCCACCACGGCGTCAGACAACACCACCATCCTGCACGTATCCGTCCACACGCGTCCGTCGCTGAACCTCCGCAGCGCCATGCCGCTGGGATCCTCCGTACCTGTGCTATTATGTTGGCATAGGTTACATCGTGTGTCTACTCCGTCATTATATAACAGGCCTAGGATACAAGTGTTCTATTAGGACACAATTCCTACCCTGTCTACACATAGTCCAAAACCAAATCCAACTGTAACCTATCTTGTACAATAATATTCGACACAATTCTAACAAACTCCACCTTGGCCAATATTCTTCACCACCTTGGATTCATCCATGCGTCGAACCTCCATGTACATTGGACTTGAAATACGTCATGAGCACCGCTGCTACTCCCAGACTCCATGTGACTCCACCTGCAACTGTAGTCCCTTCTCGCCTTCTTCACAGTCAACACTCGAGCAAAATTAAGTTCCTCATTACTCTACCTTGTGCTCCCAACTTCCGGAGTATCCGCTCAACGCCTTCACACACCGATCATGGACCTGCGTGAAGTGAACAACTCACATATTGGACGCCACATATAAGAGTTACCTGAACTCAACATCACTGCTCTTTCTTGACCGTCTGGCTGAAACTTGAAGGAATTTCACCGTCGCCCTGTGTCACCCTAAGTCAAATTCACAGTTGTCTCACCCTTTTCCCGGATAGTCTCTAACATGTCTCACAACTATAGCACTCCGCCTCCTTCTGTACTTGTCATCCGCACCTTGTTGTGTGCATTGAACACCACAGAATATACGGCCATGTACTCTCTCAGCTTTTGACAATTGTAGACTTTCCGCCACTTTCTCAGATTCTCCATGGTCAACTCATGTCCATCAACTAGCACCGATAGACCCAGTCACCAATTTAAATCTGGTACTCATCAACACAGCTTCAGCACTCCTGCATACTTTGTTTGATCACATGTCTCACTATTACTGCCTTGGTCTGTCGCTGTGTCCCGTGCTTACCGCACGCCTCGCCGCTATCACCACGTCGAGCCTCTGCTGTCCTGGTCGAGTCTCCTGGGTAGCTTGCCCACACTGCCTCAACCCCCACTACAGAGAACCACCGATCATCACCGACCGATGTCGAGTATCACGTCTCCATCAGACCACTGGTACCCAGTCCGATCCACGTGTCTCTCGCTATCCCGCTGAAATAGGCTTCGACTCTCCGTTAACTTACATCGTAGCCCTCTCCATCAGCTGAGAGTGAAGTCGTCCATCAAACTCCAGCTCCACCTTCAACATGACTCCATGGTGGTTGTACGAGCCACCCCGCGCCCTGTCGACTTCAAACTCTCATGTGTACACAACCTTGAATCAACCCCGCGCTATAGTCTTGTCGAAGCCGCACAAGCCCTCAAGCCTGCACCACGTGTTTCCACGACACAGAAGTTGGCCACCATCAACATCACGCTCCTATGTCGTCGTCGCTGAAATCACCGCCGTCTTCTGCTTTGACCAACATCCATGTCGATTCATCAGACTGTCCAGTCCGACACAGCCGAAGTTATCTGACTGCAATCATGTTCCACCCTACGCCATGTCCGCCCCGCACATTTCCATGCATTGCTTTGACGCCCTATGTACGTGATCCTGCCACGATGCGCTCCAGACTCCTGCTTCGAGCCTTATATGCACGTCGCTAACCTCGCCACGTGCACCACAAACCCTCACGCTATCATCCCAATACACGTCATGTGTACAAAGAAATAAAGCCAAAATCCATCACATAAGCCTTCCTGTACGCACTTAACCGTGAAGATCAAAAGATCCAAAATCTGCAACTTCATCATGTGCCCCTGTAGGCAGTAGGTCCATTAGGCTTCCTATCTCTTCCTCCTGATGACTACCCTTAGCCTGTTACGTAGCTTTCTTTTTTTCATCCAACAAATCTCTTGCTTTGCCTTTTCCACGTGCCTCTGGACTGCCTCGATTCCTTCGGATCCAACAACACAACGCAGCAGCAACACACATGCCACGTCTCGGTCGGCTTGCACAACTCCTTGCCACGATGCTACAACGTGCACAACCGGCCCCACCGCCTATCACGCATGCCTGCAGCGTCGCCAGCCCACCAGCCGGCCTTGCTCGGCCTGCTAGCTGGGCCGAAGCTGCCTCATCCATGTGTTGCACGCCCTGGTGTCCGCCTTGCCTTTGAATCGATCTGGATCGATTAAGAAGTCACCGCCCCTGTACGCTTGCATAATTCCGAGACACGCCCTACTCCGCCAGCTGCCCAGGTTGCACACGTACCTGCATTGCTCCCCTAGCATGTCACGCCATGTGTGTGCGATCCGCTGAATCGATCCGCAACAGCCACCTGATCCGATCCGACTAGCTGCCTCGCCCTGCGCTGCTTGCACACGTCCCCATCGGATTCAACCGATCTCGTCGAAAGCCCTCGCACAGAACAAGCCGCCAGCTGCATGCAAAACACATTTCGCCTAGAACCACCTGTTTCTAATTGCTTCTAATGCGTTGCAGAATTTCCTCGCCAAGCATCGACCGACTGACGTCGAGTACCAACGATCTTCTCAACGAATTCTGCTCCACCTCTAGATCAACAACCGCAACCTCCGAACAACCTAGCTCATGATAGCACTTGTTAGAATAAATCCGAGGTGCCCTGTCGATCTACCTTGGATCAAGCAATCACATGAGCACGACACCGAGATTTGTTAACGAGGTTCACCGATATGGCTACATCCCCGGGCCCTGACTACGGGCGCTCCTCCCCATGACACCGTCATAATACCGCACCCCGGCCGCCCTGGCGTCGGGACACGACCCCCCCCCCCCGCGCGTACCTGTGCTATTATGTTGGCATAGGTTACATCGTGTGTCCACCCCGTCATTATATAAGAGGCCTAGGATACAAATGTTCTATTAGGACACGACTCCTACCCTGTCTACACACAGTCCAAAACCAAGTCCAATTCTAACCTATCTTGTACAATAATATTCGACACAACTCTAACAGGTGGAACCTGGCCCCAAGTTTGTAAAAGAAACATAGATCGTGACAATGCTGACACAAAACGTAAACCAGCCTTCAAGTGTACTCTAGGATTTAAAAGCATCAAATACATAATGAGGTACTACAGTCCATCTAAGCAAATATATGTCTTCATTTGTGTGTGAGTGATACGTCTCCAACGTATCTATAATTTTTGATTATTCCATGCTATTATTTATGAAGTCTTGGATGTTTAATGGGCTTTATCATTCACTTTTATATGATTTTTGGGACTAACCTATTAACCCAGAGCCCAGTGGCAGTTTCTGTTTATCTCCTGTTTTAGGGTTTTACAGAAAAGGAATATCAAACGGAGTCCAATTGAGGAGCCAATTTTTTATGATTTTTTCTGTACCAAAAGAAGCCCCCCGAAGCAAAAGAGTTGGGTCAGGAGAGCCACGGGCTGCCCCCGAGGGTGGAGGGCGCGCCCTGGGTAGGGGGGCACGCCCCCCTATCTCCAGGACGGCCCGTAGCTCCGGTTTACTTGGCCCCGACTCCAAAAAATTCTATAAATACTGAAACCTTCAGAAATTAACCTAGATCGGGAGTTCCACCACCGAAAGCCTCTGTAGCCACGAAAAACCAATCTACACCCCGTTCTGGCACCCTGTCGGAGGGGGGAATCCCTCACCGGTGGCTATCTTCATCATCCCGACACTCTCCATGACGAGGAGGGAGTAGTCCACCCTCGGGGCTAAGGGTATGTACCAGTAGCTATGTGTTTGATCTCTCTCTCTCTCTCTCTCTCTCTCTCTCTCTCTCTCTCTCTCGTGTTCTTGAGATGGCACGATCTTGATGTATCGGGAGCTTTGTTATTCTAGTTGGATCTTATGATGCTTCTCCCCCTCTACTCTCTTGTAATGGATTAAGTTTTCCCTTTGAAGTTATCTTATCGGATTGAGTCTTTAAGGATTTGAGAACACTTGAGGTATGTCTTGCACGTGTTTATCTGTGGTGACAATGGGATATCATGTGATCTACTTGATGTATGTTTTGGTGATCAACTTGCGGGTTCCGTGACCTTGGGAATCTATGCATAGGGGTTGGCACACGTTTTCGTCTTGACTTTCCGGTAGAAACTTTGGGGCACTCTTTGAAGTTCTATGTGTTGGTTGAATAGATGTTTCTGAGATTGTGTGATGCATATCATATAATCATGCCCACGGATACTTGAGGTGACAATGGAGTATCTAGGTGACATTAGGGTTTTGATTGATTTGTGTCTTAAGGTGATATTCTAGTACGAACTCTATGATAGATTGAACGTTACTACGGACTCTTGAATAGATTGATCAGAAAGAATAGCTTTGAGGTGGTTGCGTACCCTACCATAATCTCTTCGTTTGTTCTCCGCTATTAGTGACTTTGGAGTGACTCTTTGTTGCATGTTGAGGGCTAGTAATATGATCCAATTATGTTATCCTTGTTGAGAGAACTTGCACTAGTGAAAGTATGAACCCTAGGCCTTGCCTACTATCATTGCAACACCGTTTATGCTCACGTGTACCTTTAGCTACCTTGCTATTTTTATATTTTCTTATTACAAAAACCAATATCTACCATCCATATTGCACTTGTATCACCATCTCTTCGCCGAACTAGTGCACCTATACAATTTACCATTGTATTGGGTGTGTTGGGGACACAAGAGACCCTTTTTTATTTGGTTGCAGGGTTGACCATCTTCATCCTACACCTCCCACGGATTGATAAACCTTAGGTCATCCACTTGAGGGAAATTTGCTACTGTCCTACAAACCTCTGCACTTGGAGGCCCAACAACGTCTAGAAGAAGAAGGGTGTGTAGTAGACATCAAGCTCTTTTCTGGCGCCGTTGCCGGGGAGGTTAGCGCTTGAAGGTATATCTTTAGATCTTGCAATCGAATCTTTTAGTTTCTTGTTTTATCACTAGTTTAGTTTATAAAAGAAAACTACCAAAAAAATGGAATTCAGGGTACCTCATATGCTTCGTCTTTTTAATATCTTTCGTGAAAATGATGGGAAGGAAAATTGTGCTCAAGTACTAGAAGAAGAATTACATAGAATGCTTGGCATAGAATATGTGCATGATGAGCATGATTGCAATGTTGTTAGTATGAATTCTTTCAATACCTATGATGCTAATGATATGCAAAGCCACACGCTTGGGGAAGCTATGTTTGATGAAGATGATATTTTTAGTCCCCCAAGTTTTGATGAGCAAATTTGTTATGATGAAAGCATGCCTCCTATTTATGATGATTATATTGATGAAAGTGGATTTGGAGAGGTGATGACTTTATTTAGTGATGAATCCACTATTTCAGAGGAGGTTCCAATTGATTATGAGAACAAAGTTGCTATCTATGATGATTATTGTGATGACACGTATGCTATAAAGAATAAAGATAACCATGAAACTTGTCATCATGATTTTAGTTTTCAATTGGATTATGCTTCACATGATAGTTATTTTGTTGAGTTTGCTCCCACTACTATGAATGAGAATAATTTTGCTTATGTGGAGAGTAGTAAAATTTATACTCTTGGGGATCATGAAAAGAATGCTTTATGTGCTGGTTATATTGTTGAATTCATTCATGATGCTACTGAAAATTATTATGAGGGAGGAACATATGCTTGTAGGAGTTGCAATAGTATCAAGTTTCCTCTCTATGTGCTTAAAATTTTGAAGCTATGCTTGTTTTGCTTTCCAATGCTAGTTGATTATTGTTCCCATAAGTTGTTTGCTCACAAAATCCCTATGCATAGGAAGTGGGTTAGACTTAAATGTGTTAGTCATATTCTTCATGATGCTCCCTTTATGTTTCAATTCTTATCTTTTATGCGAGCATCATTGAAATCATCATGCCTAGCTAGGGGCGTTAAACGATAGCGCTTCTTGGGAGGCAACCCAACTTTATTTTAGTTTCTTTGTTTTTGCTGCTGTTAGTGAATAAATATTGCATCTAGCTTCTGTTTAGATGTGGTTTCATGTTTTGTTGAGTGTTTGTGCCAAGTAGAACCTTTGGGAAGACTTGTGTGAAGTTTATGTGATCTTGTTGTGAAAAACAGAATCATTAGCGCTTGCTAAAGTGGTCTTAAGATTTTACTGGAGCGTGCTTTTTAGTTGATTCTTTTTGCAGATGATTGGTAGACAAATTCCGCAAATTTACCAATTTAGTTTGAATTGTTTGGAGTTCCAGAAGTAGGCAAAACCCGCAGATTACTACAGACTGTTCTGTTTTTGACAGATTCTGTTCTTCGTGTGTTGTTTGCTTATTCCGATGCATCTATGAGTAATATTGAGAAGTATGAACCATATAGAAGTTGTAATACAGTAGGTTTAACAACAATATAAACAAAGAATGAATTCATTGCTGCACCTTTGAGTATGGTTTGCGTTCTTATACTAACGGAGTTCACGAGAATTTTTGTCTAAGTTTTGTGTTGTGAAGTTTTCAAGTTTTGAGTATTGCTTTGATGGGCTATGGAACAAGGAGTAGCAAAGGCCTAAGCTTGGGGATGCCCATGGCACCCAAATTAAATTCAAGATAATCAAAAGCCTAAGCTTGGGGATGCCCTGGGAATGCATTCCCTCTTTCGTCTTCATCCATCGGTAACTATACTTGGAGCTATATTTTTATTCGCAACATGATATGTGTTTTGCTTGGAGCGTCTTGTATAATTTGAGCCTTTGCTTGTTAGTTTGTCACAACCATTATTGCTGGAAAAACCTATTTGATAGAGTTAAATAAAGCCTAGAAATTGTTAGAACACTCTATGTGCTTCACTTATATCTTTTGAGTTGAATAGTTTTTGCTCTAGTGCTTCACTTATATCTTTTAGAGCACGGTGGTGGTAATATTTTGTAGAAATTGTTTAACTCTCATGCTTCACTTATATCCTCTTGAGAGTTTATTAAAACAGCATGGTAATGTGTTTAGGCTAAAGAAACTAGTCTTCACATGATAGACATCCAATGTCAATGTAGTAAAAAAAAATCACACCAAGTGCATTGAATAGAATGAGATGTTGGATGCTTGATAATTGTTTTGACATATGAGGATAGTGATATTAGAGTCATGCTAGTGGAGTTATTATGAAATTGATAAATGCTTGTGTTAAGGTTAGTGATTCCCATAGCATGCACGTATGGTGAACCGTTATGCGACGAAGTTAGAGCATGATGTATTTGTAAAGTATCAACCTTTGTGTGGAGGTCGGGGGCGCGCGATGGTTAACTCCTACCAACCTCCCCCCTAGGAGCATGCGTTGATTGCTTTGTTTTGATGACTCGTAGATTTTTGCAATAAGTATATGAGTTCTTATGACTAATGTTGAGTCCATGGATTATACGCACTCTCACCCTTCCACCATTGCTAGCGTCTCTTGTAACGCGCAACTTTCGCCGGTACCATAAACCCATTATATATCCTTCCTCAAAACAACCACCATATTGTTCCTCAAAACAACCACCATACCTACGTATCATGGCATTTCCATAGCCATTTCAAGATATATTGCCATGCAACTTTCCACCGTTCCGTTCATATGACACGCATCATATTGTCATATTGCCATTACATGATCATGTAGTTGACATCGTATTTGTGGCAAAGCCACCATGCATAACTTTTCATACATGTCACTCTTGTTTCATTGCACATACCGGTACACCGCCGGAGGCATTCATATAGAGTCATACTTTGTTGTAGTATCGAGTTGTAATGAAAGTGTGATGATCATCATTATTAGAGAATTGTCCCATGGGAGGAAAGGCTAAATCTATAAAGCCCCTCCACACAAAAAAAGAAGAAAAAAGGCCAAAAAAAAAGAAAGGCCCAAAAAAAGGAAAAAAGAAAAAAGTGACAATTGCTACTATCTTTTTCCACACTTGTGCTTCAAAGTAGCACCATGTTCTTCATGATAGAGAGTCTCATGTTTAGTCACTTTCATATACTAGTGGGAATTTTTGTTATAGAACTTGGCTTGTATATTCCAACGATGGGCTTCCTCAAATGCCCTAGGTCTTCGTGAGCAAGCAAGTTGGATGCACACCCACTAGTTTCTTTTGTTGAGCTTTTCATTCATATTTAGCTCTAGTGCATCCGTTGCATGACAATCCCTACTCACTCACATTGATATCTATTGATGGGCATCTCCATAGCCCGTTAATACGCCTAGTCGATGTGAGACTATCTCCCTCCTTTTTGTCTTCTCCACAACCACCTCTATTCCGCCCATAGTGATATATCCATGGCTCACGCTCATGTATTGCGTGAAAGTTGAAAGGTTTGAAAAGATAGAGTATGAAAACAAATGCTTAGCTGAAATCGGGGTTGTGCATGATATGAATATTTTTGTGTGATAACGAGGGAGCATAGCCAACACTATATGATTTTGTAGGGATAACTTTGTTTAGCCATAGTATTTTGTGAAGACATGATTGCTTTGTTAGTATGCTTCAAGTATTATTGTTTCTTATGTCAATATAGACTTTTATCTTGAATCTTTCAGATCTGAACATTCATGCCACAATTAAGAGAATTACATTGAAAAACTATATTGGTTAGCATTCCACATCAAAAATTCTTTCTTTATCATTTACCTACTCGAGGATGAGCAGGAATTAAGCTTGGGGATGCTTGATACGTCTCCAATGTATCTATATTTTTTGATTGTTCCATGCTATTATTTATGAAGTCTTGGATGTTTAATGGGCTTTATCATTCACTTTTATATGATTTTTGGGACTAACCTATTAACCCAGAGCCCAGTGACAGTTTCTGTTTTTCCCCTGTTTTAGGGTTTTACAGAAAAGGATTATCAAACGGAGTCTAATTGACGAGCCAATTTTTTATGATTTTTTCTGGGCCAAAAGAAGCCCCTGAAGCAAAAGAGTTGGGTCAGGAGAGCCACGGTCTGCCCTCGAGGGTGGAGGGTGCGCCCCCCTATCTCGAGGACGGCCCGTAGCTCCCCTTTACTTGGCCCCGACTCCCAAAAATTCTATAAATACTGAAACCTTCAGAAATTAACCTAGATCGGGAGTTCCGCCGCCGAAAGCCTCTGTAGCCACCAAAACCAATCTACACCCCGTTCTGGCACCCTGCCGGAGGGGGGAATCCCTCTCCGATGGCTATCTTCATCATCCCGACGCTCTCCATGACGAGGAGGGAGTAGTCTACCCTCGGGGTTGAGGGTATGTACCAGTAGCTATGTGTTTGATCTCTCTCTCTCTCTCTCTCTCTCTCTCTCTCTCTCTCTCTCTCGTGTTCTTGAGATGGCACGATCTTGATGTATCGGGAGCTTTGCTATTCTAATTGAATCTTATGATGCTTCTCCCCCTCTACTCTCTTGTAATGTATTGAGTTTTCCCTTTGAAGTTATCTTATCAGATTGAGTCTTTAAGGATTTGAGAACACTTGATGTATGTCTTGCACGTGTTTATCTGTGGTGACAATGGGATATCATGTGATCTACTTGATGTATGTTTTGGTGATCAACTTGCGGGTTCCGTGACCTTGGGAATCTATGCATAGGAGTTGGCACATGTTTTCGTCTTGACTTTCCGGTAGAAACTTTGGGGCACTCTTTGAAGTTCTATGTGTTGGTTGAATAGATGTTTCTGAGATTGTTTGATGCATATCGTACAATCATGCCCACGGATACTTGAGGTGACAATGGAGTATCTAGGTGACATTAGGGTTTTGATTGATTTGTGTCTTAAGGTGATATTCTAGTACGAACTCTATGATAGATTGAACGTTACTACGGACTCTTGAATAGATTGATCGGAAAGAATAGCTTTGAGGTGTTTCGTACCCTACCATAATCTCTTCGTTTGTTCTCCGCTATTAGTGACTTCGGAGTGACTCTTTGTTGCATGTTGAGGGCTAGTAATATGATCGAATTATGTTATCCTTGTTGAGAGAACTTGCACTAGTGAAAGTATGAACCCTAGGCCTTGCCTACTATCATTGCAACACCGTTTATGCTCACGTTTACCTTTAGCTACCTTGCTGTTTTTATATTTTCTTATTATAAAAACCAATATCTACCATCCATATTGCACTTGTATCACCATCTCTTCGGCGAACTAGTGCACCTATACAATTTACCATTGTATTGGGTGTGTTGGGGACACAAGAGACCCTTTGTTATTTGGTTGCAGGGTTGTTTGAGAGACCATCTTCATCCTACACCTCCCACGGATTGATAAACCTTAGGTCATCCACTTGAGGGAAATTTGCTACTGTCCTACAAACCTCTGCACTTGGAGTCCCAACAACGTCTACAAGAAGAAGGGTGCGTAGTAGACATCAGTGAGCAACCGAAGATAACAACAACAATATATGGAACACAAATATTTTCTTTCAAAATGGAACATTTTCATTTACATCTCAATTCACAGTCTTTCCATGTACTGTATAACCACCAACCAAGAAACTACTACATATATTAAAACTTGCATACACTAAAGACAAACATTAAAGTTCTTTAAAATATTAACGGGCTTAAACATCTAACGACCCACTAGTGTTGTGATACTCACTCCATTAGCAGATTTTTTTTCCATGTTCTCTCTTGGTTCATCAGTTTCAAAATTCTGCATTGCAAAATATGCAGGCTTGTTTGGTGCTGAGAGCAATGCACTTTCATTCTCTAACATAAAAATAACCGATGACTTAAGTGGCCTATCATCCGGGCGGTCTTGAACACACAATAGTCCAACATGAATACATCGTAGAACTTCATGAAGTTGATAGGTCTCAGTAACAGAAGAGTGCACTAGTTCTATTGCTTTTCCATCTTCCCATAGTCTCCATGCCTGAGCCAATAGAAACAACTTATTATCAAAATACTATTTTGTTTGAGCTATTGAAATTTGTGCATTTTTGTACTCACATAAGCTGTAAGGCCGACAAAGTTCATTACGAGCTGCGATGAGGTGATCTTCAAGCCACTTACAATCTCCAAAAGAAGAACACCGAAGCTATACGTGTCCGATTTTACAGAAAATGCACCTTCCATAACATACTCAGGTGACATGTAACCACTGTTTAAAGTTTAGACATTTCAACAAGAAATGCATAATTTGGGATAAACTAGACAATAGAAACTACAAAGTTAACAAATGTTTAGTGCATTGAGTTACTTACTATGTCCCAACAACCCGAGTAGTGTTTGCTTGTTGTTGGTTTCCACCAAAGATCCTTGACATACCAAAATCTGATATCTTGGGAACCATTTCTGAATCCAGCAAAATGTTGCTTGCTTTGAGATCTCTGTGAATTATAGTTAATCTTGAATCTTGGTGGAGGTAAAGAAGCCCTCTTGCCACCCCTGTAATTATTTTAAAACGTGTGGGCCAATCAAGTACAAACTGTCTTGTAGCATCTGCAAAGAGGAATAGTAAGCAAAATATATCATTAGTCATTAGTGATATTCTTTTGGTTATAAAAAACATATAAATATTAGCTAGAAGTATGAACATACCAAAAAGGAAGGTGTCCAAGCTTTTATTAGGCAAGTATTCATAGATAAGTAACCTTTCATCTCCATGAATGCAACAACCAAGAAGTCTGACTAGGTTTTATGCTGCAATTTAGCAATTAGAATTATTTCATTTTTAAACTCTCCTATCCCTTGCCCAGAATCCTTACTAAGCCTTTTGATAGCAACTTGATTGACACCTTCCAGCATTCCCTGCATGACCATATCGTCCTGAATTATGAAATGATGAAAGCAATTGTTTTCTACTAATATAGCTATCCTTATAATGGAGAACATGTGCTAAACCATGGAGGCAGAACTTCTTGTACCTTGTAAACTTTTCCAAAGCCGCCCCTACCGATTTGGTTCGAGTCAGAGAAATTATCTGTTGCAGCGGAAATATCTTCGAAGCTAATGAACGGAAAATCCACATCTTCGTCTTCAATTTCATTTGAGGAGTTAATATATCCTATCATCAGTCTCTTATGGGTATCCTTTTTATGTCGTTTTCTTGCTAAAGATCAAAAAAATTGTTATGAAGACATAGATATATAAACTGAATTTCAAAATCAAGGGACTCTTTATTGTACCTTTGTATCTGCATATCGTGACAAGGGCTATGCCTGCGAGTATCAACATGCATGCTATAATAGGGAGAACAATCTTTACCAATTTGTTTTTCTCTGCAAATTTCATTTAGAACAAATTTAGAGCATCAATTTTTTTATTAATAAGAAATTGTTTAGTGCAATGCAAATCTACAAAGTAGCTAATCTAAATAAAGAAACCTGGGACCCCTGGAGGGTCACAAAATAAGAGGTGACACATTACTTGCAAGTGGTGTAAACTATAGACCCATGGAAAAGGTAGTATTAGTAAGAGTGTAACCACTCTGAAACTGTTGGAGGCTGTGATTATCCACCTGCACACATGCCCGGTGCCACTGGATCTTTTTGGTTTTTATGGTGATATGTGTACCATTAACAGAGGTGTTACTATAGATCAACTAATCTTTGTCTAGTAACTTTATTTTTCACATGACCAGTCAATCTGCACACACCCCCAAAAAAAACTGTTAGAATATCTATGGCACCGAGCGCAGTATGGGTGCACCATGGTTCCGAGCAACATTTTCGTGATTATTTTCGAAAGGGCAAGCTCGGGCCTCTACATCGGGTCATGCATGGAGTATAAGGCTTTTGGTAAATACAGGTTTAATGCTGCATTATCCTTGTGTACAATAGTCGTTATAGATTGGACACGCCAAAGTAATTTGTCTTTAAAAGTACTGGACAATTAAGGGGGCATCCATATGATATGACAAGGTACATTGAACACCATGGCAACATAATACTGTACTAGAATGGAAATGGTGCATGCATACCAGGAGAGTCAGCAAGTCGAAGGTGTAGGATTTCGCCGTATTGCCTATACTTTCCCGTGTCGATAAGCTCCCCTATGTTGAATATATTGTGTACGTGTATATTGTGTCTTGGGCCCACCTCCTAGTTCCTTTGTATAGTTGAGATTGTGGCCCCTTCTGTACTCATATATTCGTGCCTAGTGCACCGATCAATGCACGTGTTACAGAGTCTATTCTTTCCCTTCCACATGGTATCAGTTTCCGGGTTCTAAACCCTAGCCTTCCGCCGCCCCCGC
The DNA here is from genome assembly GCA_902687465.1 of Secale cereale. NCBI lineage: Eukaryota > Viridiplantae > Streptophyta > Magnoliopsida > Poales > Poaceae > Secale > Secale cereale. The sequence continues at coordinate 897,410,885 of LR738710.1, forward strand.
CGCCGCCGCGCGCCTCCTCTACCGCGCCGCCGCCGCCGCCATCCAGCCGCCGCCCGCGTGCCTCCCGCGCCAGCCGCCGCTCCTATCTCTCGCAGCCCGCTCGCGTCGTCCGTACTCCAGCTCGCTCGCGTCGCGTGTAGCTGCTTCCTGCGTCGCCCGCCAAGTCCTGCCTCGCTAGCACTAGCAGCTCACGTACGAGTCCTGTTAATTAATCCGCCGCCGTCGCCGCCGCTGATCACCATTAACTAATCCATTCATCTAGTCTAGCTCTAGTACTACTACGCCACGTCTACTACCACCGAGTCTTCTATTCCAAATTCTTCCACCGTATACATCTCTACACACATATATATACATCTGTCTGTTCTAGTTCATCCGCTTCCGATCAAGTTTATTCTGCAGGCCACTTTGCTCGCCCGCTCGTGCGATTGCCCGCTCGGCCGCATCACCTCACCCGACACCGCCGCCACCCGCCGCTGCCGCCGGCTCCTCTTTCGCCGCCGCCGCTGCCGGTCGCCGCCGCTCCATCATCTTCCGTTTCCGCGCCGCCGCTACTCCACCCGTCCCCTGCCTTCCGCTGCTATAACTATCGCCGCTGCGATGTCTTCTGCCGCGTCGTCTCTCTTCGGCTACATGTACGCGGACGCAACGGATCCCTTCACCACGCCGCAGGTTTTTCCGACGGGCCATCCGGCCTACTTCGCCGTGCCGCAACAGCCGGCCAGTATCGGCCCTGCGCCTCTGCTCGCCATGCCGATGGCCGGCGGCCATGCTCCGCCCGCCCTGGTTCAGCCCTACGGCGGCTTCGCCTCGCTGCCGGTCTCACCGTCATGGGACACTACTTCCTTGGCCGCCCTGCACTCGGCCCCATCACCGGCGATGCTTGGTACCGGTGGCGCTTGGTACATGGACTCGGGCGCCACCGCCCACATGACATCTCATCCCGGTACTCTCACCTCCTCCACTCCGGTTCATACTCCTACTTGCATCACCGTTGGCAACGGTTCCTCTTTACCTATCACACATGTTGGTCGTGCTTCGTTTCCTTCCACATCTACACCTATCACTATGTCTGATGTTCTTGTGTCTCCTGATTTAGTTACAAACCTTGTATCCGTTCGTCGTCTTGTCCGTGAGAATCCCATTACCGTTGAATTTGATGATTTCGGTTTTTCTGTGAAGGACGCCCGTACTCGGATGGTCCTTCACCGTTGTGATAGTCCTGACGAGCTCTATCCGGTGCACTCCTCCACCACCGCCTCCACCACCCCAGTCGCCCTCGCCGCAGGTGTCGACCTTTGGCATGCTCGTTTGGGACACCCGAACTCCACCACTTTGCGTCAAATACTTAAGAGCTTTTCATTCTCATGCAATAAGATCGACGACCATACTTGTGAGGCCTGTCGTCTTGGCAAGCATGTTCGGCTTCCCTTTAGCGCATCTACCACTATTTCGACTTTTCCGTTTCAGTTATTGCATAGTGATGTGTGGACATCCCCGGTTGCAAGCAACACGGGCTACCTATACTATTTGGTGATCTTAGATGATTTCTCTCATTATGTGTGGACATTTCCTCTTCGTCGCAAGTCCGACGCTCTTGCCACACTCACTGCATTTTATTCCTACGTCACCACACAGTTCGGTCGTCCTATCCTTGCTTTACAAACTGACAACGGAAAAGAGTTTGACAACGCCGCTGTTCGTAACCTTCTAGCCTCCCACGGCACTATCTTCCGCCTCACTTGCCCCTACACGTCCCAACAAAATGGTCGTGCCGAGCGTATCCTTCGCACTCTTAATGACTGCGTCCGCACGTTACTCTTTCACTCTAACGTGCCTCCCCGGTTTTGGCCGGACGCTCTCGCCACCGCCACTCTCCTCATTAACATTCGCCCGTGTCGCCCACGCTGGAACTATGCCCCTCACCATCTCCTCTTTGGTGCGCCCCCATCTTATGATGGCCTTCGCATCTTTGGATGTCTCTGCTATCCTAGCCTCGCCGCCACTGCGCCTCATAAGCTTGCACCTCGTTCAGTCGCTTGCATCTTCCTCGGCTACCCACCTAACACCAAAGGATACCGCTGCTACGATCCCGTCTCACATCGTGTATTCACCTCCCGACACGTTTACTTTGACGAGACGGTGTTTCCTTTTCAGCAGGTACCTCCCGCCGCCCCGTCGCCGCCAGCCACCGGCGGCCCTCCAGCGACCCCGTCAGGTGGACGGCCCCGCTCGATTCTTGGACCGCCTCCGGGCTTCGGCGGTCCTCACGCCGTGGGACGAGCTGCGACTCGCGCCCCCACGACGTCCTTGCCGACTCCGTCAGGGGCCTCAGCATCGCCCGCCTCGCCGGCATCTTCGCCGGCAGCCACTACTTCGCCGGCATCTTCGTCGGCTGCCCTGTCGCCGGTATCTTCACCGGCCACCTCGGGCGCCGCCCCATCGCCGCCTGTCTCGGTCGGCCCCGCCGCCTCGGGCGCATCGGGCGGCGCCCCCGCCTCGCCCGCCACCCCCGCTTCGCCTGTCCCCTACACCTCGGGCACAGGCGCTTCGACGGCCTCTGGCGACGCTTCTTCACCGGCCATCTCGCCGGCGGCCTCGCCGGCTTCCTCGTCGGCTGCTTCGCCGACCGCCTCGCCGGTCGCTGAGTTGCCATCTCGCCCCATTACTCGGGCTCGAGCCGGCGTTCATCGCCCGAGTCTACGGTACTCCAGCGACGAGTATCTTCTTGCCGCCTCCACCACCGAGCCGTCACCGATCCCTGCGTCCGCTCGCGCAGCCCTTCGTGATCCTCACTGGCTTGCCGCGATGCAGGATGAGTTCGACGCTCTTCAGCGGAACCGTACCTGGACACTGGTTCCTCGGCCTTCTCGCGC
>LR738710.1:897413770-897434981 GCA_902687465.1 Secale cereale
GCAGTTTCCCGAGGCTGGCCGGTTCATCAGATGGATGTCTCCAACGCCTTCCTTCACGGCCATCTTGAGGAGCAGGTTTACTGTGAGCAGCCGACCGGTTTCGTCGACGCATCTCTTCCTGGGCATGTGTGTTTGCTGTCCCGGTCTCTCTACGGGCTCAAGCAAGCACCTCGCGCCTGGTACCAGCGTATCGCTGGGTTCCTTCAGACACTGGGCTTCAGCGTCACTCGCTCGGATGCCTCATTGTTCGTCTATCACCGCGGCGACACGACTGCATATTTGCTCCTCTATGTCGACGACATTATCCTGACGGCCTCCTCCGCAGCCCTTCTTCAGCAGATTACTCTCCGGCTGCGTGATGAGTTTGCCATCAAGGACCTGGGCGCTCTACATTATTTCCTTGGCATTGAGGTCGTTCGGCGACCCGACGGCTTCTTTCTTCATCAGCAGAAGTATGCGCACGAGCTACTTGAGCGTGCCGGCATGCTCAATTGTCACCCTGTTGCTACTCCTGTTGACACGAAGGCCAAGGTTTCTGCTCTCGAGGGCTCTCCTGCGTCGGATGCTCCGTTCTACCGGTCCATTGTTGGTGCTCTTCAGTATTTGACTCTCACTCGACCGGATTTACAGTATGCTGTTCAGCAGGTGTGTCTGCATATGCACGCCCCTCGTGACTCCCATTGGACCCTCGTGAAGCGGATTCTCCGTTACATCCGCGGCACGATGGCTCTTGGGCTTACTCTCACGGCGTCCACTTCTCTGGAGATGGTGGCCTACTCCGACGCGGACTGGGCCGGCTGCCCCGACACCCGTCGGTCCACCTCTGGCTACTGCGTTTACCTCGGTCCTTCACTCGTCTCGTGGTCGTTCAAGCGACAACCTACGGTTTCGCGCTCTAGCGCGGAGGCTGAGTACCGAGCTGTGGCTAACGCCGTCGCCGAGTGCACCTGGCTACGACAGTTACTTCAGGAGTTGCATCATGATGTCTCCCAGGCTACGGTTGTCTACTGTGACAACGTTTCTGCGGTGTACCTTTCCGCCAACCCCGTTCATCATCGTCGGACTAAGCACATTGAGCTGGACATTCACTTTGTGCGCGAGCAGGTGGCCCTTGGACGTATTCGGGTCCTCCATGTTCCGACTGCACAACAGTTCGCCGATGTGATGACTAAGGGCCTGCCGACTTCCACCTTCGAGGAGTTTCGTTCCAGTCTCTGCGTCTCTGGCGCCGCTTCGACTGCGGGGGGGTGTTGAATATATTGTGTACGTGTATATTGTGTCTTGGGCCCACCTCCTAGTTCCTTTGTATAGTTGAGATTGTGGCCCCTTCTGTACTCATATATTCGTGCCTAGTGCACCGATCAATGCACGTGTTGCAGAGTCTATTCTTTCCCTTCCACACCCTAGCCAAACCAAACACCATCTGAGTTAAGTTCAGGTAATGACTTTGCTTGCCGCATGTCAAGGCCATTGTTCTCCTGCAACCTCCTGAGAAGTTCAGACCAAAACCAACAGGCTCAAACCCATCGGGGCAACGACATGTTGGGACATCCGCGACATAGTCGCAATAGCCAAACGGGCCACACGAGGCATAGAGGTCACAGTCGCTAGTGGCGCGCACAGAGATGTCCGTCCATGACAAGTTGTTCCAGCTAAGAGTCCTCAAAACACCCATGTAGTCAAGCGTAACACGGACATAGGGTGGGTTGTCAGAGTTGATTGTGTACTGATAATATAACCCGTCACCTGTGTCGCCAATGGCTTCAGAGAAGACGATGTTCGGGTATGTGCCGCCAAACACTGACCCGCCATGGGACATAAGGATGCGGGAGTAGGGTCGAGTCCCATTCCAAATGACCAACTGAAGGTTTGAGCTTGAATCAAGGCTCAAAGAAAAGTTACCGGTGGACGGATCATTTCGGTCCTTCCACGAGACGAGCCGCCCCGTGCTCAGCAAGATCTTCATAGTTGGGAGCATGGTGTCTGTTGGGTGATCAAAGCTCTCCCATATGGTTGTGTTGTTTGGAGAGCGGAGGACAAAGTTCCCCTTGTCGAGCAGCTCCGCGACAACTCCCATGCCCATAATGTTGTTGTTCACCGCCCAATGAACGTGACCTTGGGAATCAGACAACACAAGGTCAGAATTGTTGGTGATGGCGAGCATCGGAGATGAAGGGGCGGTGATTGGGCTGTCGCGGTTGGCGGTCCACACCACGGTGTGTTCGGAGATGTTGTGGTACCACATGCAAAGATACCAGCTCGCGTTGGAGCTTGTCGGGGAGTAGAAGCCGAGGGCGAAGGCCCCGCCACTGGAGATGACCGTGTCACCGACAAGGAGTGGCTTTGCTTGTGTGAGCCGGTCATTGGATTTGCAGAGCGGACTCAAGAGTAGGAGGATGAAAATGGGAACACAGAAGGTGGTGCCCATCAAGGCCGTCGTCTTCTTCGTCTTCCTTGGAGGAAGAAATGAAGTGGGGGCCATGGTCGTTTGGAACAGTTGGTTTGCAGGGAGTGGACGTATAGTTGGGGGATTTTTCTGGCCATCAAATGGAGTCAGGACACGTCCATATTTGATTTGAATATGGAAATGGACGACCATTAATTCCATGCATTTGAATAATGGAAGAGTTCGATTTCAAAGTGGCAACCTGATGATGAAGACATTATGAAACTAGTAGAACGGAGCTTCCACCAGTAGAAGAACAGCAGGTGGATGCTACACGCGCTCAGGATAATCGTTGCTACGGATTCAGGCTGGAGGTTTGACTTTGGATGGAGGTTGCGTCAGTGCAAACCTCACGAGTCACATCACGGACGCGCTCGTCGGAGCACCGTCTATTATTGTGACCACGATGACATCCTGCTGGCGGCCGCCGCCTTCAGCGCCGGAGCTGGCCGCCATGGTCGATTGAACTGAGCAACGCCTCACCTTTTCCATCGATGAATTTGAGAGCGCTCAACGGGCCTCTCTTCGGCCAATTTTGGGCTTTTGCTACGTAAGCGCCCACAGAGACCCTAGGCAGGCAAACACACACAGGGAGTTCTATATGAGCCGGGAAAGAAGTATAATTTTCACCCTGAAATCCATTGCAATGTCTTCATAACCCCCCAAAGTCAATTTTGGTCTGATTTAGACCCCAAAAATGTCAATACCGGTTTAATCTAGCCCTGAGCGGTATAGTGTTACATCAAGAGTGGTTTTGCATCTCGTTTTGTGATTAGACACTATTTTTCGCTGACTTGGCATGCTGATGTGGCACTGAAATTGCAGAGGAGCTCATGTTTCGTGTTCGTACTGCAGAGAGGAGCTCGTGTTTCGTGTTCGTACTGCAGAGAGGAGCTCCTGTTTCGTGTTCGTACTGCAGAGAGGAGCTCCTGTTTCGTGTTCGTACTGCAGAGAGGAGCTCCTGCTGCAACTGCGTCGCCGCCGTTGCCGTCGTACCGCCGCGCCGTCTGTTTTGGCATGTGATAGAGTTCGGCTCACGCAACTCTGTCCAACCCAAGCACCGTACCCCGCGCGCCGCCGCCGCGGCTGCCGGCTACGCCTCGCCCTCGTCACTTTCGCCTTCTTTGCCACGCGGGCTCCTCCTTTTTTGATTATGAGAAGATTGATTGCCTGCCCTTGTGTGTTCTAACAGAGAAAATGTTGCATAACATTCTTTCACTTCAGTGCATGTTTTGTTCTCAGAACAAGCATGGAACTGAATGTGCCGCCGCAGGTTAGCTCCTCCGCGGGACGCAGGTCCTATTCCTCCAGTGGTACGGCGCCGCCGTCGCAGTTCGCCGGTGCCGGGAGGTTCCGTTGCATTACGAGCCAGGGAAGCTGTGCGGATGCGGAATGAAAGCCCCTCGACGAAAATTTTTAGGGTGTTGTTGTGTTCTTGATGTTCTTATGTGAGCCTATTTTCTTGGAAAAATTCCACTTTTTGCTGATTGCAATTCAATGTCAGGGTGTGGACGGTATGTTCTATGAGTGTCAATGTGTCATGATGTCCTGCTCGGTGACTTGCGCGACGTGGCGAATGGTCTGAAAAAAGAGAAGATGCAATTGGAGGAATCTCGCATCCAACCTGAAGCTCACATGGCCAAGGCAGTTTACCTGGAGATGCGCATGAGGTTCTTTGTGAATGAGATGCAATTGATTCACACAATAGTACTCCCTCCGTCCCAAAATTCTTGTCTTAGATTTGTCTAAATACGGATGTATCAAGTCACGTTTTAGTATTAGATAGTACATCCGTATCTAGACTAAGCTAAGACAAGAATTTTGAGACGAAGGGAGTAGTAGAGATACTCGGAGATGGTGGCCGACGGCGGCGACAGCTACGACTACAACGGCGGCGACGCAATTGCAGCAGGTGTGGACGGCGGCGCTGCGGCCCTTGCGATTTCTTCTCGGCAGTATGAACACGAAACAAGAGCGAGACGAACAGAACTTATTTCAGCGACCTGCTGCCACATCAGCACCCAAGTCAGCGAAAAAATAATGCCTAATCACAAAACCAGATACAAAACCACTCTAGATGTGACACTAAACCGCTCAGGGCTAGATTAAACCGGTATTGACATTTTTGGGGTCTAAATCAGACCAAAATTGACTTTGGGGGGTTATGAAGACATTGCACTAGATTTGAGGGTGAAAACTATACTTCTTTCTATGAGCCGGCTCAAGATCAAGAGTGTAGCCCACTAAGCTTATTTTTTCCAGAAATTTTGTTAAAATAATATATTATTGATCTATGTTTTAAATATTTTTAATACTTAAAGTTTTATATTGTGAATAAATTTTAAAACTGAGTGTAAATGTCCATATTTATATAGAAAGCATTTTTAAACATGAGATGGGCATAAAATTCTAAATATAAATGTTCATCTCTTGTTTTAAAACGTTTTATATACAAAAATATTGATGTACTTACAAATATATTTATGCATGTACTCCTACATGTAACTGTTCATGAATATGGAAAATAAATGATAATCACATATTTGAAAAAATTTGTGTCTACAAAAGTTGTTCATCGTGCATCTAAAAAAAATATGTATACAAAAAATATATTAATATATTATGAAATTTCATCATTTTAATAGAATATTCATGTATATATGAAAGTTTACGTTTGGATAAAATCAAGGGGCAAAGTAAGAACAATTGGAACAATAAATTTGGATAAAAAAATTGAATATAAAATGTAAGAGAAATGAAAAAGAAAGATACAAGTTCAAAAACGGAATAAATCGAAATAAACCGAACGAAAACCGGAACTCACCAAGCCCGAAAAAACTATTTTTTTTGGAAGAACTGCATAAAGGAAGAAAAACTAAACAAGGTGACCTATCAAGCCACCCCTGCGTGTTGTCGACTATTTGACATTTTATTTGCCCTCGCCTACCCTGTTGGGCTACGCTAGGTGTATCGGCTGCAATATAAAATTTTCCTACGCGCAGATCAACCAGAAACATGCTACGGGAGATGGATCACAGATTGTTATCACTAGAAGCATAGTGTCATGCAGCAGATGTAGAGTTGGGGTAGCGCGTCTCGCGGGTCGTCTCCTCCTTGTCAATCTCCCACGTAGCCGATCGAATCCCTCGAACAGGCTCGCCGGAGCGGCGCAAGTGCACCGTCTCTAAGGGTATCCGCGTGTGCAGGAAGAATGTCGTGCAGTGGACTGCTAGGTCCAATCACACAACCGACGACGAGTGGAGGTGGCTAGTTGCAACACACGCAAAACCCTAGTGACGGCGCCGAAGCAATCAACTGAATGAGTATGCCGCACCTCCACTATATATATAGGCATCCGTCGTGGGCTCAACACTTGGGCCTCGCATAGATCCTAAAGCACAAATTATGTTCGACCTGGATCCGAGTCCGAGTAGGATCACATCTGACTCGTGGAGTCGGATCCGGCCTCTCTTAGGTTCAAGTTCGCTTGGTCGCAGGTCGGATCACCTTCGACCTGCACAGTTGGTAGTGGCCAATAGCAAGGCATGCCGACCACCAAGTAGACAATGAAGCCGGTTGGCGAACCTGTACAACATGTCACACTTTTATTTCCTTTGCCATATGACATATGTTGTCGGGCTCAAGGTTAGTCTGTCATCCTTGTGCGAGCCTGACCACTTTCTCGTTCCAGTGATGCCAACAAACCGGATTATCTCATAATCCCTGTCGCATGATCATGCTTATCTTGGTTGGATCACGCGAGGCGACCAGAGTATATCTCTCCTGATGGAATGGGAAAATCTCATCTTGCTCGACCATGTCTCGCAGCATGGGTCTGGACAAGTCCGAAACCTACCTCTGTAACTACCAAGTCATGGAGTAGCATTCGGTCGGTCAAAGCAGGTCTGTCACCATCCCGAATACATGCGCTAAGTTAGGTGTTAGGAAAGAACGTATGTTCTACTAGAGACTCAAGTCTAATCAGTTGCGCGTCCACACAACCCTTTCGACTAGGGACCTTATAGAACAGTCATCATACAATGCATAGTCCCACAAACAAGTCACGTATTTGCTGATATACATCATCGATAATGTGTAAGGACTATCTTTATTCATAAACACATAGGGAATATCATCATATATGATTGCCTCTATGGCATATCTCCAACGTACCCCCTTTCCCTTCACCCCCTCAAGCAATGTTGCGAAAAATGACAGCCCAATATGCAACGAACTAGTGATCCCACTTCCTTTTTCCCGCTTGTTCATTTCTTTCTTTCTTTCTTTCTTTCAAACCAAGTGTACACTGGCACAACGAGAGTAAAAAAAAGAAAACACATGACTTCTTTAACAGTTTTTTACTAAATTCTCTTAATTTGGTACCAATTTTGAGCTAAACAATTTCTATAGTAGGCGAACAAACTAATAGTATTCCCTCCCATTCCAATGAATAAGGTGTGCACACATTTCAAAGTGCAACTTCGAACCTAAAAATTGTACTGTTGAAAACTTCTTTTGAATACGAATTCAACGGTATAATTTTTGTCACATGAAACCCACATTTGAGTTGTCTAAATTGGGCTCAAACATTAATATTTGAGTAAATTGCCAAAAACCACCACAATTGCGTCTCTCGGTGCAAGAAACCACCGTTTTCATAAAAAAAATGCCGAAAACACCTATTTTGAGTAATTGTTTGCTGAAAACACTAAAACGCCACTTGACCATGTTTTGACACAAAAACTGACAGTGGGCCAATTTGTAAGTGATGATGTGGCACAGAAAATTCACACCGTTTGACCCAGCTGTTAGGCTTACATAGGCCCCACCTGTCATCCTTTCTCCTCCATCTTCTTCCTCCCTGCTCCTGTACACCCAGCAGCACCGCCAAGCCACGGCCACCTCCTCCCTGTCAGCTAGGCAGCCTCGAACCCCCCTCTCTCTCTCTCTCTCTCTCTCTAATGCTCCGAGCGAATCGAGGCCGCCCCTCTTCTCTACATCGCCGGCCGCCGACGACAAATTCGCCGGTTCCAGACCGAACCCAGCCTCCCCGTTGGCGCCAGAAGCTTCAGGGTGAGCTCGCGGTAAATTTACCCCTCCACCCGCTCATCTCCGTGCCCTGTGGCGAGGTGGCTACACTGCGCCTCCATCTGCCGCCGCGGAAGTGATCGCCGGCCTCGATTCTGACTGTCCTGTGACCTCCGTTCAATCTAGGAGACACACGCGAGCGAGGGCGTTCTTCTGGAGCCCTCTACCGTCCTCCCCGTGACAAGTGGGACACTCCACCTCCTCGCAGACATGGATGCAGCCGCCATGGTCACCGTCTAGCAGGACGTCGCCAAGGCGCGGCGGCGCTGGAGGAGCTTGAGGAGCGGCGGTGCGGCTCATGGGCGTGGGGGTGTCGCTGGGAAGGACTGGCCGGCTCAGCGCCGACAAGTGCCCGCCGTGCTGCCGCCCCGTGGCCTGCGCAGGAGGACGGCCGCTGCCGGCACGGCACGAGCCGACGGCGACGTGCCCCTGCACACGAACGTGCCTCACGGACGCAATAGTGCTCCGGTGGGCTGCACAACGACACCATCGCGTCGACCTCCTCCAGCTCCTCCCTGATGCACGCAAGATGCTCGAAGAAATGCATGAGAGAGGGAGAAGGGGACTACATATGCAGGTGGGGCCTATGTCAGCCTAACGGTTCAGTCAAATGGTGTAACGTCCGTCTCGGCTGGTCGTTATCATGTGCCACGTGGCCATGATGAAAGGGCCCCACTGTCAGTTTTCGTGTGAAAACGTGGTCAAGGGTCGTTTTTAGTGCTTTCGGCAAATAATTACTCCAAAACGGTGTTTTCGGCAAACTTTTACGAAAACGGTGGTTTTTTGCTCTAAGCGACGCAATTGTGGTAGTTTTTCACAATTTACTCTTAATATTGGGATATGTGCGCGTCCTATTCTTTGGGATGGAGAGAGAGTAGAACCAACAAAACAAATGATACTATAATTAGTTCCACATTTGAACATTTTATTGATCAAGGTGAACAATATTTCTAATTTAGGAAACAAAAAACAAGTAGCATCACGCACACAAAAAATTGATCTGCCGAAAGTTCTCCCATGACGGTCATCCCATCTTTTCCTCAAGGTGGTCGTGCCATAAGGAGGCGATGCCCATGATGTGGTACGATGCCAACAAGGTCTTTGTTGGACTCGTGTGTGCATTGGCCGAGGAAGAACGTATTGTATCTGGTCAGCCAGGGTTGATGGTTGCTCTCGCCGTCGAACGCGAGGAAATCGGTTTTCTAGAGGCGAGGGTGACATATTAGTCATAGAGAAACAGAGCATATAGTCGGTAGTTGTGTCAACCTACTGCCGTTAAAGGGTCGGAGCCAAGTACACGTCGAAGGAAAATAAACAAACTCCAACTAAATTTGGATATAGCTGGAACACATCTCCTGGGTCAAATATTTCCATATCCAAACTCTATTTCAAAATTAGTGTTGTACCAAATCTGAAATTATAGGAGTTACTTTTGTGTCTATCATACTGATTGCCTTGAGATCCCTGTGAATTATTGTGACTCCTGAATCTTGATGGAGATAAAGAAATCATCAAGTGTTGGATGTCAAAGATTAACCGTGTGCAGAATTTTCCACTGAAAGCATTTTTCTGCCGGTGTTGAAGCAAACGTAACCTTAGTAACATTACTCCAACCGAACATTCTCCTTTCTATTATAATGTAAAATCTTACAGTGAAGTACATGACTGAAATCTTACAGTGAACTACATGACTGAAAAAAGGGAAATGGTTTACACATTAAATGATGGGGCATCTACCGCCCTTCGAACATCGTGACAATCATGTTATTTATTGAGCTGCTGGTATTTTCTCCTGTTTCTTTTGCTTCCGAGTTCCTGTATGCAAAATACACGGGTTGTCTTGGGGTTGAAAGTTCCGTGGTTTGGTTCTCTAACATGAACACAACCGATGACATAAGTGGCCTATTGTAAGGATTATCTTGCACACATAAGAGCCCTATATGAATACACCGTAGAACTTCAGTTGCTGAACAGTTATCAACAATGGAAGAGTCCACCATATCCATTGGCTTCCCATCATTCCATAAGTTCCATGCCTGAACCAAATGAATCAAATTCCTATAAATTACTAATTCTTGTGGAAGTGTGCACAAAATTCGCATTAAATTGTACTTACGTAAGCTAAGAGGTTTGGAAATTCTGAGAGGTGAGGCAAGCTAATCTTCAGACCACTTATGATCTCCAAGAGTAGAACACCAAAGCTGTAGGTATCGGACTTGACAGAGAAGGCGCCATCCATCGCATATTCAGGAGACATGTAACCACTGCGTCACAATTCAATAATAACTTAAGTAACAGAAAAATTTAACAAAATAAATATCTTGCACGGATCACTCACTATGTACCAACGACTCGGTTAGTGTTTGCTTCTTGCTGGTCGCGACCAAAGATTCTTGCCATACCAAAATCGGATATCTTTGGACTCATGTCCACATCTAATAAGATGTTGCTTGATTTAAGATCTCTATGAATTATTGTCAACCTTGAATCTTGGTGGAGATAAAGAAGTCCTCTGGCTATCCCTCTGATTATTTGGGACCTTGTTGGCCAATCAAGGACATACTTATTTGCAGCGTCTAGCAAAACAGTATGCAACGTTGTTATAAGTATGCAGCTAAGCTCTGTTAAATAACTTGTTAGCTTTTATCAACATGGAAACCTGAACGTACCAAAAATGAAGACATCCAAGCTTTTGTTTGGTAAGTATTCGTAAATCAACAGCCTCTCATCTTCATGAATGCAATAACCAAGAAGCCTGACAAGGTTCCTATGCTGCAACTTGGCAATTAGAACAACTTCATTTCTGAATTCCTCTGCTCCTTGTCCAGAAGTCTTGCTGAGCCTTTTGATAGCAACTTCTTTATCATCTTCCAGCATTCCCTGCAGAACTTCTTATCATTCTTATGCTGAACAGGATTGTTGTCATGTGTGTCCTCTACACCTACTTGGCGAGATTAATTTGTTACCTTATAAACCTTCCCAAAGCCTCCTTGCCCGAGCATGTTCTCATTTGAGAAATCGTTTGTGGCGGTAACGATGTCTTTGAAGCTCACAAGTGGAAGCTCGATATTTTCATCACCAATTAGTCGGTTTGATGCGCCTCCTAGAATCGACTTTGCCTGGATATCCTTGTTTCGACAGTTGCCTAATTAACAGGGAGAGTTGAAATATTGTTTGTCAGTAGTTCTTAGAAGTAAATATTTTTCCTTGGTAGTTCTCAGAAGTGCCACAACAATAATAATGTTGCATCTTGATATTCTACCTCTGAACTTGCATGTCCAAACAAGGAATATGCACATCAGTACAAGCAGACATGCCGTGACTGGTAATAAGATCTTCAACATACTCCCCCTCTTCTTATTAGCAGCTGAAGAAATAAATTTCACAAAGAAAATAAACAGTTATAATAACTGACCCTATATCACTGCAAATTGTTGGTTAATCAAAATCCATTGGGCAAGATGATTCATCCAAAGTCCAAGCTGCACGTACCTAGTAGTTCAGATTTTGCCAGCCTCACATAGAGATCCTGGCCTTTGTCGACGTACCGGACGTCGACGATGCCACCGACCCAGATGACGCAGCCACTGCCTCCGCCGCCTCCTCTGATGTCGGCGGCGGCGAAGGCCACGCAGGAGCAGTTGGCCAGGCACCTGGCCCTGCATCCCTCCAGCGTCGCGCCGGCGTCCACCGTCGCGTTGTCAGTGTCAGGGAGCTTCACGCCGGACACCACCACGAACCCGTCCGTGGTGGCGCCCCCGTCGCGGCAGTCCAGCGGCGCGTTCCTCCGGCAGCCGGCAGCGGCCTCCCTCATGGACCAGTGAGCCGGGGACACGGGGACGTACCCCTGCACGCACCCGCAGAAGAGCGTGGACGCCGTGTTGACGTTGCACAGCCCGAAGGCGCCGCACTTGGCATAGTCGTCGCACACGTCCATGGGCGCCTGCGCGAACACGTTCCACACCCGGCTGCCGCCGTCCCACACCAGCCGCTGGATCACGCCGGCGTCGCTCAGCACCAGCCGCGAGAAGGGCGCCGCCGCCGTCGCGTTGAACACGTAGGCCACCTCGTCGGGCCGGACCACCACCTGGTTCGTGAACATGTCCGAGTAGGACACCATCTCGGGCACGCCGCTGAACCACAGCCCGTTCCACGGCCCCGTGCGGTACTTCTTGGCGTCGCCGCGCCACGACACGCAGTCCGGCAGCCCTTTCGTGTCCATGGCGCGCCGGCAGTCACCCGTCGCCGGGTCTTCCGGGGAGCGCCACGACCTGAGCGACCACTCGGCGCCCGTCTGCGGGTTCCTGCCCAGCCGCATGCCGGCGATCAGGGTGTTGGACGGGTGGTCGAACGACTGCCACAGCAAGGCGCCGTCGTCGTGCACCACCACTAGGTTACCGGACACGAGGAGCCGGGCCTCCACGGACAACGAAGAAGAAGTAGCGCCACCGGTCGTCGTGTTTAAGGAGGACCACGCGGTCCGTCCGGAGCTGTCGAGCAGGAGAAGCCTGCCTGCCCCGTCGACCTTCAGCACGCCGGCGGTGTCGTTGAGCGGGCTGTCGCGGTTGGCCACCCAGACCACGGCGTCCGTGGACGCGGAGAACCATATCCCGACGTACCTCCGGCTGGGGTCTCCCGGTGAGAAGAACCCCAGCGTGAATGAGCCACCGGCCGAGACGAGCGTCTCACCGTCCGTGATGTTGCGCCGGCCATCGTTGAGGGTGTCACGAGACGAAACGCCCGCGGCCGAGCAGGTTCCTAGAGAAACAAAGAGCACAGCTGAGACGAGCATGGCACGAAGGTTGAGGAACATCGTTGCAGCAGTTCGCAACGTCGCGCGCGTAACACTTGAGCGAAAGGAGGCTGCTCCGCTGCTGCTATATATGCTGTTTTTTTATCGCAGCACAGACGCATGCGCTCATACATATAGGCATGCACAAATTCCTATGAATGCACACACGGACATCCTACTCATATGAGCATCTTTGAAATACTAAATCGGCATATCATCTTGAGATTTACGAAGTCACCCTAATCGTCTCATCGTCAACAGAAACATCTTCTTTCACTGAAAGCGTAGGGTCAAAAAGTCTAAAATAAATTTAGAAATAATGTGAGCATCGGGACTTGAATTTGGTTAGCTGGCTGTTGATGAGATGAGGACGTGATCACTTTGCCGGCCTACGTACGTGCACGGGAATAGCTAGAGCATGCGCGCAACTTGCGTGGTCGTCTATGGCCGACTAAATCGACTTCGTCCAACAAGCACAAGCATGCCACGGCCGAAAGAAGTCTAATCAAGTCATGGATTGTACGTGACATGCTTGCTAGTTTGTCAATGGAACTCACGTGACTCACATCCACTAGCCATATCGCATGCTCTTTTTCCCGAGGCTAATGGCGTCCTTGAATTCTTTGACCCCAAGCGATGGAAGTTATACACTAGTACACAGGACTGCATCATTAGTTCATCACTTGTCCAGTTGGTTAGTTAACATGTGGACCATGTATATGCAAGATGAGAAAAAAGGTACTATGCCAGCTGCCTCACAATATTTGGCCTCAACTTTAGACCTATTGCTTTGGATCAAGCTTCAAAATATCGGATATCAGGTTCGTGTCAGTTTGGCTTCCACATATCGAATGTTGGATATCGGGTGATATATCGGACGATACGTTGATATATCAAAGGAAACATGTCTAGTTTTTTTTTTTCATTATTCTTGTTCAAAACATTTATTTTTAGTAAAATAAAATGTGTGATGCCAATGCTTTTTTAGTTTCCTAGTTTATTACCTTACTGATTAGGAAACTATTAAGGAAAGAATAACAATACGATATATATGCATTTCACTAGTGCAGAACCGGGCTATAGCACCGGTTCGGAAGGCCCTTTAGTGCCGGTTCTAGGGTGGGGACTAAAGGCCCCTCCCCCCCCCCCTAGTGCTGGTTTTGCACGTACCGCCGCTAAAGGGCCATCACGTGGCACGAGCCAGCGCCGGGGGCGGGGATCCCTTTAGTACCGGTTGGTAACACCAACCGGTACTAAAATGTTGAGGTGGTTTTGGGTTTATGACTTCTTTTTCCTTTAATTTTGTGTTTTCCATTTAATTCTTTTTTATCTGCTGGTATTTTACGATACTACATATTGTACACACACACACACACACACACACACACACATATATATATATATATATATATATATATATATATATATATATATATATATATAAAATTTCTCGCAGAACCGATTATATACATCGTCGAATGTCTCACAATATTCACACACACACACACACACACATATATATATAGGGTGGGTCTATTCTCATAACACCCCTTAAGACCTTATTCTCCTAACAACAGGCTTATTCTCCTAACAACCTTCACCCACCCCTACATAGCTTCTAGCGCGGGAGCGCCCCGACGCCAGCGTCCTCCCAGACTCCTCCCCGCCTCCTAGCGCGGGAGCTCCCCGACGCCGGCGTCCTCCCCGACCCCTCCCTGCCTCCTAGCGCGGGAGTGCCCCGGCGGCCGGCCTCCCTCCCCGCGCCCCCGCTGCAGCGCCGCCGCCTCCCTCCCCGCGCCCCCGCTGCAGCGCCGCCGCCTCCCTCCCCACGTCCCCGCTGCAGTCCCGCTGCCATCCTTCCCATGCCCCCCGCGACGTCATCTCCCCAGCGCCCTCGCGACCCACGCGCCTCCGTGCCGCCCGGGCCATGGATCCGGCCATGCCGCGGCGGTCAGGCGACGGACCCAACCCCCTGCAACTCCCCTTGTCCTTGCCCCCTGAGAAGCAACATGAATCCGACGCGCCGCCACATCCCGCCCCGACCCACTCCTTCCCACGCCGCCCCGTGCTCCCATCTTCCTCCCCTCCGGCATCACCACCATCTCTCCTTTGGCTCAAGATCCGTCGAGGCGAAGCCTCAGTGGTGCTCGCGTCTGTTAAAGCAGTGCGCCCAGGTGGATTTTTTTTGTTTCTGCTCATGGAAAACCCCCTTGCAGTCCGGTGACCACATATGTGCGGCTCGAGGGCATGAGATGCATTTCAGTGCTCCTATGCGTGCAGTTTGTGGGCGCGCTGGCGACGACGGCAGTAGGACAGTGCACTTCGTTGGTCGTCGTGGTGCATTCTGGTGGTCGATGTGGTACATCTCAGCGGCTCGCTCAAGCACGGGCTTCATCACCTCGGTGATTCTATAGCATGTTTCATTTTTTGCAGTTGCCTGGTCATGCAGCTCGGTGGTGCGCCCAGGTGCACTTCGGCTGAGCCACACTCTTCTACAAGCGAGAAGAGGAGGAGGATTGTTCCCTGCCCACATGCAATGCCCTTTGAGAGAAGCTGAAGTCCATATCATAAAAAGTAAAGTCAATTTGGGCTGAAGATGGTCGCTTGACTGCACTGAGGAATTCTTTTGTCAGATTAGATTTTTCATGCTATGTACTTCAAGAAAAGAAAAAAATGACGTGGTCCATTTTGTAGCGGTGGTGTGGTTCGCTTTGTAAAAAAGGAGAAAAAAAGGACAACAAGAAATTCTCATGAGAGGTTCACTTATTTTCCTAATACAAATTATTTTCTTTCTGGGACGATTGAAAAAAGTAGTTCACTCCATTTATGTAGCAGCTCATTACCTCTGTGTATGAAGTGCAAAAATTGTTTCCGGGGAGGTTTGCTCCACTATACAAGCTACATTTAAAAAACAAACAAATGCAGTGCACTTTGGTCTGAAAAAGTCCATTGCAAAGGACTCTTTGAAGCTCACTTTGTTCTCTCACGAAAGTTGGCCATAAAAAAACTTTTGCGGTTCACTTGTTGATCGAAAAAACAAAAACACATCGGAAAGCAGCTCACTTCTCAAAACACTTCTCAACGCACGTACAAAATTAATTAGTACGAAAAAAGACAAAAGCAAATCATGAAGTTCACTTTTGGTAGTGTTCCGCTTTACTTTCGAGAGTGTTGCGGTCCACTTTCCTTCGAAATTTTTTTTTGGAGAAAAGACAACAAAACTCCTCTGAGAAAAATCTACGTCCAACAAAATAAATCATGAGGTTCGGTTAACTGTCTGATGCTGTGCGTTCTTCAGTTTGAAGCAGTGCGCTTTTCATGTTTTTGTAATTTCAAAACTGCTCTTAAACCGTAATGAATTAGAGGGCGTGTTCTACATGAAAAAGTAGCGTCTCGACGATATCTTTCCAACGGTTTATCATTTGGATCATTTCGGCCAACTTTTTGTAAAATTTTCACGAAAAAACGGCTGCTGCCGTTCGTAGTCAGCCGCACGATTTTCAAATTTAACTAAAAACCGTAAGGAATCTCAAAAACATTTCAACATATGAAAGTTGCGCCTCGTTCGTAGCTTTCCAACGGTATATTACACGCCTTGTTTCGACAAACGGTTAAAAAACTGGAGTGAAAACAGTACCGAAAATTTGAAAAAAATCGAAAAACACAATTCCGCGATTTAGTAAATTCAAAACTGCTCTTAAACCATAGCGAATTAGAAAAAATAATAGATATGAAAAAGATGCGTGGCGACGATACCTTTCCAACGGTGTATCATATGTTTCGTTCCGACGAGCGGTTTAGAAAAAAACACCAAAAAACGCTCGCTGCCATTCGTTGTGAGCCGCACGATTTTCGAAACTGCTCTTAAACCGTGCGGAATCTTAAAAAGTGTTCAACATGGCGAATATGCGTCTACTCCATAGCTTTTCAGCGGTATATTACACGCATAATTCCGATAAACGTTTAAAAAACTAGAGCAAAAAAGGTACCGAAAAAACAACACGTACAGTTTTTTCAACATGAAGTTCGCTGGTCTCTGTGGTGCGGTGCGTTTAGCTCTCCAGTGCAATTTTCCAATACAGTTCGGAAGTGTTATGAGAATATTATTAGCGGGTAATGGTATTCTCCGTCGGGCTTTATGACCTGGTCGAGCAAAAATCCCGCTATTTCCTCTTGAATTGTTCGTATTCAATCCTCCGGTAGGAGCTGATCCCGCATCTCATTGAACTTCAAAAGAAGGAGATCAATATGCATGCATGTATTAGTTGTGTGATTAGATATCGATAATGATGTAAGAATTGAGAGTAGTGTTCTGCCAAACGTACTCATCGATGTCTACCATCCGGTGTCCTTTCGGACGCCATCATGCGAATGCTCTCGTAAATATAGTATGCACATAAATTATTCTCCGACGCCTGCTTCATGGCCTTTACGAGAATATAATTCAGTCAGATAATAATTAAGCACGCATGATAATTAATGGTATTGAAAGTAGAAGTAAAGAGATGCATGGTAGCTAGCTAGCTAGTACTACTTAGTTAATTACCTTGGGTCGATACCAATACAGTTCTTCTTTCCATGGCAGGCCTGGAGCCACTTTGATGAACTTTTTACAAGCCCCGCCCGCCGGCAAAGAAAATGAATAAAGGAGTTATTATAATTAGTTGATATCAGGAAATGACGAACTAAAGATGCCGACATATAGGGCAATAATGATTGAAATTACATGTCGACTATCTCCTTCACAATTGAGTAGTCTTTAGAATGTTTAAGTAATGAGTCCAGTAGTATAACCTGTCTTTCATCAACTTGAATGTCTAGCAAGATCCAGTGGAAATTGCATGTGCACACGTTCGCATGTATAATTTAAGCGGACCATTTGTCCCGGTTTGTTAGGGCCATTTATCCCGGTTAGGGAACCGGGACTAAACGGTCGATACAAATGCCCTAGACCATTAGTCCCGGTTCTTATACAAATCGGGACAGATGGGCCTCCACGTGGCAATTGCGGCTTGCGCTGGCAGGGGGCCCTTTGTCCCGGTTGGTAGCACCAACCGGGATGTAACGCCCCGGACACACCCGCCGGTGGTCGTTACTCCTGGCGGGATCTAGACTGGCCCCACATATCAATACTAGTCTTTTCTGTGCACTTTGTCCTCACTCGTGCGCACCCAGGAGTAACTTCCCGGTCGGTCACCCATCCTGAAATTACTCCAAGCTGACCACGCTTAACTTTGGAGTTCTGTCCGAATGGGCTCCCGGAAAAGAAGGAATTCCTTATTGATATGAGTAGTCTATCATCCCTAATAAGCCAGGCTATCACATACACCCCCACTCGGAGGAATCGACGTCCTCGTCGGGCCACAGGAACGTTCCCTCTTGGCACAAACGTCTGTGCTTCCAGGACAGCACATGTGCCATGCCGTGTGCCACGACGGGTCACAAACGGCATGCACAACATGACTGCAAACTGTCTGCAAACATCCGTGTAACCGCGAGGGTCGGCTCTGATACCAACTTGTAACGCCCCGGACACACCCGCCGGTGGTCGTTACTCCTGGCGGGATCTAGACTGGCCCCACATATCAATACTAGTCTTTTTTGTGCACTTTGTCCTCACTCGTGCGCACCCGGGAGTAACTTCCCGGTCGGTCACCCATCCTGAAATTACTCCAAGCTGAGCACGCTTAACTTTGGAGTTCTGTCCGAATGGGCTCCCGCAAAAGAAGGAATTCCTTATTGATATGAGTAGTCTATCATCCCTAATAAGCCAGGCTATCACACGGGACAAATAAGCTTCCACGCGTCAGCAGTTCATGGGGCTAGGGTTTTTGTTTTTTTTTTTCTGAAAGGGGGGAGGGGGTTTGGGGGTTTTGTAGGGTTAACTTAGGGGTTTCATATATTGTGTTAGCTAGCTAATAGAGAGAAGTGTCCTCTCTTATCTCTGTGCATGCTCATATAACAATGCATCATCATAATTAATAATAAATCATCATCATCGTTGTCATAATAAAAAAGTCATACTCAGCATCATCGTCATCTCACAACTTCTACTCGTTGTCATAATAACAAGTCCTATTCATCATCACCATCATAGTCATCTAACAACTTCTTAGCACATGATCATAAGTAGCCAGACTTAATTAAGTACACCCTCTCTAAGATGAAATAGCATAAAACAAGATAGGCCCTGACTCTCAATTATGGAGAATGCAGATTATCCTGTCTCCAATTCTTGGCTTTCGCACAACGTCGCTTCCATGTAGCTCCCTATGACTGACCATACATTTCTTCCAATCTTTGATTGTCATGTATTCATTGGATTTAGAAATCCGGTATGGACAGTTATGTGTAGGATGATGACCTGACGAGTACGGTAATAATCTCGTCACATTGAGGTGACCTTTCTGAAACATAAGATGAGGCACACAAGCCGAAGGGATTTCCTGTTGAAAAACATAGTAATAACTTCGTAGTTAGTAATGTAGTTTAGTTTTAGAAGAATTTATGCAAAAGATGATCGGCCACAAATCTTACCATGACATCTCCATGGATGTTACCGTAGTTCAACACGTGCACTAGTGGCACGTATTGACCATAATGTGCAGGAGTTTTAGAATAGGTATTGTAACGCTCAAAATAAGAAAGTAATGAGACAAGATGATTTTTCTTCTGACAAGTTAATTCTGCACCATCAGTGTAGTGGGTTCTGTCTACCATCTTCCGTACATTTCTTGAAGAATGGAAATAAGCTGTTAATGGAAATAAGCTGTCAATTATTTTGAAATAAACAATATAAATTACTTAATAAATATGTTTGAGAAACTCACATAGAGGTAGAACTGGAAGCGTATCAACAAGGACCCACATGCCATCGTCATCATCACCAAGGTCAAAGATGACATACATACCCTCCTGAAAATCATATGCCTTGCACAGTGCTCTCCAGTTCGAGCAACCAAAATGGGTTACGCTCTCCGAATTGTATAGCCTTACAAGAAAATCATAATCATGATGGGTCCCGAGATGAATTTTCTTTGTCTCCATACTTTCATGATCTTCGAAATCCAGATGCTCCAAGACATAGCATCTTGCATGGCATGGGATAAGCTAGTCGAATTGTAAAAGACAAAAATTACACGTTGAAAACAAGGCATACATCATGCTTAATTACCAAACAAGACTTGTCGTGTTGCATACCGTCTCAAAATCAAAGGCCTCATCGAGCTTAACACTGAAGCATCGATTGTCTACCAGGTGTGGCCTTTCGCACTGACCCCGATCGTCGCCACACCACTCGCATGCCGGGATCCTATCGTCATCGTCAGATGACGATATTTCCTACATATTGTAGCACAAGTCATGCCAAAATTCAATGGTTGAAAATATAAACAAAAACATTTCAAAATATCTCAATTATAGGACTCATATTGACATGGAGATTTTGTTGGACTCCAGTTTGAGCATTCAATAAGCAAAACTAAGTCATCTCTTGCGTCCGTACAGCGTCGAATATTATCACTAATACATCTCGAATAGTATCATACATATAGCATCACTAATTAATTAATACAGCTAAAACCCTAGCGAACGACGGGTATCGGCGCGAGCGGTGGACACCCAAAGAGAAGGAACCATCACAGGATCATAGCTCCAGTGAGATGCCTGAAGAACCTGCCATGTATTGTCGAACCTGCCCTCCAACGCAACCATGTAGCGATGGACGTGCTCGTCCTCCTCGCTGACACGGTGACGTACAACCTCCTCCGGGTCCTCAAGCCTCCGCACCGTCACTGCCCGCGCGCCCGCCACAAAAGAAGGATTGAGTCAACAACGGGTCGGCTCCTCACCAAGTTGCGCCCCGGAAGGAAGCACCTCCCAGTACCAGCCCAGCGGAGCCCAGTCCCGAACATGACCCCTCTGATCAAGCAGGCCTCCGTTGAGTCGACGACGAGGATGCGGGATCGACATCGTCGACGTTGATGCAGGAATAATTGCTTAAACTAAAAGAATAAACTAGTTCTATTAATTCAACTAGTTCAACTAATAAGCACTTACTATAAATAAAAATGAACTAGTTCTTTCTAAAAATAAACTAGTTTTACTAAAAATAAACTAGTTCTTACTAAAAAAAACTACATTCTATCACTAAAACTATAAAAACAAAAAATTCATCTAACATTTGTATATATAACTAAAACTATAAAAAAAACAATAAAAACTATAAAAACAGAAATTTCATCTAACATTTGCACTAAATCAACTAACCTTAAATGTAACTTGACAAAAAAAATCATACATCTGCAATTACATATACATATATATCCATATATACATATACTTCAATTAATGAACAAAAAAAGCAGAGCAGAGCAGGCCGGGGTGGCAGCGGCGGCGTGCGGCAAGCAGGGGCGACGGCACGCAGAGCAGAGCAGGCAGGGGCGGCGGGGGAGGGGGGGGGTGGGGGTGAAGGGGGCCGGAGTGCTTACTGCTGGGCCGCGACGACGAGGTTGGTGCAGAGGGCGATGATGGCGAGGTCGGGGTAGAGGGCAGCGACGGCGAGGTCGGGGCAGAGGGCGTCGACGGCGAGGTCGGGGCAGAGGGCGTCGACGGCGAGGTTCGGCAGAGGGGCGAGTGATACGTCCAAAACGTATCTATAATTTCTGCTTGCTCCATGCCTCTTTTGGGTGATATTGCTATGATATTTATACACTTCCATACACTTTTGATCATATTTGGACTAACCTATTAACTCAGTGCACCCCAGTGCCAGTTTATGTTTTCGGTTGTTTTTGTATTTCAGGTTTTCACGTTACGAGAACTGCGAGGAAAAATCCAGAAAAATTATATAAAAAATCAGCGTTCCAGAAACTTCCGTGCGCCCG
>LR738710.1:897443671-897467484 GCA_902687465.1 Secale cereale
GTTATGGCAAAAACTGGATGCACTTCGTGTACAAAACGGACAATCTCTTTCGAGGTATCAGGGTTTCAGACGAAAACTCGTGTGTTACAATGGGATTTCATTTTTTGAACTTATTTGAACTACATGATTTTTCTGTGTTCAAAATGCACCATCAAAGCCCCATCATCAATTTTCTACCATTTCTGACTTCATTTGCTATTTTTCATGCATTTACTGAATTTTTTGAGCTATAAGACCCTGAAATTGAAAAGCATTTCAAATGAACTCTGAAAAGGTAGAAAGTTGGCATGGTATCATCATTTCACCCACAAAGCATGTGCACAAAAGTAGAGAGAGTTACGGAAAAAATTGGATGCACTTCTTGTACAAAACGGACAATCTCTTTCGAGGTATGAGGGTTTCAGACGAAAAATCGTCTGTTACAAAGGGATTTCATTTTTTGAACTTATTTGAACTACAGACTTTTTTTGTGTTTAAAATGCACAATTCAAAGCTACATCATCAATTTTCAACCATTTCTGACTTCATTTGCTATTTTCGTGCATTTACTAATTTTTTTAGCTATAAGACCCTGAATTTTTTGAGCTATAAGACCCTGAATGTCTGTCTTGCCCTCCACTCCCACGATATATAATTAAGCGTGTCAAAAACCATTACAGAACATCATGAATAGATAAGTGATCAAATTAATATAAGTTCATCATCACATTAAATACAAAGTACATGCATAGCTCTCTAGAGCATCTAATTAAACCATACATTGAAACTATGTAGACCATTTCAAGGCAACAACAAATGCGATCATAATCGCAACCAAGGTAACAATTGATCCAATGGCATAATGATACCAGGCCTTGGTATGAATGGCATATTTTCAAATCTTTCTAATCTTCAAGCGCATGGCATCCATCTTGATCTTGCGATCATCAACGATATCCGCAACATGCAACTCCAATATCATCTTCTCCTCCTCAATTTTTTTTTAGTTTTTCCTTCAAGTTATTGTTTTTTTCTTCAACTAAATTTAACCTCTTGACAATAGGGTCCTGCTACTTCTCGAGTTTGTGTTGTATTCCCTCGAAGAGGAAAGGGAGATGCAGGACAGTAGCGTAAGTATTTCCCTTAGTTTTTGAGAACCAAGGTATCAATCCAGTAGGAGACCACGCACGAGTCCGTCGCACCTGCACAAACAAATAAGAACTTCGCAACCAACGCGATAATGGGTTGTCAATCCCTTTACGGCCACTTACGAAAGTGAGATCTGGTAGAGATGATAGTTTATATTTTTGGTATTTTTGTTTATAAGAACAGAAAGTAAAAGCGGAAAAAGTAAAGTAGATGTAGATTGATATGTTGAGAATAGACCCGGGGGCCATAATGTTCTGTAGTGGCTTTTCTCATGATAGCGATACTCTACGACGGGTAAACAAATTAATGTCGAGCAATTGATAGAAAAGCGAATAATTATGAGACTATCTAGGCATGATCATTGTCTATAGGTATCACGTCTGAGACAAGTAGATCGACTCCTGCCTGCATCTACTACTATTACTCCACACATCGATCGCTATCCAGCATGCATCTAGTGTATTGAGTTCATAAGAACAGAGTAACGCCTTAAGCAAGATGACATGATGTAGAGGGATAAACTCAAGCAATATGATATAAACCCCATATTTTTATCCTTGATGGCAACAATACAATACGTGCCTTCCTGCCGCTACTGTCATTGGGAAAGGACACCGCAAGATTGAACCCAAAGCCAAGCACTTCTCCCACTGCAAGAACTATAGATCTAGTAGGCCAAACCAAACCAATAATTCAAAGAGACTTGCAAGGATATTATGAGCACACATAAAGAGTTCAGAAAAGAACCAAATATTTCTCATAGATAATCTTGATCATAAACTCACAATTCATCGGATCTCGACAAACACACCACAAAAAGAGATTACATCGAATAGATCTCCTCGAAGACCGAGGAGAACTTTGTATTGAGATCCAAAGAGAGAGAATAAGCCATATAGATACAAGCTATGGACCCGAAGGTCTATGGTAAACTACTCACAACTCATGGTGAGGGTGATGATGATGATGTAGAAGAACTCCGTGATGGATCTCATGGGAACAGAAGGTTACGGCGGTGGAACTAGGGTTTTCTCTCCTCTTCTGATGGTTTCGGGGTACGTAGGCTTATATAGGAGGAAGGAGGACAATGGGGGACTCACGAGGGACCCACGAGGCAGGGGGCGCGCCCCCCACCCTCGTGGGTACCTCGTGGCCCCTACTCCGTGGTTCTCAAGTCTCCCGTGCATGATTTTCTCCAAAAATATCTCCCTCGAAGGTTTCATTCCGTTTGGACTCTGTTTGATATTCCTTTTCTGCAAAACCCTGAAACAGGCAAAAAACAGCAATCTGGACTGGGCCTTTGGGTTAGTAGGTTAGTCCCAAAAATCATATAAAAGTGTATGACAAAGCCCATTAAACGTCCAAAACATCATAAATAATAGCATGAAACAATAAAAAATTGTAGATACGTTGGAGACGTATCAAGCATCCCCAAGCTTAATTCCTGCTCGTCCTCGAGTAGGTAAATGGTAAAAACAGAATTTTTGATGTGGAATGCTAACCAACATAGTTTTTCAACGTAATTCTCTTAATTGTGGCATGAATGTTCAGATCTGAAAGATTCAAGATAAAAGTCTATATTGACATAAGAAATAATAATACTTCAAGCATACTAAAAAAGCAATCATGTCTTCTTTAAGGCTGAAGAAAGTTGTCCCTACAAAATCATATAGTCTGGCTATGCTCCCTCTTCATCACACAAAATATCCATATAATGCACAACCACGATTTCAGCCAAGCACTTGTTTTCATACTCTATTCTTTCAAACCTTTCAACTTTCACGCAATACATGAGCCTGAGCCACGGATATGGCACTATATGGAATAGAGTGGTGGTTGTGGAGAAGACAAAAAGGAGGGAGATAGTCTCATATCAACTAGGCATATCAATGGGCCATGGAGATGCACATCAATATATATCAATGTGAGTGAGTGTGACACCCAGAGACCAATGCGCCAGGTGTCAGCCAGTTATTCGTCGTCGACACCATGTCATCTGCTTGCGTGTTGCTTCTTGCCATGTCATCATGTGTGTTGCATCGTCATGTTTTCAATACTTGCATCCGTCCGAGACCCCCCCCTTGTCCTTTCCGTTGTCCGTTCTGAGTCCAGACACACTCGCACGCGCCCGCGGCATCTCCGAATATTTATTTTATGAGTGGCCGAAAAATGTTCTCGGAATGGGATGAAACTTGGCGTGTGGTATTATTATAGCATAGGTAGACCGCTTGTCAAGTTTCATCGCATTCAGAGTTTGTTTGATAGCCCAACGGTTAACCGTGTTAACCGCCGGAAGCCTTTTCTCTTTTGGCCCAGAACCCCTTCACAACAGCCCACTAGCCCATCCCAACCACCTCCATGCTCTCGGTCGTTGGATCATGATCGCGTGGCCGAAAACCGCTCCTCATTTGGACACTCCTAGCTCCCTCTACCTATAAATCAGCCCTCGCCGTCCAAATTCGCGGATGAACCCTAGCCTTCTTCCACCTCGCGCCGCCGGACAAGTCCATCCGCGCCGGACATGTCCAGCCGGACACGTCGCTTCGGCCAATCACGAGGCGCCACGTCAGCTCGCCGCCGCCTCCAACCAACCACGCAGCGCCATGTGTCCCCGCCGACCTCCTCTCTCCTCCCCGCCGCCGCGGCTCGCGGAGCCCATCGCAGGACCGTAGCCCGCCGCCGCCTGGCCCGTAGAGCCACCACCAGCACCCGAGCCGCCGCCTTCGCGCGCTCCAGCAAGGGCTCATCGGAACCGGCGCCCACTCGCTCGCCGGAGCGCCTTCGCGCCCCAACCTCCGCCGTACCTCGTCGCCTGGCCCCGCCTCCTCCCCGGAGTGGGCCACCGCCCGCGCCACCACCGCACTTGGAGCCAGCCCCGAGCGCCGCCGGCCACTCCAGGTCGCCGTCGCCCCGTTCCCAGCCACCCGTCGCCGGCAGCTGTTCCCAGCCAGATGCGTCGCCCTCGGTCTCCTCGATCTAGATCAGGTCGGAGGAGACGAGCGGCGCCTCCATCGCGCGTGGGCTGCTCGGCCTTCCGCAGCCCAGATGTTGCCGGCCCCAAGGCCTAGCTCCAGCTCCAGCCAGGCCCGCGACTGGCCCAGCCCAGCTCCTTCCCCAGCCCAGCCACTTTCTCCTTTAACTTGGGCCAGGCCCAATGGGTGAGCCTACCTAAGCCCCTCCCATGCGTACTATAGCTATTATGCGCTCTCTTTGTTTTTTTCCGGAGTTTTAAAATATGGCTAAGTCTGTGAAATTCATACATTTTGTTGCATGTTTGAGTGGCTGTAACTTTTTGTGCGTTGATCCAAATGGAGCATATGATATGTCCAAATGTTCGTTGTGATATGCTATTCATTTTGTTCCACTGTGGCATGCTTGTTTGAGTTCATCTTGATGCCCTAATCTTCGTTGCAAGAGTGCTATATGTTTAAAACTACGGGTAACTGTAATTTTGTTGCATGCTTGTGGTGATGATATCTTTTTGCATGTTTATCCAAATGAAGCATATGATATGTCAAAATGTTCATTGTGAAGTGCTATACATGATGGTTGCTGTAGCATTCATCTTAGGTGCCATATTGCCATGTTAATCTCTGTTGCAAAAGTGCATGTGGCTTTTAAGTGCTAAAACTTGTTATGAGATGTTGTTTTGTCTTGCTCATTGCTATTGGTGTGATTGTCTTTCATGCCATATGTCAATATGTTTTAGAAGCACAATAATGCCATCTTTGCTGTGGTGCAATCCACGTTTCATGATATGCCTTGAGGTGTTTACAACAAGCTTGCAAAGTGGCCTACTTGCTGTAGTATTTTCTGAGACTTGTTGAAAAAACTGCTAAGTCTGAAACTGTTAAACCTGATGCTATGTTTGCTTGATGCCCCACTCAAATCCATGCATGTTTTAGTATTCCCTATGATCATGACTTGTTGTCCATGTTATGCTCTATCCATCCATACCCTTATTTGCCATTATAGGATGTTTTAGCTTATTTATTTCTTGCTCTCAAGTTGCTATAAATGTACCTGTCAGATTATTATCAGCATGATCAATTTGGTGAAGCTTGTTGTTACTGATCTATGCCTCCTATGGAGTTGTTCCAATGGAGTTGCTTAAAGTATGCTATGTCTATTACATGTCCATGATCTTTATACACTTAGTAGAGTTGATATGCTTGTTGTTTTATGCCTTCGAAGGCAGCATCGTGATGATGTTTTGCCTTCCCAGATTTTGTCTAAGCCTGGATAAATTTATTGTAACTTGCCATGCTTGTTTAATTGTGTTCCAGAAAGTTTTTGGGTGTGCTCTAAGTTCATGCTTGTTAAGTATCATGTCTATTTCACATCGATGCCTTTTGTTATCATGTTTGGGTGCTGTAGCATATATATACCTTGCTCCAAAGTTGCTATGTGGCTATTAACTTCAGCTTTGCATTGTAACTTGTTTTGCTCATATCTTCTAGCCCGTTACTTGTTTTGAGCGTGCCCTATATGAAACTTGTGTGATTATGCATGTAGATGCATAATATCATGTTGTTTCCATGCTTGGAGTGTGTTTGCTTGTTGTTTGGATGCATCTTGCATATTTGACATGCTTGTCTTGTTTTGCTCATATCTTCTAGGCCGTAGCTCCGAATTAAACAAACTATATATGTAACTTGACTAGAATTTCGAGTAGATCATCATGGTGCATGTTAACCTGCTGTTTAACAACTTTAACTTAAGGTTTGTTCAGATCTGGTCCAATTTCGAAATGTGCATATGAGGACTTACCGGAATTGCTATATGTTGTTTCCGGCCTCATTTAACCTTGTTTGGTTGTGTTGTTCTTGTGTGCTTCATCCCTTGCCATGTTTTTGCATCATATAGACTTGTATTGCATCATACTTGGTTGAGCTTCTTGTCGTGTGCTTGTGTGGTGTGTTTACCGTGTTGCTTGCTTTCTTCTTGCTAGTTCTTTTCCGTTGCGATCATGAGGACTCGTTCGTCTACACTTGGTTCGTCTTCGTGGCTTCTTCTTCGTCTTCTTCATGGATTCGTTCTTCTTCCTTGCGGGATCTCAGGCAAGATGACCGTCACCTTGGATACCTTTACTATCATTTCCATGCTAGTTGTCTCGACGCTATCGTTATATGTCGCGCTACCTATCTATTTGTCAGCCTCTCCTTGTTGCCATGAAACCTTTAACCTTTGACACCTTCCCAGCAAACGATTGTTTGACTATGTTACCCGCTTGCTCAGCCCCTCTTATAGCATTGTTAGTTGCAAGTGAAGATGAAGATCGTTCCATGTTGGAACTTGTTGTTGGAATATCACAATATATCTTATATGCATTAACACACCTATATACTTGGCAATGGGTGGAAGGCTTGGCCTTTTGCTCGGTGTTTTGTCCCACTCATGCCACCTTAGGAGCCGATAAACCGGCGTTATGTTCCTTGATTTTGCGTTCCTTACACGGTTGGGTATATGGGGACCCCTTGACAGTTTGTCTTTGAATAAAACTCCTCCAGCAAGGCCCAACATTGGTTTTAATTCGCCTCATAATAACAACTTAATTATTTAATTAATTTTGCATAGGGGGTCGCGTCCCCGAGGATTCTTTTCTGCATAATAGGGGGGCCAATGCCGATGGTGTTGGTCCCAAACGGCCAGACTGCGGGGCCGCCACGGGGAAACTCGAGGTATCTGGCTCCCGTAGGCTTTCCCATCCGGACGTGGCCTAAGACGAGATATGCGCGGCTACTATCAGGGTGTCGGCACGCCGGGAGGTCTTGCTGGACTTGTTTTACCATTGTCAAAATGTCTTGTGCACCGGGATTCTGAGCCTGATCGGATTATCCCTAAGATAAGGGGTAATATTATTATTACTTCTGTTGATCGTGAGAGATTGTGATGGGCTAAGTTGGGACACCCCTACAGGGTTATGATCTTTCGAAAGCCGTGCCCACGGCTATGTGGCAGATTGGAATTTGTTAATGTCCGGTTGTAGAAAACTTGACAGAGGAACTGACTTAAAACACACGAACCGTGACCATCTCTTTTCACTTTGAGAAGAGAACACGGTGGGGTTATGTTTGACTCATAGGTAGTTCAGGATCTTTAGCGATCATTAATAGTTTGCGACCGTTTGTGTAGATGCTCATCTTATTCTTGTACTCGTAAGTTAGCCACCATACTTTTTGCTTAGCCACTGCTGCAACTTCACCACTTATCCCCTCCTTACCCATTAAGCTTTGCTAGTCTTGTTACGGATTGCTGAGTCCTCGTGGCTCACACATACTACAACACCAGTTGCAGGTGCAGGTTTCCGATGACTTGACGCGAGAGCGATGTCCTTTGTGTTGGAGTTCTTTCTTCTTCTTCTTCGTCAGTCTTGGGTTAGGTTCCTGGTCGGCAGCCAGGGATAGCAGATGGATGTCGTTGTGCTTTTCATATTTGCATCCGTAGTCAGATGCCTTGTATTGATGTTGTTCTATTCATGTGACTTGTATGAAGTGATGTATCCCCCATGTATTTATGTAATGGTACGATGTAATGATATCCATCTTGCTAAGCGCCTGAGATGCGGTTGTGCCCCAATCACGTATGAGTCTCGTGATCGGGATAGAATCACATCTTGGGCCTGACAGTGAGTAGGGATTGTCATGCAACGGATGCACTAGAGCTAAATATGTATGAAAGTCAACAAAAGAAACTAGTGGGTGTGCATCCAACTTGCTTGCTCACGAAGACCTAGGGCATTTGAGGAAGCCCATCGTTGGAATATACAAGCAAAGTTCTATAACAAAAATTCCCACTAGTATATAAAGTGACTAAGCATAAGACTCTCTAGAATGAAGAACATGGTGCTACTTTGAAGCACAAGTGTGGAAAAAAAGATAGTAGCAATTGTCCCTTTTTCTTTTCTTTTTTCTTTTTTTCTTTTTTTGGGCCTTTATTTTTTTCTTTGGCCTTTCTTTTTCTTTTTTTTATGTGGAGGGGCTTTATTGATTTAGCCCTTCCTCCCATGGGACAATTCTCTAATAATGATGATCATCACACTTTCATTACACCTCGATATTACAACTCGATAGTAGAACAAAGTATGACTCTATATGTGAATGCCTCCGGCGGTGTACCGGGATGTGCACTGAAAGAAGTGTGACATGTATGCAAAATTATGCATGGTGGCCTTGCCACAAATACGATGTCAACTACATGATCATGCATGGCAATATGACAATATGAAGCGTGTCATATGAACGGAACGGTGGAAAGTTGCATGGCAATATGACAATATGAAGCGTGTCATATGAACGGAACGGTGGAAAGTTGCATGGCAATATATCTCGGAATGGCTATGGAAATGCCATGATAGGTAGGTATGGAGGATGTTTTGAGGAATAATATGGTGTCTGTTTTGAGGAAGGATATATAGTGGGTGTATGGTACCGGCGAAAGTTGTGCGGTACAAGAGAGGCTAGCAACGGTGGAAGGGTGAGAGTGTGTATAATCCATGGACTCAACATTAGTCATAAGAACTCCTATACTTATTGCAAAAATCTACGAGTCATCAAAACAAAGCAATCAACACATGCTCCTAGGGGGGAGGTTGGTAAGAGTTAACCATCGCGCGCCCCCGACCTCCACACAAAGGTTGGCACTTTACAAATACCTCATGCTCTAACTTCGTCACATAGCGGTTCACCATACGTGCATGCTACGGGAATCGCTAACCTTAACACAAGTATTTCTCAATTTCATAATAAATCCACTAGCATGACTCTAATATCACTATCCTCATATCTCAGAACAATTATCAAGCATCCAACTTCTCATCATATTCAATGCACTTAGCGTGAAAGTTTTTACTACATTGATACTGGATGTCTATCATGTGAAGACTAGTTTTATAGCCTAAACACATTACCATGCTGTTTTAATATACTCTCAAAAGGTTATAAGTGAAGCATGAGAGTTCAACAATTTCTTCAAAATATTATCACCACCATGCTCTAAAAGATATAAGTGAAGCTCTAGAGCAAAAACTATTCAACTCAAAAGATATAAGTGAAGCACATAGAGTGTTCTAACAATTCCTAGGCCATATTTAACTCTCTCAAATAGGTGTGTCAAGAAAGTATAATTTAGGCAAACTAACAAGCAAAGACTCAAATTATACAGGACACTCCAAGCAAAACACATATCATGTGGTGAATAAAAATATAGCTCCAAGTATAGTTACCGATGGATGAAGACGAAAGAGGAGATGCCTTCCCGGGGCACCCCCAAGCTTAGGCTTTTAATTGTCCTTGAATTTTACTTGGGGTGCCATGGGCATCCCCAAGCTTAGGCCCTTGCTACTCTTTGTTCCATAGTCCATCAAAGCAATACTCAAAACTTGAAAATTTCACAACACAAAACTTAGACAAAAATCTCGTGAGCTCCGTTAGTATAAGAAAGCAAACCACTACTCAAAGGTACTGCAATGAAATTCATTTTTTGTTTAAATTGGTGTTAAACCTACTGTATTCCAACTTATCTATGGTTCATACTTCCCAATATTACTCATAATTGCATTGAAATAAGCAAACAACACACGAAAAACAGAATATGTCAAAAATAGAAAAGTCTGTAGTAATCTGCAGGTTTCACATACTTCTGTAACTCCCAAAAATTCAAACTAAATTGGTAAACGTGAGGAATTTGTCTGTTAATCATCTACAAAAATAATCAACTAAATAGCACGCCCCAGTAAAATCTGATGACCATTCTAGCGAGCGCTAACGATTCTGTTTTTCACAGCAAGATCATATAAACTTCACACAAGTCTTCCCAAAGGTTCTTCTTGGCACAAACAGTAAACAAAACATGAAACCACATCTAAACAGAAGTTAGATGCAATATTTATTCCCTAACAGCAGCAAAAAAAATTGGGTTGCCTCCCAACAAGCGCTATCGTTTTACGCCCCTAGCTAGGCACGATCCAAGGATAAATCTAGGTATTGCCATCCTTGATCTTCACCCTTTTTATGGTGTCAAGCTCGAATCCAGGAGGTTCTTTACGTTTCCCTTCATATTCGGAAATCTTTAGATCTAAAACATCCAACCGCTTATTACAAAGAGTAATCAACATATTCATGCGGTGGAGATTCCCACTAACACTTTTATAAGGTTCAAGAGACTTTTGTAATATTTATGTTACTTCGCAAATTTTCTCAAAAACTTGCATCCCTTCCTGGGTTGAATTTGACCCTTTTTGGGCAGGTAGTGTTGCTACCTCTTGAGCTTGCGTTGTATTCCTTCGAAGAGGAAAGGGAGATGCAGCACAGTAGCGTAAGTATTTCCCTCAGTTTTTGAGAACCAAGGTATCAATCCAGTAGGAGACCACGCGTGAGTCCCTCGCACCTGCACAAGCAAATAAGAACTTCGCAGCCAACGCGATAAGGGGTTGTCCATCCCTTTACGGTCACTTACGAGAGTGAGATCCGATAGAGATGATAATTATATTTTTGGTATTTATGGTTTAATAAAACAGCAAATAAAAGCAAAAAAAGTAAAGTAGATGTAGATTGATATGTTGAGAATAGATCTGGGGGCCATAGTTTTCTCTAGTGGTTTCTCTCATGATAGCGGCATTCTACGGCGGGTAAACAAATTATTGTTGAGCAATTGATAGAAAAGCAAATAATTATGAGACTATATAGGCACGATCATTGTATATAGGCATCACGTCCGAGACAAGTAGACCGACTCCTGCCTGCATCTACTACTATTACTCCACACATCGACCGCTATCCAGCATGCATCTAGTGTATTGAGTTCATAAGAACATAGTAACGCCTTAAGCAAGATGACATGATGTAGAGGGATAAACTCAAGCAATATGATGTAAACCCCATCTTTTTATCCTCGATGGCAACAATACAATACATGCCTTGCTGCCCCTACTGTCACTGGGAAAGTACACCGCAAGATTGAACCCAAAGCAAAGCACTTCTCCCATTGCAAGAACTATAGATCTAGTAGGCCAAACCAAACCAATAATTCAAAGGGACTTGCAAGGATATTATGAGCACACATAAAAAGTTCAGAGAAGAACCAAATATCTTTCATAGATAACCTTGATCATAAACTCACAATTCATCGGATCTCGACAAACACACCGCAAAAAGAGATTACATCGAATAGATCTCCTCGAAGACCGAGGAGAACTTTGTTTTGAGATCCAGAGAGAGAGAGAAGAAGCCATCTAGATACTAGCTATGGACCCGAAGGTCTGTCGTAAACTACTCACAACTCATGGTGAGGGCGATGATGATGATGATGAAGGCCTCCGTGATGGATCCCCCTCCCGGAACAGGATCCAAGATGGGATCTCCACGAGAACAGAAGCTACAACGGTGGAATTAGGGTTTTCTCTTTGCGTATGGAGTTTCTGGGGTACGTAGGTATATATAGGAAGAAGGAGGGCACCGGGGGCCGTGTGGGCCAGCCTCGAGGCAGGGGGCGTGCCCTGAGAAGGGGGGCGCGCCCCCACCCTCGAGGGCAGCCCAGCAGTCCCCTGACTTGGTCCTCACGCTTTCCGTGCGTGATTTCCTCCAAAAATATCTCTCGCGAAGGTTTCATTCCGTTTGGACACCGTTTGATATTCCTTTTCTGCAAAACCCTGAAATAGGCAAAAAACAGCAATCTGGACTGGGCCTTTGGGTTAGTAGGTTAGTCCCAAAAATGATATAAAAGTAAATGATAAAGCCCATTAAACATCCAAGACTTCATAAATAATAGCATGGAACAATAAACAATTATAGATACGTTGGAGACGTATCAACCATCCCCAAGCTTAATTCCTGCTCGTCCTCGAGTAGGTAAATGATAAAGAAAGAATTTTTGATGTGGAATGCTAACCAATATAGTTTTTCAATGTAATTCTCTTAATTGTGGCATGAATGTTCAGACTTGAAAGATTCAAGATAAAAGTCTATATTGACATAAGAAATAACAATACTTCAAGCAATACTAACAAAGCAATCATGTCTTATCAAAATACCATGGCTAAAGGAAGTTATCCCTACAAAATCATATGGTCTGGCTATGCTCCCTCTTCATCACACAAAATATTCATATCATGCACAACCCCGATTGCAGCCAAGCATTTGTTTTCATACTCTATTTTTTTCAAAGCTTTCAACTTTCACGCAATACATGAGCGTGAGCCATGGATATAGCAGTACGGTTGGAATAGAGGTGGTTGTGGAGAAGACAAAAAGAGGAAGATATTCTCACATCGAATAGGCGTATCAACGGGCTACGGAGATGCCCATTAATAGATATCAATGTGAGTGATTAGGGATTGCCATGCAACGGATGCACTAGAGCTAAATAGGAATGAAAGCTCAACAAAAGAAACTAGTGGGTGTGCATCCAACTTGCTTGCTCACGAAGAGCTAGGGCATTTGAGGAAGCCCATTGTTGGAATATACAAGCCAAGTTCTATAATGAAAATTCCCACTAGTATATGAAAGTGACTAATCATGAGACTCTCTACAATGAAGATCATGGTGCTACTTTGAAGCACAAGTGTGGAAAAAGATAGTAGCAATTGTCCCTTTTCTCTTTTCTCTCATTTTTTTGGAGGGGTTTTTCTCTCTTTTTTTTATTAGCCCCTCTCTATTTTTAGGCCTTCTCTTTTTTTATCGGCCTTTCCTCACACGGGACAATGCTCTAATAATGATGAACATCACACTTTTTGTTACAAATTGAAATTACAACTTGATACTAAAACAAGTATGACTCTACATGAATGCCTCCGGCGGTGTACCGACATAAGCAATGAATCAAGAGCGACATATATGAAAAATTATGCATGGTTGCTTGGACACAACTACGATGTCAACTACATGATCATGCATGGCACTATGACAATATGATGCGTGTCATATGAACGGAACGGTGGAAAGTTGCATGGCAATATATCTCGGAATGGCTATGGAAATGCCATGATAGGTAGGTATGGTGGCTATTTTGAGGAAGGATATATAGTGGGTTTATGGTACCGGCGAAAGTTGCGCGGTACAAGAGAGGCTAGAAATGGTGGAAAGGTGAGAGTGCGTATATTCCATGGACTCAACATTACTCATAAGAACTCATATACTTATTGCAAAAATCTACGATTCATCAAAAAAAGCAATCAACGCATGCTCCTAGGGGGGAGGTTGGTAGGAGTTAACGATCGCGCGCCCCCGACCTCCACACAAAGCTTGGCACTCTACAAATACCTCATGCTCTAACTTTGTCACATAGCGGTTCACCATACGTGCATGATACGGGAATCACTAACCTTAACACAAGTATTCTTCAATTTCATAATAACTCCACTAGCATGACTCTAATATCACTATCCTCATGTCTCAAAACAATTATCAAGCATCCAACATCTCATTCTATTCAATGCACTTGGTGTGAAAATTTTACTACATTGACATTGGATGTTTATCATGTGAAGACTAGTTTCTTTAGCCTAAACACATTACCATGCTGTTTTAATGGACTCTCAAATATATATAAGTGAAACACGAGAGTTTAACAATTTCTACAAAATATTACCACCACCGTGTTCTAAAAGATATAAGTGAAGCACTAGAGCAAAAACTATTCAACTCAAAAGGTATGAGTGAAGCACATAGAGTGTTCTTATAATTTCCAGGCCATATTTAACTCTCTCAAATAGGTGTGTCCAGCAAGGATGATTGTGGAAAACTAACAATCAAAGACTCAAATTATACAAGACGCTCCAAGCAAAACACATAGCATGTTGCGAATAAAAATATAGCTCCAAGTATAGTTACCGATGGATGAAGACGAAAGAGGGGATGCCTTCCCGGGGCATCCCCAAGCTTAGGATTTTGATTATCTTGATTTTACTTGGGATGCCATGGGCATCCCAAACCTTGGGCCTTTGCTACTCCTTGTTCCATAGTCCATCAAAGCAATACTCAAAACTTGAAAACTTCACAACACAAAACTTAGACAAAAATTCTCGTGAGCTCCGTTAGTAAGAAAAGGCAAACCACTACTCAAGGTACAACAAGGAATTCATTCTTTGTTTATATTGGTGTTAAACATACTGTACTCCAAGTTCTCTATGATTCATATCCTCCAATATTACTCATAGAAGCATCGGAATAAGCAAACAACACACGAAAAACAGAATCTGTCAAAAACAGAACAGTCTGTAGTAATCTGCTGGGTTCGCCTACTTCTGGAACTCCAAAAAATTCAAAATAAATAGGTAAATATGTGCAATTTGTCTACCAATCAGAAGAAAAAAGAATCAACTAAAAAGCACGCTCCAGTAAAATCTGAAGACTACTCTAGCGAGCGCTAACGATTCTGTTTTTCACAGCAAGATCAAATAAACTTCACACAAGTCTTACCAAAGGTTCTACTTGGCACAAACACTAAACAAAACATGAAACCACATATAATCAGAGGCTAGATGCAATATTTATTCCCTAACAGCAACAAAAGCAAAATACATAAAATTGTGTTGCCTCCCAACAAGCGCTATCGTTTTACGCCCCTAGCTAGGCACGATTAATTCAATGATGTTCACATGAAAGATAATAATTGAAGCACACAAAGAGCATCATAAAGCATGTGAAAATCACATCTAAGTCTAACATACTTCCTATGCATAGGCATTTTATAGGAAAACATATTACCAAGACAAGCAAGATCTAGCATATGCAAGGCAGAAGAAAGAGCCAATAGCAATCTCAACATAACGAGAGGTAATTTAGTAACATGAAAATTCTTACAACCATATTTTCCTCTCTCATAATAATTGCATGTAGGATCATAAGAAAATTCAACAATATAGCTATCACATAACATATTCTCAACATGATCCACATGCATACGAAGTTGACATTCTTCCAAAATAGTGGGAGTAACATTAACTAAAGTCATGACCTCTCCAAACCCACTCTTATAAAAAATCATAAGATTGATCATACTCCAAATATGTGGGATCTAAAGTTGACACTCTTCCAAACCCACTTTCAATCTTATTGCAAACATTATTATCAATCTTACATTCATCATGGGGATTAAATAAATTTTTAAGATCATAAGAAGAATCACCCCAATCATGATCATTGAAACAAGTAGTGGACATAGCAATACTAGCATCCCCAAGCTTAGGGTTTTGCGTATCATTAGCACAATTGACATTAATAGAATTTATAATAACAACATTGCAACCATGCTTTGCACTCAAGGAGCTATCGTGAATCAATTTATGTTTTTCTTTCAATACTTCGTCACAATTTTCAGGTTCACAAATTTCAAGCAAAACCCCGTAAAGATAATCTAGTGCAGTCAACTCACTAGCAATAGGTTCAACATAATTGGATCTCTTAAAGAGATCAGAAAGTGGACGAGGATCCATACTTTAGCAAGCGAAGATGCAAGATAATTGAGGGCACATAGCACACAAGCAAACGAGAGGCAAGCGAACGGTAAACACACGGCAGAAGAAGGGCAAATAAAATGGGAAGGGTGAAGTGGGGGAGAGAAAAACAAGAGGCAAAAAATGTAATGCGAAGGATAAGGGTTTGTGATAGGTACTTGGTATATAACTTTTGCGTAAGCCTCCCCGGCAATGGCGCCATAAATTCTTCTTGCTACCTCTTGGGCTTGCGTTGTATTCCCTCGAAGAGGAAAGGGAGATGCAGCATAGTAGCGTAAGTATTTCCCTCAGTTTTTTAGAACCAAGGTATCAATCCAGTAGGAGACCATGCGCAAGTCCCTCGCACGTGCACAAACAAATAAGAAATTTGCAACCAATGCGATAAGGGGTTGTCAATCCCTTTACTGTCACATACGAGAGTGAGATCTGATAGAGATGATAATTATATTTTTGGTATTTTTGGTTTAATAAAACACAAATAAAAGCAATAAAAGTAAAGTAGATGTAGATTGATATGTTGAGAATAGATCCGACGGCCATAGTTTTCTCTAGTGGCTTCTCTCATGATAGCAGTATTCTATGGCGGGTAAACAAATTACTGCCGAGCAATTGATAGAAAAGCGAATAATTATGAGACTATCTAGGCATGATCATTGTATATAGGCATCACGTCCGAGACAAGTAGACCGACTCCTGCCTGCATCTACTACTATTGCTCCACACATCGACCGCTATCCAGCATGCATCTAGTGTATTGAGTTCATAAGAACAGAGTAACGCCTTAAGCAAGATGACATGATGTAGAGGGATAAACTCAAGCAATATGATGTAAACCCCATCTTTTTATCCTCAATGGCAACAATACAATACGTGGGTTGCTACCCCTACTGTCACTGGGAAAGGACACCGCCAGATTGAACCCAAAGCCAAGCACTTCTCCCATTGCAAGAACTATAGATCTAGTAGGCCAAACCAAACCAATAATTCGAAGAGACTTGCAAGGATATTATGAGCACACATAAAAAGTTCAGAGAAGAACCAAATATCTTTCATAGATAACCTCGATCATAAACTCACAATTCATCGGATCTCGACAAACACACCGCAAAAAGAGATTACATCGAATAGATCTCCTCGAAGACCGAGGAGAACTTTGTATTGAGATCCAGAGAGAGAGAAGAAGCCATCTAGATACTAGCTATGGACCCGAAGGTCTGTGGTAAACTACTTACAACTCATGGTGAGGGCGATGATGATGATGATGAAGGCCTCCGTGATGGATCCCCCTCCCGGAACAGGCTCCGAGATGGGATCTCCATGGGAACAGAAGCTACGGCGGTGGAATTAGGGTTTTCTCTCTGCGTATGGAGTTTCTGGGGCACGCAGGTATATATAGGAAGAAGGAGGGCACTGGGGGCCGTGTGGGCCAGCCTTGAGGCAGGGGGCGCGCCCCCACCCTCGAGGGCGGTGAAATTCATTTTTTGTTTAAATTGGTGTTAAACCTACTGTATTCCAACTTATCTATGGTTCATACTTCCCAATATTACTCATAATTGCATTGAAATAAGCAAACAACACACGAAAAACAGAATATGTCAAAAATAGAAAAGTCTGTAGTAATCTGCAGGTTTCACATACTTCTGTAACTCCCAAAAATTCAAACTAAATTGGTAAACGTGAGGAATTTGTCTGTTAATCATCTACAAAAATAATCAACTAAATAGCACGCCCCAGTAAAATCTGATGACCATTCTAGCGAGCGCTAACGATTCTGTTTTTCACAGCAAGATCATATAAACTTCACACAAGTCTTCCCAAAGGTTCTTCTTGGCACAAACAGTAAACAAAACATGAAACCACATCTAAACAGAAGTTAGATGCAATATTTATTCCCTAACAGCAGCAAAAAAAATTGGGTTGCCTCCCAACAAGCGCTATCGTTTTACGCCCCTAGCTAGGCACGATCCAAGGATAAATCTAGGTATTGCCATCCTTGATCTTCACCCTTTTTATGGTGTCAAGCTCGAATCCAGGAGGTTCTTTACGTTTCCCTTCATATTCGGAAATCTTTAGATCTAAAACATCCAACCGCTTATTACAAAGAGTAATCAACATATTCATGCGGTGGAGATTCCCACTAACACTTTTATAAGGTTCAAGAGACTTTTGTAATATTTATGTTACTTCGCAAATTTTCTCAAAAACTTGCATCCCTTCCTGGGTTGAATTTGACCCTTTTTGGGTAGGTAGTGTTGCTACCTCTTGAGCTTGCGTTGTATTCCTTCGAAGAGGAAAGGGAGATGCAGCACAGTAGCGTAAGTATTTCCCTCAGTTTTTGAGAACCAAGGTATCAATCCAGTAGGAGACCACGCGTGAGTCCCTCGCACCTGCACAAGCAAATAAGAACTTCGCAGCCAACGCGATAAGGGGTTGTCCATCCCTTTACGGTCACTTACGAGAGTGAGATCCGATAGAGATGATAATTATATTTTTGGTATTTATGGTTTAATAAAACAACAAATAAAAGCAAAAAAAGTAAAGTAGATGTAGATTGATATGTTGAGAATAGATCTGGGGGCCATAGTTTTCTCTAGTGGCTTCTCTCATGATAGCGGCATTCTACGGCGGGTAAACAAATTATTGTTGAGCAATTGATAGAAAAGCAAATAATTATGAGACTATATAGGCACGATCATTGTATATAGGCATCACGTCCGAGACAAGTAGACCGACTCCTGCCTGCATCTACTACTATTACTCCACACATCGACCGCTATCCAGCATGCATCTAGTGTATTGAGTTCATAAGAACATAGTAACGCCTTAAGCAAGATGACATGATGTAGAGGGATAAACTCAAGCAATATGATGTAAACCCCATCTTTTTATCCTCGATGGCAACAATACAATACATGCCTTGCTGCCCCTACTGTCACTGGGAAAGGACACCGCAAGATTGAACCCAAAGCAAAGCACTTCTCCCATTGCAAGAACTATAGATCTAGTAGGCCAAACCAAACCAATAATTCAAAGGGACTTGCAAGGATATTATGAGCACACATAAAAAGTTCAGAGAAGAACCAAATATCTTTCATAGATAACCTTGATCATAAACTCACAATT
Organism: Secale cereale; assembly: GCA_902687465.1. Lineage (NCBI taxonomy): Eukaryota > Viridiplantae > Streptophyta > Magnoliopsida > Poales > Poaceae > Secale > Secale cereale. The sequence goes on from LR738710.1 coordinate 897,462,375, forward strand.
CATCGGATCTCGACAAACACACCGCAAAAAGAGATTACATCGAATAGATCTCCTCGAAGACCGAGGAGAACTTTGTTTTGAGATCCAGAGAGAGAGAGAAGAAGCCATCTAGATACTAGCTATGGACCCGAAGGTCTGTTGTAAACTACTTACAACTTATGGTGAGGGCGATGATGATGATGATGAAGGCCTCCGTGATGGATCCCCCTCCCGGAACAGGCTCCGAGATGGGATCTCCATGGGAACAGAAGCTACGGTGGTGGAATTAGGGTTTTCTCTCTGCGTATGGAGTTTCTGGGGTACACAGGTATATATAGGAAGAAGGAGGGCACTGGGGGCCGTGTGGGCCAGCCTTGAGGCAGGGGGCGCGCCCCCACCCTCGAGGGCAACCCAGCTATCCCCTGACTTGGTCCTGATGCTTTCCGTGCATGATTTCCTCCAAAAATATCTCTCACGAAGGTTTCATTCCGTTTGGACTCCGTTTGGACTCCGTTTGATATTCCTTTTCTGCAAACCCTTGAAATAGGCAAAAACCAGCAATCTAGACTGGGCCGTTGGGTTAGTAGGTTAGTCCCAAAAAATGATATAAAATTGAATGATAAAGCCCATTAAACATCCAAGACTTCATAAATAATAGCATGGAACAATAAAAAATTATAGATACGTTGGAGACGTATCAAGTGTTCCTACTATTCCCTCTATAATTTCATGCGCAATACTAGGATCAACTTCGATAAAATTCCCTTTGGCAACGCAATCCAAGAGTTATCTATGAGGCATATTTAATCCAACATAAAAATTGCGAAGCAAGATTCTAAAATTCACCTCTAAGGTGCACTTGCGATAAGATTCCATCATCCGAAACCAAGTATCTTTTAAGTTCTCCCCTTGCTTTTGCTTGAAGTGAAGCACTTCAAACCCGGGAGACAAAGGAGCGGATAAGGGACTAGCCATAATGACAAGCAAGCAATCCAACACACACAAGCAAACAAGAAGCAAGCGAACGATAAACACACGGCAGAAGAAGGGCAAATAAAACGGCAAGGGTGAAGTGGGGGAGAGGAAAATGAGAGGCAAAAATGTAATGTGAAGGATAAGGGTTTGTGATAGGTACTTGGTATATGACTTTTGCGTAAGCGTCCCCGGCAACGGTGCTAGAAATTCTTCTTGCTACTTCTCGAGCTTGCGTTGTATTCCCTCGAAGAGGAAAGGGAGATGCAACATAGTAGCATAAGTATTTCCCTCAGTTTTTGAGAACCAAGGTATCAATCCAGTAGGAGACCATGCGCGAGTCCCTCGCACCTGCAGAAACAAATAAGAACTTCGCAGCCAACGCGATAAGGGGTTATCAATCCCTTTACAGTCACTTACAAAAGTGAGATATGATAGAGATGCTAGTTTATATTTTTGGTATTTTGTTTATAAGAATAGAAAGTAAAAGCGGAAAAAGTAAAGTAGATGTAGATTGATATGTTGAGAATAGACCCGGGGGCCATAGTCTTCTCTAGTGGCTTCTCTCATGATAGCGGTATTCTACGACGGGTAAACAAATTACTGTCGAGCAATTGATAGAAAAGCGAATAATTATGAGACTATCTAGGCATGATCATTGTATATAGGCATCACATCCGAGACAAGTAGACCGACTCCTGCCTGCATCTACTACTATTACTCCACACATCGACCGCTATCCAGCATGCATCTAGTGTATTGAGTTCACAAGAACAGAGTAACACCTTAAGCAAGATGACATGATGTAGAGGGATAAACTCAAACAATATGATATAAACCCCATATTTTTATCCTCAATGGCAACAATACAATACGTGCCTTGTTGCCCCTAGTGTCACTGGGAAAGGACACTGCAAGATTGAACCCAAAGCCAAGCACTTCTCCCATTGCAAGAACTATAGATATAGTAGGCCAAACCAAACCAATAATTCGAAGAGACTTGCAAGGATATTATGAGCACACATAAAGAGTTCAGAAAAGAACCAAATATTCCTCATAGATAATATTGACCATAAAATCACAATTCATCGGATCTCGACAAACACACCGCAAAAAGAGATTACATCGAATAGATCTCCTCGAAGACCGAGGAGAACTTTGTATTGAGATCCAAAGAGAGAGAAGAAGCCATCTTGATACTAGCTATGGACCCGAAGGTCTGTGGTAAACTACTCACAACTCATGGTGAGGGTGATGATGATGTTGTAGAAGCACTCCGTGATGGTTCCCCCCTCCGGCGAAGCTCCGGAATAGGCCCCAAGATGGGAACTCACGGGAACAGAAGGTTACGGCGGTGGAACTAGGATTTTCTCTCCTCTTCTCATGGATTCGGGGTACGTAGGCTTATATAGGAGGAAATAGGATACCGGGGGACTCACGAGGGACCCACGAGGTAGGGGGGCGCGCCCTGGGCAGGGGGCGCGCCCCCCCCCCCTTGTGGGCACCTCGTGGACCCTACTCCGTGCTTCTCAAGTCTCCCGTGCGTGATTTTCTCCAAAAATATCTCTCCCGATGGTTTCATTCCGTTTGGACTCCGTTTGATATTCCTTCTCTGCAAAACCCTAAAACAGGCAAAAAACAGCAATCTGGACTGGGCCTTTGGGTTAGTAGGTTAGTCCCAAAAATAATATAAAAGTGTATAACAAAGCGCATTAAACATCCAAAACATCATAAATTATAGAATTATAGATACGTTGGAGACGTATCAGGTCCATCTTGATCTTGTGATCATCGACGGCTTCCGCAACATGCAACTCCAATTCCATCTTCTCTTCCTCCGTTTTTCTAATTTTTTCTTCAAGGAAATGTTTTCCTTTTCAACTAAATTTAACCTCTCCACAAGAGGGTCGGTTGGAATTTCCGGTTCAACTACCTCCTAGACATATAAAACATCTATGTCAGGTTGGTTGGCATAATTCTCATAAACACTAAAACAAATAGTTATAAATTAAAGATAATATACCACATCCGAATCGTAGATAGGACAAGGGCCGACATGGGCGGATAGCAAAACCATCGCACTATATAATAACAAGCAATAGTAAAAGTAAGAAAATTAGACAAATATCTATCTAAAGAAATAATAACAAGCAATAATAAAAGTAAGAAAAGCATAGACAGAACAAGAGGCTCACCACGGTGGTGCCGGTGACGAGATCGGCGGGGGCAATCGACGGCGGTGAAGACGGGGACGGGACGTGACGGACCGCTAAACCTAGACAAATCTCGGAGAAAATGGAGCTTGGAGTTCGAGCTTCGAGAGGAGAAAAGCTTAACTAGTGTGGCTCGGGCATTTCATCGAACACCTCATGTGCATAGGAGGTGAGCTAGCTAGAGCACCACAAAGCTCCCCCCTCGTCGGCCAGGAAAAACAGAGCAGTGGAGTGGTGGGTGATGGGTTATATATAGGAAACTCATTGGTCCCGGTTCGTGATAGGAACTGGGTCTAAAGGACCCCCTTCTATCCCGGTTCTAGACAAGAACCGGGACCAATGGGTGTGGGCCGGGAGCGAGTCCCATTGGTCCCGGTTCGTGTCTGGAACCGGGACAAATGGGTCCGGACCAACCGGGACAGATGCCCCACGAGGCCCCGCCGACCCCCTGGGCGCACGAACCGAAACATATGCCCCCATGGGTTCCGGTTCGTGAGTGAACCGGGACTAATGGGCTTGCCAGGCCCGAACCAAAGCCCTATTTTCTACTAGTGCATGTGCATAACACTCATCAACTACCCTAAACCCTATACACTTATTAACATCTAGCTAGTAAGCAAAAACAGAATTCGTAGTATACAAGACAGTGTGACTCACGTGAAGTTGTAAGGAACTAGTATATCTCCATTGGTATTGAGGCGCTTCAAGAACTCTAGCATCTTGTCCTCTACGTCCTCTCGATACCATGCAAGTGTCCATGTCTCTTGATAATTGGTATTTGGGTCAATGAACCCAATGCCATAGCGTCCAGCTTTTTTAATTTCATAGGTCTTCATCCTGCATAATTAATACCATAGAAAAGAATATAGTTAGGATAATTACAGGTAATGATCAACGAGCACTAAGCTAGTTTGAGACTTAAATTACAGAAAGAAATCACTTACAGACAATAGCACTGACGATAGATTTGTTGAGTGCGTCTTGATTGAATAACTGAAACATTTCTGAATACTCAACGGACAGAGCGGTCTCATAGAAGTAATGCTCTGCCTTGACATTCACCATGATGGACTCTCGATTGTGACTCTTGCAAATTTTCAGGTACCAATCATGCAATTCATACATTCTGGTTGGGCGCTTCTTGACCTCCTCAGGCTCTAGCATAGGTTGATCGTGGACATATTGTCGTTTTAGTTCCTCCTCTCTAAAAGTTTCCATGGGCTCAAGCCCTAGGAGTTGTTCACAGTGCATCCGATCTCTCTAGTCTGCCTTCTATGATCGTCGGCTATTAGCACATCATCATCGGTGCCGGTACTTGATACGTCTCCAACGTATCTATAATTTTTGATTGTTCCATGCTATTATATTATCCTTCTAGGATGTCTTATGGGCTTTATTATACAATTTTATATGATTTTTGGGACTAACCTATTAACCCAGAGCCCAGTGCCAGTTTCTGTTTTTCTTCTGTTTTAGGGTTTTACAAAAAAGGAATATCAAACAGAGTCCAATTGACGAGCCAATTTTTTCTGATTTTTTCTAGACCAAAAGAAGCCCCCGAAGCAAAAGAGTTGGGCCAGGAGACTTGCCCTCGAGGGTGGAGGGCACGCCCTGGGCACGGGGGCGCGCCCTCCTATCTCGAGGACAGCCCAGAAGCCCCCCTGACGTGTGCCCTACGCCAAAAAATCCTATAAATACTGAAACCTTCAGAAATTAACCTAGATAGGGAGTTCCACCTTCGAAAGCCTCTGTAGCCACCGAAAACCAATCTACACCCGTTCTGGCACCCTGCCGGAGGGGGGGAATCCCTCTCCGATGGCTATCTTCATCATCCCGGCGCTCTCCATGACGAGGAGGGAGTAGTCCACCCTCGGGGCTGAGGGTATGTATCAGTAGCTACGTGTTTGATCTCTCTCTCTCTCTCTCTCTCTCTCTCTCTCTCTCTC
>LR738710.1:897467528-897482626 GCA_902687465.1 Secale cereale
GATCTTGATGTATCGCGAGCTTTGCTATTCTAGTTGGATCTTCTTCTCCCCCTCTACTCTCTTGTAATGGATTGAGTTTTCCCTTTGAAGTTATCTTATCAGATTGAGTCTTTAAGGATTTGAGAACACTTGATGTATGTCTTGCGCGTGTTTATCTGTGGTGACAATGGGATATCATGTGATCCACTTGATGTATGTTTTGGTGATCAACTTGCGGGTTCCGTGACCTTGGGAATCTATGCATAGGGATTGGCACACGTTTTCGTCTTGACTCTTCGATAGAAACTTTGGGGCACTCTAAGTTCTATGTGTTGGTTGAATAGATGTTTCTGAGATTGTGCGATGCATATCGTATAGTCATGCCCACGGATACTTGAGGTGACAATGGAGTATCTAGGTGACATTAGTGTTTTGATTGATTTGTGTCTTAAGGTGCTATTCTAGTACGAACTCTATGATAGATTGAACGTTACTACAGACTCTTGAATAGATCGATCAGAAAGAATAGCTTTGAGGTGGTTTCGTACCCTACCATAATCTCTTCATTTGTTCTCCGCTATTAGTGACTTTGGAGTGTCTCTTTGTTGCATGTTGAGGGCTAGTAATATGATCCAATTATGTTATCCTTGTTGAGAGAACTTGCACTAGTGAAAGTATGAACCCTAGGCCTTGCCTACTATCATTGCAATACCGTTTATGCTCACGTTTACCCCTTGCTACCTTGCTGTTTTTATATTTTCCTTTTACAAAAACCTATATCTACCATCCATATTGCACTTGTATCACCATCTCTTCGTCGAACTAGTGCACCTATACAATTTATCATTCTATTGGGTGTGTTGGGGACACAAGAGACTCTTTGTTATTTGGTTGCAGGGTTGCTTGAGAGAGACCATCTTCATCCTACACCTCCCACAGATTGATAAACCTTAGGCCATCCACTTGAGGGAGATTTGCTACTGTCCTACAAACCTCTAGACTTGGAGGCCCAACAACGTCTACAAGAAGAAGGGTGCGTAGTAGACATCAAGCTCTTTTCTGGCTCCAGTGCCGGGGAGGTTAGTGCTTGAAGGTATATCTTCAGATCTTGCAATCGAATCTTTTAGTTTCTTGCTTTATCACTAGTTTAGTTTATAAAAGAAAACTACCCAAAAAATGGAATTAAGGTTGCCTCATATGCTTCATTTTTTTAATATCTTTCGTGAAAATGATGGGAAGGAAAATTGTGCTCAAGTACTAGAAGAAGAATTACATAGAATGCTTGGCACTAAAGACTTGAATGATGAGCATGCTTGCAATGTTGTTAGTGTGAATCCTTTGAATATCCATGGTACTAATGATGATTGCACTAGTCAAGATGAAAATATCTCATATAAGCATGTTGATTTTTGTTGAGTGTATAGAGTTTGCAAGTACATACCAAAGAGGGAAGATAGATTTTGCAAGAGGCATAAGTATTTAGAAACTAAATGGTTGCTATAGATGGTAGATGATTGTGCTGAAAATTTAAAATATCTTAGCCGTAATTGTGAACTTTGCAATGAACGTGGTCATTTCATTACCCAATGTGAATTGTTTCATGATTAAATCATGTCCAAACATTGTGATGACTTGATTTCCCTTGCACATCATAATGAACTCTTGCTTTTGGGTTATGAAGAAATTAGATGTAGAACTAAGTTTCTTCCAGGATTTGCCATTGATAAACTTCTTGAGTTTGATATAGAGGAAATATATATGTATTGTGCGGTGAATTGCATAAAAAAATCCTTATATTGCCAATTACCTTAAGTCAAGAAAACAAATAGGAGATGAAGAGAATACTAATGAAAGGGAAGAGATTTCCCAATATCCTCCTATTATTTCTTATGATGAATCAGGTAACGAGGAGGAGCCTCCTATTCTACCAATCTCAGTAGTAAGGAGCTCCAAAAAGAAGATTAAACCCACGCATGATGAGAAGAAGAAAAAGAAAAGATGGAGAAGCTAAGACAAAAAGGTATTCCTTCCAAATGATGTTGCTTCTATTACTCATTGTGATGATGATAATTGCTATACTATCGGTGCCATCCATACTATTAACAATGAGAGTGATTATGCTTATGATATGGAAAGACCCAAGCTTGGGGATGCTATGTTTGATGAGAATGATATATTTGAGAATTTATTTGCTGCAATTAATGTTTGCCCCAAGCTTGGGGATGCTACGCTTGATGAAGATGATATTTTTAGCCTCCCAAGTCTTGATATGCAAATCTATTATGATGAAAGCATGCCTCCTATTTATGATGATTATTGTGATGCCACTTATGCTATAAAAAGTACTAATGATTATACTGATAAAACTTGTCATGATTATGATTACCCTTTCTCTGAACATTACTCTTTTAATGTGGAAACAATCTATAGTATTCAAATCTCTTATGATACTCCCACTATTCTGAATGAGAAGAATTTTCCTTGTGTGGAGAGTACTAAAATTTATATGGAAGTAGATCAAGAAAAGAATGCTTTATGTGCTGGTTATATTGTTGAATTCATTCATGATGCTACTGAAAATTATTACGAGAGAGGAACATATGTTTGTACCTATTGCAATAATATCAAGTTTCCTCTCTATGTGCTTAAAGTTTTGAAGCTATACTTGTTTTGCCTTCCTATGCTAGTTGATTATCGTTCCCATAAGTTGTTTGCCTACAAAATCCCTATGCATAGGAAGTGGGTTAGAATTAAATGTGCTATTCATATGCTTCATGATGCCCCGATTATGTTTCAATTCTTATCTCTTACGTGAGCATCATTATGCCTAGCTAGGGGCGTAAAACGATAGCGCTTGTTGGGAGGCAACCCAATTTTATGTTTTTTGTTTTTGTTGCTCTTAGGGAATAAATATTGCATATAGCCTCTGATTAGATGTGGTTTCATGTTTTGTTTAGTGCTTGTGCCATGTAGAACCTTTGGTAAGACTTGTGTGAAGTTTATGTGATCTTTCTGTGAAAAACAGAATCGTTAGCGCTCGCTAAAGTAGTCTTCAGATTTTACTGGAGCGTACTATTTAGTTGATTCTTTTTGCAGATGATTGGTAGACAAATTCTGAAAATTTACCAATTTATTTTGATTTTTTTGGAGTTCCAGAAGTAGGCGAACCCTGCAGATTACTACAGACTGTTCTGTCTTTGACAGATTCTGTTTTTCGTGTGTTGTTTGCTTATTCCGATGCATCTATGAGTAGTATTGGAGGATATGAACCATAGAGAAGTTGGAGTACAGTAGGTTTAACACCAATATAAACAAAGAATGAATTCATTGCTGCACCTTTGAGTACTGGTTTTCTTTCTTATACTAACGGAGCTCACGAGAATTTTTGTCTAAGTTTTGTGTTGTGAAGTTTTCAAGTTTTGAGTATTGCTTTGATGGACTATGGAACAAGGAGTAGCAAAGGCCTAAGCTTGGGGATGCCCATGGAACCCCAAGTAAATTCAAGGACAACCAAAAGCCTAAGATTGGGGATGCCCCGGGAAGGCATCCCCTCTTTCGTCTTCATCTATCGGTAACTATACTCGGAGCTATATTTTTATTCACCACATGATATGTGTTTTTCTTGGAGCGTCAATTTAGTTTATTTTGTTTTGCTTTCTGTTTAAATAATATACCAAGATCTGAAGTTCTTAAATGTTAGAGAGTCTTCACATAGTTACATAATTATTCAACTACTCATTGATCTTCACTTTTATCTTTCGGAGTAGTTTGTTGTTTGCTCTAGTGCTTCACTTATAGCTGTTAGAGCACGACGGTGGTTTTATTTTGAAGAAATAGATGAACTCTCGTACTTCACTTATATCTATTTGAGAGTCTTTTAAAACAGCATGGTAATGTGTTTAGGCTAAAGAAACTAGTCTTCACATGGTAGACATCCAATGTCAATGTAGTAAAAAAAATCACACCAAGTGCATTGAATAGAATGAGATGTTGGATGCTTGATAACTGTTTTGAGATATGAGGATAGTGATATTAGAGTCATTCTAGTGGAGTTATTATGAAATTGAGAAATGCTGGTGTTAAGGTTAGTGATTCCCGTAGCATGCACGTATGGTGAACCGCTATGTGATGAAGTTAGAGCATGAGGTATTTGTAAAGTGTCAACATTTGTGTGGAGGTCGGTGTCGGTGTACAAAAAGAGGGGTACACTTTTTGTACCCCTATGACTGTGCACGGGCAGTCTGAGCCACGGGCACCACCACACCAATCATGGCAAGGGAGGTGAGCCAGGGTAAGACCGAAGCTCGATGGAACTGGAGCAACACGAAGAACAAGACCACAAGAGCAAAGGGACAAAGCGGCTTCCCCCGGCGAGATCCTTGCCGGGAGCCAGTTTCAGTAGCCCCGACAAGATCCTTGCCGGGGCCAGCTCTAGCAGCCCCGGCAAGACCCTTGCCGTGGCAGCTCGCCCCACGCCTACGGAGCGGATCACCTTTTGAGTCCACTGCCCCCATAGGGCAAGGATTGAGAGAACCGCGGCAAGACCCTTGCCGAGGAGATCCGCAGGGCCACCATCAGGCCCACACCAACTGAGTTACCACTGCCCCATACAGCTGCCGACCCAACCAGCTGAGCAGGCACCTGCGTGGCAACATGCAGATCTTCGTGGAAGACCCACCATTGCGCCACCTCAGCTGCCTGCCTGCCTACATGGCGTCTCAGGCATCGCTGGCCAGGGCGCGTGTCAACACCAGAAGGAGCGGCGACGGACAAGACGGATGTCTCCCCCGTCCCCGATAAAGCAAGGACACCTAAGCTAAGCGCATTAAATGCACCTTGTCATGTAATGCGAGGGATAAGCTCGCATCACTGTACCCTTTCCACCTCCTGTGTGCCACTGTGGCAACCCCTTTTCCCTATAAAAGCAGGCCCGAGGCGACCAGGAGAAGGATTCGGCTTTTTGGAGCTCCTCACGCCCCATAGCCAGCTGAAGAACACAAACATATAATCCACCAAAGCAGGAGTAGGGTTTTACGCATCTTTGCGGCCCGAACCTGGGTAAAGGAACCGTGTGCTAACTGTTGGATCCGCTCTTCTCTCAACCCCGCGCCCCGCAACCATAGTAGGGATTCTTGTGATCCCATAGGTGTCGATCCAATACCCCGACAGTGTTGGGGATCGGAGCAGAAAATCAAAAATTTTCCTACGCGTCACCAAGATCTATCTATGGAGTAATCTAGCAATGAGCATAAAGGAGAGTGAGTGCATCTACATACCCTTGTAGATTGCGAGCGGAAGCGTTCAAGAGAACGGGGATGATGGAGTCGTACTCGTCGTGATCCAAATCACCGATGATCCTAGCGCCGAACGGACGGCACCTCCGTGTTCAACACACGTACGGAGCGGGGACGTCTCCTCCTTCTTGATCCAGCAAGGGGGGAGGAGAGGTTGATGGAGATCCAGCAGCACGACGGCGTGGTGGTGGAAGTAGCGGGATTCCAGCAGGGCTTCGCCAAGCGCTGCGGGAGGAGGGAGATGTGTCACGGGAGGGAGAGGGAGGCGCCATGGCTTGGGGTGCTGCTCCCATGCGCCTCCCCACTATATATAGGGGTGGAGGGGGCTGGTTTCTTGCCCTCCAAGTCCATTGGGGCGTTGGCAAAGGTGGGGGAAAGAAATCCCATCATTTCCTTTCCCCACCGATTGTTATCCCCCCTTTTTAGGGATCTTGATCTTATCCCTTCGGGATATGATCTTATTCCTTCTAAGGGGGGATCTTGGTGCGCCTTGACCAGGGGTGTGGGGCCTTGCCCCCACTACCCACGTTCATGTGGGTCCCCCCATGCAGGTGGTCCCCACTTCGGAACCTTCTAGAACCTTCCCGGTACAATACCGAAAAATCCCGAACATTTTCCGGTGGCCAAAATAGGACTTCCTATATATAAATCTTTACCTCCGGACCATTCCGGAACTCCTCGTGACGTCCGGGATCTCATCCGGGACTCCGAACAACTTTTGGGTTTCCGCATACTTATATCTCTACAACCCTAGCGTCACCGAACCTTAAGTGTGTAGACCCTACGGGTTCGGGAGACACGCAGACATGACCGAGACGACTCTCCGGTCAATAACCAACAGCGGGATCTGGATACCCATGTTGGCTCCCACATGTTCCACGATGATCTCATCGGATGAACCACGATGTCAAGGATTCAATCAATCCCGTATACGATTCCCTTTGTCTATCGGTATAGCACTTGCCCGAGATTCGATCGTCGGTATACCGATACCTTGCTCAATCTCGTTACCGGCAAGTCTCTTTACTCGTTCCGTAACACATCATCTCGTGATCAACTCCTTGATCACATATTGTGCACATTATGATGATGTCCTACCGAGTGGGCCCAGAGATACCTCTCCGTCATACGGAGTGACAAATCCCAGTCTCGATTCGTGCCAACCCAAAAGACACTTTCGGAGATACCTGTAGTGCACCTTTATAGCCACCCAGTTACGTTGTGACGTTTGGTACACCCAAAGCATTCCTACGGTATCCGGGAGTTGCACAATCTCATGGTCTAAGGAAAAGATACTTGACATATAGAAAAGCTTTAGCATACGAACTACACGATCTGTGCTAGGCTTAGGATTGGGTCTTGTCCATCACATCATTCTCCTAATGATGTGATCCCGTTATCAACGACATCCAATGTCCATGGTCAGGAAACCGTAACCATCTATTGATCAACGAGCTAGTCATCTAGAGGCTTACTAGGGACATGGTGTTTGTCGATGTATCCACACATGTATCTGAGTTTCCTATCAATACAATTCTAGCATGGATAATAAACAATTATCATGAACAAGGAAATATAATAATAACCAATTTATTATTGCCTCTAGGGCATATTTCCAACAGTCTCCCACTTGCACTAGAGTCAATAATCTAGTTCACATCGCCATGTGATTAACACTCATAGGTCACATCGCCATGTGACTAACATCCAAAGAGTTCACTAGAGTCAGTAATCTAGTTCACATCAATATGTGATTAACACTCAATGAGTTCTGGGTTTGATCATGTTATGCTTGTGAGAGAGGTTGTAGTCAATGGGTCTGCAACATTCAGATCGCTATGTACTTTGCAAAACTTTATGTCATATCGTAGATGCTGCTACCACGTTCCACTTGGAGCTATTCCAAACTGTTGCTCCATTATACGTATCCGGTATCTCTACTCAAAGTTATCCGGATAGGTGTTAAGCTTGCATCGACGTAACTCTTTACGTCGAACTCTTTATCACCTCCATAACCGAGAAACATTTCCTTATTCCTCCAAGGATAATTTTTGACCACTTATCTGGTGATCCACTCCTGGATCACCTTTGTACCCTCTTGCCAGACATGTGGCAAGGCACACATCAGGTGCGGTACTCATCATGGCATACCGTATAGAGCCTATGACAAAAGCATAGGGGACGACCTTCGTCCTTCCTCTTCCTTCTGCCGTGGTCAAGTTTTGAGTCTTACTCAACTTCACACCTTATAACTCAGGTAAGAATTCCTTCTTTAACTGACCTATTTTGAACTCCTTCAAAATCATGTCAAAGGTGTGTGTTCCTTTTGAAAGTATCATCAGACGTCTTGATCTATCTCTATAGATCTTGATGCCCAATATGTAAGCAGCTTTATCCAGGTCTTCCTTTGAAAAACTCCTTTCAAACAACCCTTTACGCTTTCCAGAAATTCAACATCATTTCGGATCAACCATATGTCATTCACATATACTTATCAGAAATGTTGTAGTGCTCCCACTCACTTTATTGCAAATACAAGTTTCTAACAAACTTTGTATACCCAAAAACTTTGATCACTCCATCAAAGTGTATATTCCGATTCCGAGATGCTTGCTCTAGTCCATGGAAGGATCGCTGGAGCTAGCATACCTTTTAGCATCCTTAGGATCGACAAAACCTTTCTGATTGTATCACATACAACCTTTCTTTAAGAAAACTGGTAAGGAAACTTGTTTTGTCATCCATCTGCCAGATTTCATAAATGCAGCTAATGCTAACATGATTCCGACGGACTTAAGCACCGCTACGGGTGAGAAAATCTCATCGTAGTCAACTCCTTGAACTTGTGAAAAACTCTTTGCCACAAGTCGAGCTTCATAGACGGTGACATTACCGTCCACGTTCGTCTTCTTCTTAAAGATCCATTTATCTCAATGGCTTGCCAGTCATCGGGCAAGTCCACCAAAGTCCATACTTTGTTTCGATACATGGATCCTATCTCGGATTTCTCGGCTTCTAACCATTTGTCGGAATATGGGCCCACCATCGCTTCTCCATAGTTCGTAGGTTCATCGTTGTCCAACAACATGACCTCTAAGACAGGATCACCGTACCACTCAGGAGTAGTACATACCCTTGTCGACCTACGAGGTTCGATAGCAACTTGATCTGGAGCTTCATGATCACTATCATTAGTTTCCTCTTCAACTGTCATAGGTTCCACAGAAACATCTTTCTGTGTTGCACTACTCTCCGGTTGAAGTGAGGGTTCGACAACCTCATCAAGTTCTATCTTCCTCCCACTCAATTCTTTCGAGAGAAACTCCTTCTCGAGAAAGGACCCGTTCTTAGGGACAAACATTTTTGCCCTTGGATCTGAGATAGGAGGTATACCCAACTGTTACCTTTGGGTATCCTATGAAGATGTATTTGTCCGCTTTGGGTTCGAGCTTTTCCCGGCTGAAGCCATAAGCCTCGCAGCCCCAAACATTGAGAAACGACAACTACGGTTTCTTGCCAAACCATACGACGTCGTCTCAACGGACTTAGATGGTGCCCTATCTAAAGTGAATGCAGCTATCTCTAATGCATAAACTCAAAATAACAGCGGTAGATCGGTAAGATACATCATAGATCGCACCATATCTCATAAGGTTCGATTACGATGTCCGGACACACCATTACGTTGTGGTGTTCCAGGGGCTTCAACTGTGAAACAATTCCATAATGTCTTAAGTGATTGCCAAACTCATAATTCAGAAAATATCCCCTTGATCAGATCGTAGGAACATGATCTTCTTGTTATGATGATTCTTAATCTTCACTCTGAAATTGTTTGAACCTTTCAAACGTTTCAGACTTTTGCTTCATTAAGTAAATATACCATATCTACTCAAATCGTCAGTGAAGATGAGAAAATAACGATATCCACCACACGCCTTAATTCTCATTGGATCACATACATCAGCATGTATGATTTCCAACAAGTCACTTGCCCGTTTCATTGTACCTGAAAACGGGATCTCAGTCATCCTGCCCATGAGGCATGGCTCGCATGTGTCAAGCGATTCAAAATCAAGTGACTCCTAAACGTCCATCAGCATGGAGTTTCTTCATGCATTTTATGCCAAAATGACCTAAGCGGCAGTGCCACAAGAAAGTGGTACTATCATTATTAACTCTACATCTTTTGGCATTAATATTATCATCATGTGTATTACTATGATCGAGATTCAACAAACCATTGGGTGCATGACCATAAAGGTATTATTCATGTAAATAGAATAACCATTATTCTCTGACTTAAATGAATAACCGTATTGCAATGAACATGATCTAATCATATTCATGCTCAACGTAGACACCCGATAACATTTATCTAGGTTCAACACTAATCTCGAAAATAGAGGGAGTGTGCGATGGTGATCTTATCAACCTTGGAAACACTTCCAATACACATCGTCACCTCGCCCTTAGCTAGTCTCCGTTCAGTCCGTAGCTTTTGCTTCAAGTCACTAATAATAGCAACTGAACCGGTATCTAATACCCAGGTGCTACAAGGAGTACTAGTAAGGTACACATCAATAACACGTATATCAAATATACTTTGTTGAAGTTTCCAGCTATCATATCTACCATGTATTTGGGGTGGTTCCGCTACCATGTGACCGTTCCCCTTACAATAGAAGCACTTAGTCTCGAGGTTTGGGTTCAACCATGGGTTCCTTCATCAGAGCGACAACAGGCTTGCCATTCATGAAGTTTCCCTTCTAGCCCTTACCCCTTTTGAAACCAGTGGTCTTGTTAAACCATCAACACTTGATGCTCCTTCTTGATTTCTACTTTTGCGGTACTAAGAACCGCTAACAGCATCGGGATCATCACCATCCTTTGCATGTCATAGTTCATCACGAAGTTCTAGTAGCTTGGTGATACTGTCTAGAGAATTCCGTCAACCACTATCTCACCTGGAAGATTAACTCCCACTTGGTTCAAGTGATTTTAGCACCCAGACATTCTGAGCACATGCTCACAAGTTGAGCTATTCTCCTCCATCCTTTTGGCAAAAGAACTTGTCAGAGGTCTCATACCTCTCAACACGGGCATGAGCCTGAAAACCCAATCTCAGCTCTTAGAACATCTCATATGTTCTATGGCGTTCAAAACGTCATTGGAATCCCGATTCTAAGCCATAAAGTATGGTGCACTAAACTATCAAGTAGTCATCAGGACGTCTCTGTCAGGTGTTCACAACATCCACAAACAACGTTGTAGGGGTTTGCACATCGAGCGGTGCATCAAAGACGTAAGTTTTCTGTGCAGCAGTGAGGACACTCCTCGGACTACGGACCCAGTCCGCATCATTGCTTACAATATCTTTCAACTTAGTCTTTCTCTAGGATCGTATTAAACAGGGAGCTACAACGCAGTTATTGGTCTACAACATAATTTGCGAAGACAACTTAGACTATTGTTCATGACAATTAAGTTCATCTAATGAACTCCCACTCAGATAGACATCTCTCTAGTCATATAAGTGATACATGATCCGAATCAACTAGCCCGTGTCCGATCATCACGTGAGACGGACTAGTCATCAACGGTGAACATCTTCATGTTGATCGTATCTTCTATACGACTCATGTTCGACCTTTCGGTCTTCCGTGTTCCGAGGCCATGTCTGTACATGCTAGGCTCGTCAAGTCAACCCTAAGTGTATTGCGTGTGTAAATCTGGCTTACACCCGTTGTATGCGAACGTTAGAACCTATCACACCCGATCATCACGTGGTGCTTCGGAACAACGAACCTTAGCAACGGTGCACAGTTAGGGGAAACACAATTCTTGAAATTTTAGTGAGAGATCATCTTATTCACTACCGTCGTTCTAAGCAAATAAGATGAAAAACATGATAAACATCACATGCAATCAAATAGTGACATGATATGGCTAATATCATTTTGCTCCTTTTGATCTTCATCTTGGGGGCTCCATGATCATCATTGTCACCGGCATGACACCATGATCTCCATCATCATGATCTCCATCATCGTGTCTCCATGAAGTCGTCTCGCCAAACATTACTTCTACTACTATGGCTAACGTTTAGCAATAAAGTAAAGCAATTACATGGCGTTATTCAGTGACACGCAGGTCATACAATAAATAAGACAACTCCTATGGCTCCTGCCGGTTGTCATTCTCATCGACATGCAAGTCGTGATTCCTATTACAAGAACATGATCAATCTCATACATCACATATATATCATTCATCACATCCTTTTGGCCATATCACATCACACAGCACATGCTGCAAGAACAAGTTAGACGTCCTCTAATTGTTGTTGCAAGTTTTTACGTGGCTGCTATAGGTTTCTAGCAAGAACGTTTCTTACCTACGCCAAAACCACAACGTGATATGCCAATTTCTATTTACCCTTCATAAGGACCCTTTTCATCGAATCCGATCCGACTAAAGTGGGAGAGACAGACACCCGCTAGCCACCTTATGCAACTAGTGCATGTCAGTCGGTGGAACCTGTCTCACGTAAGAGTACGTGTAAGGTCGGTCCGGGCCGCTTCATCCCACGATGCCGCCGAATCAAGATAAGACTAGTAACGGCAAGAGAATTGACATGATCTACGCCCACAACTACTTTGTGTTCTACTCGTGCAAGATACTACGCATAGACCTAGCTCATGATGCCACTGTTGGGGGACGTTGCATGGGAAACAAAAATTTTCCTACGCTCACCAAGATCAATCTAGGAGATGCATCTACGAGGGAAGAGTCGGATCCACATACCCTTGTAGATCGCGATGCGGAAGCGTTGCAAGAACGGGGATGATGGAGTCGTACTCATCGTGATCCAAATCACCGATGATCCTAGCGCCGAACGGACGGCACCTCCGTGTTCAACACACGTACGGAGCGGGGACGTCTCCTCCTTCTTGATCCAGCAAGGGGGGAGGAGAGGTTGATGGAGATCCAGCAGCACGACGGCGTGGTGGTGGAAGTAGCGGAATTCCAGCAGGGCTTCGCCAAGCGCTGCGGGAGGAGGGAGATGTGTCACGGGAGGGAGAGGGAGGCGCCAGGGCTTGGGGTGCGGCTCCCATGCGCCTCCCCACTATATATAGGGGTGGAGGGGGCTGGTTTCTTGCCCTCCATGTCCATTGGGGCGTTGGCAAAGGTGGGGGAAAGAAATCCCATCATTTCCTTTCCCCACCGATTGTTATCCCCCTTTTTAGGGATCTTGATCTTATCCCTTCGGGATATGATCTTATTCCTTCTAAGGGGGATCTTGGTGCGCCTTGACCAGGGGTGTGGGGCCTTGTCCCCACTACCCACGTTCATGTGGGTCCCCCCATGCAGGTGGGCCCCACTTCGGAACCTTCTAGAACCTTCCCGGTACAATACCGAAAAATCCCGAACATTTTCCGGTGGCCAAAATAGGACTTCCTATATATAAATCTTTACCTCCGGACCATTCCGGAACTCCTCGTGACGTCCGGGATCTCATCCGGGACTCCGAACAACTTTCGGGTTTCCGCATACTTATATCTCTACAACCCTAGCGTCACCGAACCTTAAGTGTGTAGACCCTACGGGTTCGGGAGACACGCAGACATGACCGAGACGACTCTCCGGTCAATAACCAACAGCGGGATCTGGATACCCATGTTGGCTCCCACATGTTCCACGATGATCTCATCGGATGAACCACGATGTCAAGGATTCAATCAATCCCGTATACGATTCCCTTTGTCTATCGGTATAGCACTTGCCCGAGATTCGACCGTCGGTATACCGATACCTTGCTCAATCTCGTTACCGGCAAGTCTCTTTACTCGTTCCGTAACACATCATCCCGTGATCAACTCCTTGATCACATATTGTGCACATTATGATGATGTCCTACCGAGTGGGCCCAGAGATACCTCTCCGTCATACGGAGTGACAAATCCCAGTCTCGATTCGTGCCAACCCAAAAGACACTTTCGGAGATACCTGTAGTGCACCTTTATAGCCACCCAGTTACGTTGTGACGTTTGGTACACCCAAAGCATTCCTACGGTATCCGGGAGTTGCACAATCTCATGGTC
The DNA here is from genome assembly GCA_902687465.1 of Secale cereale. Taxonomy (NCBI): domain Eukaryota; kingdom Viridiplantae; phylum Streptophyta; class Magnoliopsida; order Poales; family Poaceae; genus Secale; species Secale cereale. Next base: position 897,480,907 of record LR738710.1, read on the forward strand.
TAAGGAAAAGATACTTGACATATAGAAAAGCTTTAGCATACGAACTACACGATCTGTGCTAGGCTTAGGATTGGGTCTTATCCATCACATCATTCTCCTAATGATGTGATCCCGTTATCAACGACATCCAATGTCCATGGTCAGGAAACCGTAACCATCTATTGATCAACGAGCTAGTCATCTAGAGGCTTACTAGGGACATGGTGTTTGTCGATGTATCCACACATGTATCTGAGTTTCCTATCAATACAATTCTAGCATGGATAATAAACAATTATCATGAACAAGGAAATATAATAATAACCAATTTATTATTGCCTCTAGGGCATATTTCCAACAGACAGTCGGGGGCGCTCGATGGTTAACTCCTACCAACCCCCCCCCCCCCTAGGAGCATGCGTTGATTGCTTTGTTTTGATGACTCGTAGATTTTTGCAATAAGTATATGTGTTCTTATGACTAATGTTGAGTCCATGGATTATACGCACTCTCACTGTTCCACCATTGCTAGCCTCTCTTGTACCGCGCAACTTTCGCCGGTGCCATAAACCCACTATATATCCTTCCTCAAAACAGCCACCATATTATTCCTCAAAACAGCCACCATACCTACCTATCATGGCATTTCCATAGCCATTCCGAGATATATTGCCATGCAACTTTCCACCGTTCCGTTCATATGACACGCATCATATTGTCATATTGCCATGCATGATCATGTAGTTGACATCGTACTTGTGGCAAGGCCACCATGCATAACTTTTGATACATGTCACTCTTGTTTCATTGCACATCCCGGTACACCACCGGAGGCATTCATATAGAGCCATACTTTGTTGTAGTATCGAGTTGTAATATTGAGTTGTAATGAAAGTGTGATGATCATCATTATTAGAGCATTATCCCATGGGAGGAAAGGCTAAATCTATAAAGCCCCTCCGCAAAAAAAAGAAAGGCCTAAAAAAAGAAAAAAAAGAAAACAAAAAGGGACAATTGCTACTATCTTTTTCCACACTTGTTCTTTACAGTAGCACCATGTTCTTCATTGTAGAGAGTCTCATGTTTAGTCACTTTCATATACTAGTGGGAATTTTCGTTATAGAACTTGGTTTGTATATTCCAACGATGGGCTTCCTCAAATTCCCTAGCTCTTCGTGAGCAAGCAAGTTGGATGCACACCCACTAGTTTCTTTTGTTGAGCTTTCATTCATATTTAGCTCTAGTGCATCCGTTGCATGTCAATCCCTACTCATTCACATAGATATCTATTGATGGGCATCTCCATAGCCCGTTGATACGCCTAGTCGATGTCAGACTATCTCCCTCCTTTTTGTCTTCTCCACAACCACCTCTATTCCTCCCATAGTGCTATATCCATGGCTCACGCTCATGTATTGCGTCACTAGTAGATAAAGGGGATTTAGCCCCGGTTCATTTGGCCTTTTAGCCCCGGTTCTGGAACCGGGGCAACAGGGTCGGTACTAATGCTCTGACCCTTTAGTCCCGGTTCAATCCAGAACCGGGGCAAAAGGGTGTCCACGTGGCCTGTGCACCGAGTCCAGGCAGGAGGGGCTTTAGTCCCGGTTGGTGGTACCAACCGGGACCAAAAGGCATGCACGTGTCAGCATTTCTGTAGCTGTGGTTTTTGTTTTTTTTTTGAAAGGGGAGGGGGGGTTTTAGGTTTTGGGGGTTAATTTAGGTGTTTGATATATTGTGTTAG
>LR738710.1:897490720-897587200 GCA_902687465.1 Secale cereale
GACTAATGCCCCCCTTTAGTCCCGGTTGCTGCCACCAACCGGGACTAAAGGTCCCTTTTCAGCAGCCCAAAGGGCGGGAAGGTGGGGCCTTTAGTCCCGGTTGGTGGCAGCAACCGGGACTAAAGGGGTGCATTAGTCCCGGTTTCAGCCACCAACCGGGACTAATGCCACCCTTTAGTCCCGGTTGGTGCCACCAACCGGGACCAAAGGCCCTGTGCTGGCGCGGGTGCGGTGGGATGTTTAGTCCCACCTCGCTAGCTGAGGGAGCTCGAGAGTGGTTTATAAGGGCTGCTGCTCCCACCCTCTCGAGCTCCTCTCAAATGCAGGCTTCTGGGCCTAACTCTGCGCGCTGCCCTGTGAGCTTGCTGGGCCTTATATTACAGGTGGATCCTGTGCTATAGGCCTTGCAAGCTCACTGGGCAGCGCCCAATTTTTTTTTTCCTTTTTTGCTTTATTTATTTCTAAGTTGTTTTTGCTGCATTTAGAGTTGCTTTATTTATTTTATTTTCTTTGTTTAATTCTAAGTTGTTTTTTGCTGTATTTAGAGTTGCTTTATTTATTTTACTTCCTTTATTTATTTTCTTTGTTGCTTTATTTATTTTATTTTGTTTATACTTAATTACAACAAAATACTTATTGTTGCTATTTATTTCTAAGTTGTTTTTTGCTGTATTTAGAGTTGCTTTATTTATTTTATTTTCTTTGTTTATTTCTAAGTTGTTTTTTGCTGTATTTAGAGTTGCTTTATTTATTTTACTTTCTTTATTTATTTTCTTTGTTGCTTTATATATTTTATTTTGTTTATACTTACAACAAAATACTTATTGTTGCTATTTATTTTTCAAGTTTGTTTTGTTTTGTTTTGTTTTGTTAGTGCAAGTAGTATTGAAATTTGAATAGTACAAACGGACAATGGTATCATACTCGTTTGTTACAAAGTTGGCATGGTATCATCATAATAGTTGCGGAAATAACTCTTCACTTTTTCTTCGCTTGTGTCATTTGCTTATTGCGCCGTAACCATGGATAATCTTCATCGTTTATCGGGATGCTTGGGTCAGCCTTGACTTTGAAGGGAGGAATTTCATGAAACTTTTCATAATCTTCAGACATGTCTGTCTTGCCCTCCACTCCCAGGATGTCCCTTTTTCCTGAAAGAACTATGTGGCGCTTTGGCTCATCGTATGATGTATTCGCTTCCTTATCTTTTCTTTTTCTCGGTCTGGTAGACATGTCCTTCACATAGATAACCTGTGCCACATCATTGGCTAGGACGAACGGTTCGTCATTGTATCCAAGATTTTTCAGATCCACTGTTGTCATTCCGTACTGTGGGTCTACCTGTCCCCCGCCTCCTGACAGATTGACCCATTTACACTTAAACAAAGGGACCTTAAAATCATGTCCGTAGTCAAGTTCCCATATGTCCACTATGTAACCATAATATGTGTCCTTTCCCCTCTCGGTTGTTGCATCAAAGCGGACACCGCTGTTTTGGTTGGTGCTCTTTTGATCTTGGACAATCGTGTAAAATGTATTTCCATTTATCTCGTATCCTTTGTAAATCAATACAGTCGAAGATGGTCCCCTGGACAACAAGTACAACTCATCACAAACAGTGTTTTCACCTCTGAGACGTGTTTCCAACCAACTGCTGAAAGTCCTGATGTGTTCACGTGTAATCCAGTCGTCGCACTGCTCCGGGTGTTTGGAGCGCAGACTGTTCTTGTGTTCATCGACATACGGGGTCACCAATGTAGAGTTCTGTAGAACTGTGTAGTGTGCTTGAGACCAAGAATAACCGTCCCTGCATATTATTGAGTCCCTTCCAAGCGTGCCTTTTCCAGTCAGTCTGCCCTCGTACCGCGATTTAGGGAGACCTATCTTATTAAGGCCAGGAATGAAGTCAACACAAAACCCGATGACATCCTCTGTTTGATGGCCCATGGAGATGCTTCCTTCTGGTCTGGCGCGGTTACGGACATATTTCTTTAGGACTCCCATGAACCTCTCAAACGGGAACATATTGTGTAGAAATACGGGCCCCAGAATGACAATCTCGTCGACTAGATGAACTAGGACGTGTGTCATGATATTGAAGAAGGATGGTGGGAACACAAGCTCGAAACTGACAAGACATTGCGTCACATCACTCCTTAGCCTTGGTATGATTTCTGGATCGATCACCTTCTGAGAGATTGCATTGAGGAATGCACATAGTTTCACAATGGCTAATCGGACGTTTTCCGGTAGAAGCCCCCTCAATGCAACCGGAAGCAGTTGCGTCATAATCACATGGCAGTCATGAGACTTTAGGTTCTGGAACTTTTTCTCTGCCATATTTATTATTCCCTTTATATTCGACGAGAAGCCAGTCGGGACCTTCATACTGAGAAGGCATTCAAAGAAGATTTCTTTCTCTTCTTTCGTAAGAGCATAGCTGGCAGGACCTTCATACTGCTTTGGAGGGATGCCGTCTTTTTCGTGCAAACGTTGCAGGTCCTCCCGTGCCTCAGCTGTATCTTTTGTCTTTCCATACACGCCCAAGAAGCCTAGCAGGTTCACGCAAAGGTTCTTCGTCACGTGCATCACGTCGATTGAAGAGCGGACCTCTAGGTCTTTCCAGTAGGGTAGGTCCCAAAATATAGATTTCTTCTTCCACATGGGTGCGTGTCCCTCATCGTCATTCGGAACAGCTAGTGCACCGAGGCCCTTTCCAAAGATTACGTGTAAATCATTGACCATAGCAAGTACGTGATCACCGGTACGCATGGCGGGCTTCTTCCGGTGATCTGCCTCGCCTTTGAAATGCTTGCCTTTCTTTCGACATTGATGGTTGGTCGGAAGAAATAGACGATGGCCCAGGTACACATTCTTCCTGCACTTGTCCAGGTATATACTTTCAGTGTCATCTAAACAGTGCGTGCATGCGTGGTATCCTTTGTTTGTCTGTCCTGAAAGGTTACTAAGAGCGGGCCAATCGTTGATGGTCACGAACAGCAACGCCTTTAGGTTAAATTCCTCCTGTTTGTGCTCATCCCACGCACGTACACCGTTTCCATTCCACAGCTGTAAAAGTTCTTCAACTAATGGCCTTAGGTACACATCAATGTCGTTGCCCGGTTGCTTAGGGCCTTGGATGAGAACTGGCATCATAATGAACTTCCGCTTCATGCACATCCAAGGAGGAAGGTTATACATACATAGAGTCATGGGCCAGGTGCTGTGATTGCTGCTCTGCTCCCCGAAAGGATTAATGCCATCCGCGCTTAAAGCAAACCATACGTTCCTTGCGTCCTTTGCAAACTCCTCCCAGTACTTTCTCTCGATTTTTCTCCATTGCGACCCGTCAGCGGGTGCTCTCAACTTCCCGTCTTTCTTACGGTCCTCACTGTGCCATCTCATCAACTTGGCATGCTCTCTGTTTCTAAACAAACGTTTCAACCGTGGTATTATAGGAGCATACCACATCACCTTCGCAGGAACCCTCTTCCTGGCGGGCTCGCCATCAACATCACCAGGGTCATCTCGTCTGATCTTATACCGCAATGAACCGCATACCGGGCATGCGTTCAGATCGTTGTATGCACCGCGGTAGAGGATGCAGTCATTAGGGCATGCATGTATCTTCTGCACCTCCAATCCTAGAGGGCATACGACCTTCTTTGCTGCGTATGTACTGTCGGGCAATTCGTTATCCTTCGGAAGCTTCTTCTTCAATATTTTCAGTAGCTTCTCAAATCCTTTGTCAGCCACAGCATTCTCTGCCTTCCACTGCAGCAATTCCAGTACGGTACCGAGCTTTGTGTTGCCATCTTCGCAATTGGGGTACAACCCTTTTTTGTGATCCTCTAACATGCGATCGAACTTCAGCTTCTCCTTTTGACTTTCGCATTGTGTCCTTGCATCGACAATGACCCGGCGAAGATCATCATTTGGTTCCTCTTGATCTTCAGCAGCTTCCCCCGTTGCAGCATCATTGGGCACATCGTCTGGTTCCTCTTGATCTTCACCAGCTCCCCCCATTGCAGCATCACCGTATTCAGGGGGCACATAGTTGTCATCGTACTCTTCTTCTTCGCCGTCTTCCATCATAACCCCTATTTCACCGTGCCTCGTCCAAACATTATAGTGTGGCATGAAACCCTTGTAAAGCAGGTGGGAGTGAAGGATTTTTCGGTTAGAGTAAGACATCGTATTCACACATTGAGTGCATGGACAACACATAAAACCATTCTGCTTGTTTGCCTCTGCCACATTTAGAAACTCACGCACGCCCTTAATGTACTCGGAGGTGTGTCTGTCACCGTACATCCATTGGCGGTTCATCTGCGTGCATTTATATATAATTAAGTGTGTCAAAAACCATTACAGAACATCATAAATAGATAATTAAGTGACCAAATGGATAAAAGTTCATCGTCACATTAAAACCAAAGTACATACATATATATAGTTCTCATCTAACAACATATATAGCTCTCCATACACATCGAAACTATGTAAAACATTTCAACGCGAAAACAAATGCTATCATAATCGCAACCAAGGTAACAATTGATCCAACGGCATAATGATACCAAGCCTCGGTATTAATGGCATATTTTCTAATCTTTTTAATCTTCAACCGCATTGCATCCATCTTGATCTTGTGATCATCGACGACATTCGCAACATGCAACTCCAATATCATCTTCTCGTCCACAATTTTTTTTATTTTTTCCTTCAAGAATTTGTTTTCTTCTTCAACTAAATTTAACCTCTCGACAATAGGTTCCATCTTGATCTTGTGATCATCGATAACTTCCGCAACATGCAACTCCAATTCCATCTTCTCCTCCTCCATTTTTTCCAATTTTTTCTTTAACGAAATGTTTTCCTCTTCAACTAAATTTAACCTCTCCACAAGAGGGTCGGTTGGAATTTCCGGTTCAACTACCTCCTAGACATAATAAATCATCTATGCATGTCAGGTTGGTCGGCATAACTATCATAAGCACTAAAACAAATAGTTATAAATTAAAGATAATATACCACATCCGAATCGTAGACCGGACGAGGGCCCACGTGGGCGGATATCAAAACCATCGCACTATATAATAACAAGCAATAATAAACGTAAGAAAATTAGACAAATATCTATCTAAAGCAATAATAAAAGTAAGAAAAGCATGGACATAACAAGAGGCTCACCACGGTGGTGCCGGTGACGAGATCGGCGGGGGCGATCGACGGCGGCGAAGACGGGGACGGGACGTGACGGACCGCTAAACCTAGACAAATCTCGAAGAAAATAGAGCTTCGAGAGGAGAAAAGCTTAACTAGTGTGGCTCGGGCATTCCACCGAACATGTTGTGTGCATAGGAGGTGAGCTAGAGCACCACTAACCCCTCTCCCCCTCGGCCAGAAAAAAAACAGAGCAGTGAGCTCTGCTCTTGAGTGAGGGGGTATATATAGGCAACTCACTGGTCCCGGTTGGTGCTACAAACCGGGGCTAAAGGGGTGCCTTTGGTCCCGGTTCATAAAACAAACCGGGACTAATAGTGGTGGGCCAGGAGCAAGAGCCATTGGTCCCGGTTTTTAGCTCCAACCGGGACCAATAGGTCCAGACGAACCGGGACCAATGGCCCACGTGGCCCGGCCGGCCCCCTGGGCTAACGAACCGGGTCCAGTACCCCTATTGGTCCCGGTTCTAGATTGAACCGGGGCTAATGGGCTAGACCAATGCCCTGTTTTCTACTAGTGCGTGAAAGTTGAAAGGTTTGAAAAGATAGAGTATGAAAACAAATGCTTGGCTGAAATCGGGGTTGTGCATGATATGAATATTTTTGTGTGATAACGAGGGAGCATAGCCAACACTATATGATTTTATAGGGATAACTTTCTTTAGCCATAGTATTTTGAGAAGACATGATTGCTTTGTTAGTATGCTTGAAGTATTACTATTTCTTATGTCAACATAGACTTTTGTCTTGAATCTTTCAGATGTGAACATTCATGCCACAATTAAGAGAATTACATTGAAAAACTATATTGGTTGGCATTCCACATAAAAAATTCTTTCTTTATCATTTACCTACTCGAGGACGAGCATGAATTAAGCTTGGGGATGCTGATACGTCTCCAACGTATCTATAATTTTTTATTGTTCCATTCTATTATATTATCCTTCTAGGATGTCTTATGGGCTTTATTATACACTTTTATATGGTTTTTGGGACTAACCTATTAACCCAGAGCCCGGTGCCAGTTTATGTTTTTCTCCTGTTTTAGGGTTTTACAGAAAAGGAATATCAAACAGAGTCCAATTGATGAGCCAATTTTTTATGATTTTTTCTGGACCAAAAGAAGCCCTCGAAGCAAAAGAGTTGGGCCAGGAGAGCCAGGTGCTGTCCTCAAGGGTGGAGGGCACGCCCTGGGCAGGGAGCGCGCCCTCCTATCTCGAGGATAGCCCAGAAGCCCCCCTGACGTGTGCCCTACGCCAAAAAATCCTATAAATACTGAAACCTTCGGAAATTAACCTAGATGGGGAGTTCCGCCGTCGAAAGCCTCTGTAGCCACCGAAAACCAATCTACACCCGTTCTGGCACCCTGCCGGAGGGGGGAATCCCTCTTCGGTGGCTATCTTCATCATCCCGGCGCTCTCCATGACGAGGAGGGAGTAGTCCACCCTCGGGGCAGAGGGTATGTATCAGTAGCTATGTGTTTGATCTCTCTCTCTCGTGTTCTTGAGATGGCACGATCTTGATGTATCGCGAGCTTTGCTATTCTAGTTGGATCTTCTTCTCCCCTTCTACTCTCTTGTAATGGATTGAGTTTTCCCTTTGAGGTTATCTTATCGGATTGAGTCTTTAAGGATTTGAGAACACTTTATGTATGTCTTGCGCGTGTTTATCTGTGGTGACAATGGGATATCATGTGATCCACTTGATGTATGTTTTGGTGATCAACTTGCGGGTTCCGTGACCTTGGGAATCTATGCATAGGGGTTGGCACACGTTTTCATCTTGACTCTTCGGTAGGAACTTTGGGGCACTCTTTGAAGTTCTATGTGTTGGTTGAATAGATGTTTCTGAGATTGTGTGATGCATATCGTGTAATCATGCCCACAGATACTTGAGGTGCCCATGGAGTATCTAGGTGACATTAGGGTTTTGATTGATTTGTGTCTTAAGGTGTTATTCTAGTACGAACTTTATGATAGATTGAACGTTACTATGGACTCTTGAATAGATAGATCAGAAAGAATAGCTTTGAGGTGGTTTCGTACCCTACCATAATCTCTTAGTTTGTTCTCCGCTATTAGTCACTTTGGAGTGACTCTTTGTTGCATGTTGAGGGCTAGTAATATGATCCAATTATGTTATCCTTGTTGAGAGAACTTGCACTAGGGAAAGTATGAACCCTAGGCCTTGCCTACTATCATTGCAATACCGTTTACGCTAACGTTTACCACTTGCTACCTTGCTGTTTTTATATTTTCCGATTATAAAAACCTATATCTAGCATCCATAGTGCACTTGTATCACCATCTCTTCACCAAACTAGTGCACCTATACAATTTACCATTGTATTGGGTGTGTTGGGGACACAAGAGACTCTTTGTTATTTGGTTGCAGGGTTGCTTGAGAGAGACCATCTTCATCCTACGCCTCCCACGGATTGATAAACCTTAGGCCATCCACTTGAGGGAAATTTGCTACTGTCCTACAAACCTCTGGACTTGGAGGCCCAACAACGTCTACAAGAAGAAGGGTGCGTAGTAGACATCAGTACTCACATGTGGGGGATCTTCGGTGGTACAACAAGTGGGGGGGTCGATTGCGCCTCTTGTTCTCGCAGCCGGGCAAGGGTTTTCCTGCATTTTTTGCCAGCTGCTTGGCTCGAGCTCGAGCTCGACTCCTTCTGTAGTCGTGCTCGATGTGCCTTCCTGATTTGGCGCTCATAGTCTGAGTCAACATGCTTGGGAGCTGGTTCTCTTTCCATATGAATAAAGTGGTCAACGACTTTCTCAGGCAGTTTCTCCTTTGGCGGCGGTGGAGGTTACGGTCCAAAATGGGCGTCCACTTTGGCCTTCACTATGGCTGTGTTTTGCTCGTCGGTCATGTCGTAAGGCCTCTGAGGAAGAGGGGTGAGGCTTGGACCATATTGACATCGCTTGCCTCCGCATGTACCTCCTGTACTACCTCGACTTGTTGTACCGCTACGCACCATAGCTACGGTGGCTCTGTGACGCCCGAGACCGACGTCCCAGAAGATTGCAGAAGGTTCCAGAAGATTCCAGACGTTCCGGGGTTTCCCGTGTGTTCAGTTGTGCTTGCTTTATTTTATTTTGCATTGCATCATGTCATCATGCCATCATGTCATATTTTATTTTTTGCATCTCAACTTAATAAATCGTGTGGGCCTTCGGTCCATTTAAATCGAGGGAAGGTGACTTCTCTTTATAACATATCCTCCAAATATTATGGAGCTATATTAATAATTATTCCTTTTGTTGGAATCACCAGAACACACTTGCACAATTTCCCCATGTCTTTTCCGCTTCGAGTTTCACCTTCAAATTCTTGCCAATAATTCTTTCCGTTATTTTTCGAGGCTTCTCTTATCTAGACTCCTTTTAAACTCCTTGAGGCAAGCTATTTATTTAGTTTGCACTTCTTCCCTTTTGTTGGAAATATTTTTGTGAGGTTGGAGTTTTTCCGTAAAGCCTTACAAAAATGTCCATCATTTTTATCCTTGTTCTTTGACCTTCTTTTCTTATTTTTTATTTTGCTCCTTCTCTTTTGCTTCTGCTAAGGGAGATAAAAAAAAGGCAGCAGCCCAGGCCGCCGGCCCATCCAGGCCTCTCCTCCTCCCTCTAGGCCCAACTGTCTTTCCCTCAGCCTCCCTGGCCCATCTATCCTAACCCTAGGGCGCTCGCACCCGATTCCCGTCGCTCCCCCTCGCTCTCCCCTGTGTGCGCCGCCAGCCTCTCCCGCTTCGATCCCAAATCCCTTCGAGGCCGAGCCTCTACCTCTCTCGCTCCCGATCCCCTCTCTCCCTCTCGTCCCGACCCCGCGCCAGTTCCCCCTCTCCTCGACGCCCCGCATCCCTCGCTCTCCCTCGAGCCTCCCTCGATCCCCTCGCCTCCTTCCCCGAGCGGCCTCCCCTTCGCGTCGGACCAGATCCCGCCGCGGATCCAGCGCCCCAGCGCGGTTCCCTCCCTCCGGTCACCAGCAGCGCGGCGCCCCCCCGAGCTTCCTCTCCAGCAGCGCCGTAGGCTGCGTCCTACCGTCGCCCGGCGACCGAGGCATCTCCGTCGCCTGGCCCATGGCCCCGTGCGTCGGCGCCCCTCCTCCTCTTCAATCGCCAGGAGCAGCTGCCCTCGCCAGCGAGCCCGGCCCCCGAGCCTCCTCTTCAGCGCCTCGAGCCCCGCCGTGGTCTTCCATCTCCGTCGCCCCATGGAACCCGCCGCGCCTCTGCGTTTCCCCGGCCCTGCACCTCCGCGCCGGGCAGTGACTTGCGGCCTCCTTCGTCCAGCGCCAAAAAACCACCGCTGCTGCTGCTGTGTTCCTTTCGCCAAGTTGCTTGCCCCCTTGCTGCCTTTTTCTTTGTTTGTTTTGTTGCTGCTGTATGTCTCCAGGTTGACATGTACAGCTACGGGATCGATAAAACGGCAAGTTCGAGACAAGTACCTCTACACGTGTTGTTGAACGGCTACGAGCTCGAGAACAACTACATCCGTGTACGACTACGTGAACGAGTACCACGACGCCGCAAGTACCACTACCGTCGCCCGAACGTCTACCGTCACCGGAGAACCGTGAACAACTACGGACGAGAACGACTTCATGGACGAGTACCCCTACCGTCGCCCGAGTACAACTACCCCGTCGTGGAACCGCCAAGACGAACGGAACATCTACTTCCACGACGACCCGAACGACTACCGATGACGTGAACGTCTACTTCCTCTACGAAACGCGTGAACGACTCCTTCCACTACGTCCCTCGACGTAGCGAACCGCCCCGAAACGCACGCTTCGAAGGTATACCGAAACGACCCCGTGGATGACCGGTGTGATGCTTGCTTGTGTTGTATGAAACGTCTCCCGTGTGTGCTTCGTGGCCGTTGTGCCTCTTGTCATGTTCCTCGGTTGCCTCGTCGCCGACTCGTGGGAACCCGGTAACGGGATCACCCCACCTCTTTCATCTCGTTTGACTCGTTCACTCCACCTTTTGTTTTGCACCGGTCTCTCCCGAGTTACCCGTACCGATTTGTTGCCATGCTTCATTTTCGGATCGTTGCCGTGGCACCCCTTTCTTCCACCACGGTGACAAATGCTTCATATCTCTTATTGTCAACCTTTAACATAAAACTTGCATAAACTTGTTCATGTCATCCGCATCATGATAACAACATTGATATGTTTAATTGTTGTTTGCTTATAATTATTAAACATGCTCATGGGGATTTTCCGGATATGTTGTTGTTATTTCCGGCCTCATTTAAAATGTCTAGATAGTATAGTTTCTTTATGCTTCACCTCTTGCCATGTTAAAAACATTTAATCTTGTCTTGTAAATAATAAGAGTCAACTAAATAATTAATATGTGGTGTTTCGTCAATATGCAACATGTTGCATATTGATCTCCACTTAACTTGTAGTATTTGTTTGTGCACTTTGCCATGCCTTGCATTTTTTAAACCGGACATGCATCATACTTGTTTGTGCATCGTATGACATGTTTATGATGTGTGTGTTCACCGTGTTGTTTGTTTCTTTCCGGTTTGCTTCTCTTGATAGCTTCGGTTTCGTTCCGGAGTTGTGAGGTTTCTTCTTCGTCTTCTTCTTGGATCCGTTCTTCTCCTTTGTGGAATCCCAGGCAAGATGACCGAACCCGGATACCATTACTATCTTTGCCTATTGCTAGTAGTTCCGCTCTATAGTTTTGCCTCGATGCCCATGTCTTTCTTGTCAGCCTCCTACTTGTAACCAATTGCCATGTTTAACCAACCTACCTATGCAAGCCGTTGCTTGGCTAAGTACGCTTCGCTCAGCCCCTCTTATAGCATTGTTAGTTGCAGGTGAAGATTGAAGATGCTTGCTTCATGTTGAAGTTTGGTTGGGTTATATCACACTATACAAATGCTTAAAAAAAATGAAATCATCTATATACTGGCAGGGTGGAAGGCTAAGCCTTTTGCTTGGTGTTTTGTTCCACTCATGCCGTTAGGAACCGTATAAACCGGTGTTATGTTCCTTGATTATGCGTTCCTAACACGGTTGGGGTGTATGGGACCCCCTTGATAAACCGCTAAGTGCTAAGTCTTTTCCAGCAAGTCCCAACATTGGTACTATTTGCCTAATAACAAACTAATAAAAACTTGCATGTGGACTAGCTATCCCTTTTATTTAATTCAACAACCCCGGGCCAGTGCTCCACATGAGTGTTGGTCCGAAACGGGGGTTACGCGGGGCCACCTCGAGGAAACTCAAGGTTTGGTAAAAACCCGTGGGATCGCCCATCCGGTCGTGTCCTGAGACCTAGATACGCGCGGCTACTATCAGGGTGTCGACACGCCGGGAGGATTTGCTGGATTAGCCTTACCTTAGTTCGGTTTAACTCGAGCACGGGATTCCGAGAATACTCGGGTCTTCCCAACTATGGAGTTGCGACTCCGCGGATCGTGGGCTTGTAATGGGTCAAGTTGGAACACCCCTGCAGGGTTTGAACTTTCGAAAGCCGTGCCCGCGGTTATGTGGCAGATGGGAGCTTGTTAATTCCGGTTGTAGATAACTTGACATAATGTTTCAATACACTACCAGCGTGTGTACCGTGACTGTCAATTTCCGAATAGGGATTCGGGAGTTGAACACGGTGGGGTTATGTTTGACCGGCTTTAGTTAGGATCACTTCGTGATCATCTTTCGACCGATGCTCTTCTCTTCTCGCTCTCTATTACGTAAGTTAGTGCTAGTTGCTGCTGCAGACTCTTGTTTGTTTTCCTTCACCTCATATTCTTTCTTCAGCCTTGTCCTCACCCAAGGCTTAAATAGTCTTGTTACCCGGGAACGGGATTGCTGAGTCCTCTGTGGCTCACAGTTACTTCACCACACCAGTTGCAGGTCCAGCCGAGTTTGATGCAGGAGTTGGATCAGTACTTCACCAGGAGCTCGTTGAAGAGTGTGGCCGTGTGCTTGTGTCGTTTCGATGTTCAGTAGTGGTTTCTACTAGGATTCGATCCTGGCCTGTGGCTTTATGTTGTTTTGGTATCTTTCTTTTGGATCTTCAACCGTAGTCGGGTTGTGATGTTTTTGTATGATGATGTGTTTATTTATTGTATTGTGTGAAGTGGCGAGTGTAAGCCAACTATCTCCTTTTGCAATTTAATCCCTCTTTTACATGAGTTGTGCAAAGATACCAAACTTGAGATCATTCTAGGATGGACTTATGCCTTTAAGTCGTGCCTCGACGCGTAGGAGGTATAACTCCATCCTGGGCATTACAAGTTGGTATTCAGAGCCTTCTCCGACCTAGAAGCCCCCACTGATTGATCGAATCGTTGACGGTTGAGTCTAGGCACACACTGAAAACTTTTTGAGTCCTATATATATATCGGAGAGTAGGATTTCTTTGCTTCTCATCCCCTTTCTCTCTGGTGAGGACTCCTGACGATTACTCTTTCCTCTTCTACTTTCAAAAATTGCACCAAATTTTTTTTTAGGATCCCGCGAGTATTCTGGGATTGTTTCGATATTCTTGTGACAAGGATATTGTTCTCGATGCCTCCTGTTACCGAGGAGTTGAGCTTCGGGGTATCATTGACACAAGCATATCGCGGCAGTACTAAATACTTAAGACGGCCGACATCGAAAATCTCTCCTATACGGCCAGTGGCAAGATAACCCCGACATCACCCAGTACTGGGGAGGTAGTTCGAGAGTATTGCCATAGCTTGTTATAGTGGATGCTTTTCGAAGGTCCGAGGTAAACAGTTTCCGAGAAAGACTGGTTATGTGTTGAAGGATGGATACACCTGGATGTAGGTTTAGAGTTGATAGCGCGGTGCTTCCCGTGTATCCCCAACACCTGATTGCATAACTGGAATCTTTCGGAAATCTATAGGTGGGTTCATCTAGTAGTTCTAGGCATTCTTCCAACGGATGCTCGATATGAAGTTCGGGGTTCTACATTGAGTGAAGTGGTTTTATGGACTTGTTCTGATCGGGAGTTGCATCTTAAAGGGTCCTTGGCTATGCTGATCCGGGGATTGCAAAACCCTTTTGTAACACGTTCCATGAGCTTTCAGCACGAAGATGTCGAACGAAGCTTCTATCTTGTATTTGTCCTATCTGATCCTTGTTTCTTTTTAATTATCTTTTGTTCTTCAAGTGGCTTCTCGACCAGTTGATGTACCTAGGGAATTCATTCGTTCAATTCTCTGTTCGGATGATTTTGTGAAGATTCTGTTGCTACATATCTATCCTTGTTTTTGTTTTGATTCTGGTATTCGAGTTGCTTCGATGTCAAATGTGGATTCCATACCTTTCCTAATCGGTATTCTCATATTTCTATGGGAGTGCTAGTCCTTCTTAACCATCGAGATGGTCATGTTAATTCTTTTCCAACCGGTGCCCATCTTGTTCATCCCAAGTTATCTTTGCTTTTCCCCACCCTCCCTCCCTTTTCTTTATGGAGCTGGAATTCTCAGATGAAGTATCCATTTATTCATGTGATATTCCTTCATTCTTTCCTTCAATGTTCTTATCCGGTGATTTTTCATGAAAATGCTCAACAGCTTCAAGTTCATCATTCTTTTGTTTTCATAATTCTGCCGGTGGATGTAATTCAAGATTTCGGTGTTGATCTTATCCTTTTTCCTCATTTCACAATGCTTTCTTATTCCGGTGCACCAATTAATCATTCTCCTCTTGCTATTCATATCCGGAGTGCTCAAGATCCATAATTCCATTCTTAACCCGTTCAAGCAATTTTTGAGGGTTGTTATCTTATTCAAGCCTTTTTAATTCAACCGGTGCTACAACTCTTAAGCAATCTTTTCTAACGGTGATTTCTTTTGAGTGGGCCCTAACCCACAGGTCTTTTCTCAGGATCTTACCTAACTCTTCTTTTTCCGGAGAATTCTTTTCAAGTGTGACGTAAGAATGATTCCCATCAGTCACATGCTTTCTCCAAGATCGCTTTCAGACTCTTTTCCATCGTTGCTTCAACCGTTTAATTATTCATTCCGGAGTGCTCAACAATTCTTATGGCATTTCTCGTCTTCATTCTCAACATTTGGAGACCGGAGAGGTGTTTCTCTTAATTCTTGGCCCTTCTCTTGAAGATTCGTGGTTCTAGCTTCATGCCATCCTCATTATCGTTTTAATTGTGAGGAATTCTTTTATACCATCCGAAGCTTTTCATGAATTCTTTCTTTGTGATCCTCCGAAGGCCATCATTTCAGAATATTTCTTCGTTCTCAGTTTTCAACTTCGTCCTCCAACTATCCTTCATTGATGTCTCTTCGTTCGTCTCCATATTCTTACGGTGGTTCTTTCAAGTTTTACCTTCCGTTGTTATCTTTTTAATTCATTTGTTCTTTTCATAATCCTACCGGTGGTTCGTTCAATACTTATCCAAGGTTGTGCTAGATCTCTCTTTAATTCTTTTCAACGAGAATAAGTAGTATGCCAAATCCTGTGGTTGTCATCAATTTAAATTGGTGAAGGATATGCATAACATAAATCTTATTCTAGTTTCTTCCAAATGAGTGAATTCTTTTGTCTGGAGCTTGTTCATCATATCATATTCTCAGTTCTAAGTTGTTCATCTTGTTTTCCGGAGCGCCAAGTTATTTCAATTACATCATTTCAAAGCTTCATCTAATTCATTGCAGACCTTGAATCTTATTCTTTCATCTATCACTCCTCATGTTTTCATTACCGGAGTTCTCATGGTGGTTCATCATGTTTTAATTCATCCTCGAAGTCTTCATCTAGATTATTGTTGGAGCTCAAGCTTTCTTCATCATGCTTCCAATTGCAATCCGTTCTACCTTGCCTTTTCAGATGGTGTTATGTCATTCTTGACAATTCCTTCATGTTTCATGATTCACGAGTTATCAAGAATGAGATAATTAAAACCATCATTTCTTTCTTTTGAGAAGATCCTTCAACCCCTCATTTTTATTTGTTGGAGCTATCTTGGGTTGTATTTCACCTAAAAGCTTTCCCTAAGGATTGTTGCTATTGTGGTGCTTATAAATGATCCAAGTTCTTCATTTATCATTCCGATGAATAAGTTTATCGTCTCCTTGTTGATCTCAATCCAATCAATTGTTTAAGTTAGTGGCTGGTTGTCACCTCTTAATTTTGAGATGTTTTCCATAAGCCCACATCAAGCTTATCCTTCTCGTTGTTGAATTTCCAACAACTCTATCCAACCCTTCTTTGTAAGGAGGATTTCCTAATTCAATTTTGGGAGAAGTTGTCATATTTCTTCGCCATTCATTTCTTTCGTTGATCTATATTCTATTCTTTCATTCCGGAGGCTTTGTGATGTTGGTCTATCCAAACCATCATCTCGTTTTATCGAGATCATGTTCTTTTCCTTGCTTATCATTAACCGGAGTGCTGTCTGAATTTTTCTTACTCCTTGTGCCATTCTTTTAATTGTTCCGGAGGTTGTGTGTTGTTGTTTTCATCAAGTATCACTCCATCTCCTCTAGTTCTTGTTAATTCCTTCCATTTTCAGACGGAGTGCTGTCCAAATTCTGTCATTCTTATTCCTTGGCTATACCATTGCGGTTTCATATTCGTTGGTTCGTAAGCTCTCGTTTCATGTCTTTCAACCTCTCAAGGTTCTCTTTATGTTCCTTGTTCCTCCTTTTTACCGGAGTGCTCTTCATTTCGTTCATCTCCGTTGTATTCTTCTTTCATCTTGTTCAACCTCTCAAGGTTCCTTGGTTTCACTCGTCTGTCAAAGAAGCAACTTTGTTTTACCTCTTCCTCTTCCGTTTTTACCCGGTGATATCTCTAGGATCTCGGGTCGAGATCCTCTGTTAGTGTGGGAGAGTTGTGACGCCCGAGACCGACGTCCCAGAAGATTGCAGAAGGTTCCAGAAGATTCCAGACGTTCCGGGGTTTCCCGTGTGTTCAGTTGTGCTTGCTTTATTTTATTTTGCATTGCATCATGTCATCATGCCATCATGTCATATTTTATTTTTTGCATCTCAACTTAATAAATCGTGTGGGCCTTCGGTCCATTTAAATCGAGGGAAGGTGACTTCTCTTTATAACATATCCTCCAAATATTATGGAGCTATATTAATAATTATTCCTTTTGTTGGAATCACCAGAACACACTTGCACAATTTCCCCATGTCTTTTCCGCTTCGAGTTTCACCTTCAAATTCTTGCCAATAATTCTTTCCGTTATTTTTCGAGGCTTCTCTTATCTAGACTCCTTTTAAACTCCTTGAGGCAAGCTATTTATTTAGTTTGCACTTCTTCCCTTTTGTTGGAAATATTTTTGTGAGGTTGGAGTTTTTCCGTAAAGCCTTACAAAAATGTCCATCATTTTTATCCTTGTTCTTTGACCTTCTTTTCTTATTTTTTATTTTGCTCCTTCTCTTTTGCTTCTGCTAAGGGAGATAAAAAAAAGGCAGCAGCCCAGGCCGCCGGCCGATCCAGGCCTCTCCTCCTCCCTCTAGGCCCAACTGTCTTTCCCTCAGCCTCCCTGGCCCATCTATCCTAACCCTAGGGCGCTCGCACCCGATTCCCGTCGCTCCCCCTCGCTCTCCCCTGTGTGCGCCGCCAGCCTCTCCCGCTTCGATCCCAAATCCCTTCGAGGCCGAGCCTCTACCTCTCTCGCTCCCGATCCCCTCTCTCCCTCTCGTCCCGACCCCGCGCCAGTTCCCCCTCTCCTCGACGCCCCGCATCCCTCGCTCTCCCTCGAGCCTCCCTCGATCCCCTCGCCTCCTTCCCCGAGCGGCCTCCCTTTCGCGTCGGACCAGATCCCGCCGCGGATCCAGCGCCCCAGCGCGGTTCCCTCCCTCCGGTCACCAGCAGCGCGGCGCCCCCCCGAGCTTCCTCTCCAGCAGCGCCGTAGGCTGCGTCCTACCGTCGCCCGGCGACCGAGGCATCTCCGTCGCCTGGCCCATGGCCCCGTGCGTCGGCGCCCCTCCTCCTCTTCAATCGCCAGGAGCAGCTGCCCTCGCCAGCGAGCCCGGCCCCCGAGCCTCCTCTTCAGCGCCTCGAGCCCCGCCGTGGTCTTCCATCTCCGTCGCCCCATGGAACCCGCCGCGCCTCTGCGTTTCCCCGGCCCTGCACCTCCGCGCCGGGCAGTGACTTGCGGCCTCCTTCGTCCAGCGCCAAAAAACCACCGCTGCTGCTGCTGTGTTCCTTTCGCCAAGTTGCTTGCCCCCTTGCTGCCTTTTTCTTTGTTTGTTTTGTTGCTGCTGTATGTCTCCAGGTTGACATGTACAGCTACGGGATCGATAAAACGGCAAGTTCGAGACAAGTACCTCTACACGTGTTGTTGAACGGCTACGAGCTCGAGAACAACTACATCCGTGTACGACTACGTGAACGAGTACCACGACGCCGCAAGTACCACTACCGTCGCCCGAACGTCTACCGTCGCCGGAGAACCGTGAACAACTACGGACGAGAACGACTTCATGGACGAGTACCCCTACCGTCGCCCGAGTACAACTACCCCATCGTGGAACCGCCAAGACGAACGGAACATCTACTTCCACGACGACCCGAACGACTACCGATGACGTGAACGTCTACTTCCTCTACGAAACGCGTGAACGACTCCTTCCACTACGTCCCTCGACGTAGCGAACCGCCCCGAAACGCACGCTTCGAAGGTATACCGAAACGACCCCGTGGATGACCGGTGTGATGCTTGCTTGTGTTGTATGAAACGTCTCCCGTGTGTGCTTCGTGGCCGTTGTGCCTCTTGTCATGTTCCTCGGTTGCCTCGTCGCCGACTCGTGGGAACCCGGTAACGGGATCACCCCACCTCTTTCATCTCGTTTGACTCGTTCACTCCACCTTTTGTTTTGCACCGGTCTCTCCCGAGTTACCGGTACCGATTTGTTGCCATGCTTCATTTTCGGATCGTTGCCGTGGCACCCCTTTCTTCCACCACGGTGACAAATGCTTCATATCTCTTATTGTCAACCTTTAACATAAAACTTGCATAAACTTGTTCATGTCATCCGCATCATGATAACAACATTGATATGTTTAATTGTTGTTTGCTTATAATTATTAAACATGCTCATGGGGATTTTCCGGATATGTTGTTGTTATTTCCGGCCTCATTTAAAATGTCTAGATAGTATAGTTTCTTTATGCTTCACCTCTTGCCATGTTAAAAACATTTAATCTTGTCTTGTAAATAATAAGAGTCAACTAAATAATTAATATGTGGTGTTTCGTCAATATGCAACACGTTGCATATTGATCTCCACTTAACTTGTAGTATTTGTTTGTGCACTTTGCCATGCCTTGCATTTTTTAAACCAGACATGCATCATACTTGTTTGTGCATCGTATGACATGTTTATGATGTGTGTGTTCACCGTGTTGTTTGTTTCTTTCCGGTTTGCTTCTCTTGATAGCTTCGGTTTCGTTCCGGAGTTGTGAGGTTTCTTCTTCGTCTTCTTCTTGGATCCGTTCTTCTCCTTTGTGGAATCCCAGGCAAGATGACCGAACCCGGATACCATTACTATCTTTGCCTATTGCTAGTAGTTCCGCTCTATAGTTTTGCCTCGATGCCCATGTCTTTCTTGTCAGCCTCCTACTTGTAACCAATTGCCATGTTTAACCAACCTACCTATGCAAGCCGTTGCTTGGCTAAGTACGCTTCGCTCAGCCCCTCTTATAGCATTGTTAGTTGCAGGTGAAGATTGAAGATGCTTGCTTCATGTTGAAGTTTGGTTGGGTTATATCACACTATCCAAATGCTTAAAAAAATGAAATCATCTATATACTGGCAGGGTGGAAGGCTAAGCCTTTTGCTTGGTGTTTTGTTCCACTCATGCCGTTAGGAACCGTATAAACCGGTGTTATGTTCCTTGATTATGCGTTCCTAACACGGTTGGGGTGTATGGGACCCCCTTGATAAACCGCTAAGTGCTAAGTCTTTTCCAGCAAGTCCCAACATTGGTACTATTTGCCTAATAACAAACTAATAAAAACTTGCATGTGGACTAGCTATCCCTTTTATTTAATTCAACAACCCCGGGCCAGTGCTCCACATGAGTGTTGGTCCGAAACGGGGGTTACGCGGGGCCACCTCGAGGAAACTCAAGGTTTGGTAAAAACCCGTGGGATCGCCCATCCGGTCGTGTCCTGAGACCTAGATACGCGCGGCTACTATCAGGGTGTCGACACGCCGGGAGGATTTGCTGGATTAGCCTTACCTTAGTTCGGTTTAACTCAAGCACGGGATTCCGAGAATACTCGGGTCTTCCCAACTATGGAGTTGCGACTCCGCGGATCGTGGGCTTGTAATGGGTCAAGTTGGAACACCCCTGCAGGGTTTGAACTTTCGAAAGCCGTGCCCGTGGTTATGTGGCAGATGGGAGCTTGTTAATTCCGGTTGTAGATAACTTGACACAATGTTTCAATACACTACCAGCGTGTGTACCGTGACTGTCAATTTCCGAATAGGGATTCGGGAGTTGAACACGGTGGGGTTATGTTTGACCGGCTTTAGTTAGGATCACTTCGTGATCATCTTTCGACCGATGCTCTTCTCTTCTCGCTCTCTATTACGTAAGTTAGTGCTAGTTGCTGCTGCAGACTCTTGTTTGTTTTCCTTCACCTCATATTCTTTCTTCAGCCTTGTCCTCACCCAAGGCTTAAATAGTCTTGTTACCCGGGAACGGGATTGCTGAGTCCTCTGTGGCTCACAGTTACTTCACCACACCAGTTGCAGGTCCAGCCGAGTTTGATGCAGGAGTTGGATCAGTACTTCACCAGGAGCTCGTTGAAGAGTGTGGCCGCGTGCTTGTGTCGTTTCGATGTTTAGTAGTGGTTTCTACTAGGATTCGATCCTGGCCTGTGGCTTTATGTTGTTTTGGTATCTTTCTTTTGGATCTTCAACCGTAGTCGGGTTGTGATGTTTTTGTATGATGATGTGTTTATTTATTGTATTGTGTGAAGTGGCGAGTGTAAGCCAACTATCTCCTTTTGCAATTTAATCCCTCTTTTACATGAGTTGTGCAAAGATACCAAACTTGAGATCATTCTAGGATGGACTTATGCCTTTAAGTCGTGCCTCGACGCGTAGGAGGTATAACTCCATCCTGGGCATTACAGGCTCTCTTCCGCGATTGCTGAGGTGGTGGAGATGACTGACGTGGCTGAGTTGGAGCAGGAGGAGTGGCCTGACGCTGTGCCGGGCATGAAGGAGTGGGAGTCTGCTGACGTGATGGCGGACTTCGAAGAGGAGTCGGCTGACGATGTGCCAAACTTGGAGGAGGAGTCGGCTGACGTGGTGGCGGACTTGGAGGAGCAGGAGTCTGCTGACGCAGTGGTGGACTTCAAGGAGGAGTCGACTGACGTGGTGTCGGTGGCCTTTGAAAGATGATGCAATCCTTTCTCATAGGATGATACGATGTATGGCCTCTCCCGGTATGTGCTCCTCGTCACCTCCAGGAATGTCAAGCTCTAGCCCCGAATATTGGTCCACCACCTTATCAACCAGGACACGAGCATAGCCGGCTGAAATCGGGTTGTAATGTAAGGTTGCTTTAGGGGGATTTGTATAAGCAATGGCGTCTGCCACCTTCATGGATATGTTCTTCATTTTGAAGTGTAGCTCACAGTTAGTGTTCTCCATGATGTCATCCAAAGGGTATCTATCCAGCAGTGCGTCGCCCGGGGCGGAACCCACGCTGCTTCTCGGCATGGATGGGACGGTGCTATCCAATGCTGGATCATCTGCTAGCTGGTGCCGCTGTTGAGACCCCCTTTCCTGGCTAAGTGAGTCGATCTGCTGCTGATGCTGCTGTAATTTGAGTGCCAAGTCCGCGTGCACTGATTCTAGGCCTTGAAGGCGTTCTGCTTCCTTTTTCCTCTGCTCCTCCTCCAGGTTCTTCCTTCTCACACGGCTTCTGTAGTCGGCCCTCCAGTCCGAAAAGCCCTCATACAACGGAACAACACCCTTGCCTCGTGTTCTTCCCGGGTGTTCGGGATTTCACAGGGCGCACTTCAGCTCGTCGTTCTCTCTGTTGGGCGTGAACACCCCCTTTCGAGCTTCTTCTATTGCATCAAGTAACTTATTTTCAGCTCCTTTAAGACATGCCTTCGTCGAAACCTCGTCTGTCTTCAGGTCCAACGCCCCCATGCGCATAGAACCAAGTCCTCGACCTGGGGGCCAGTTCAATGTAACTGGTGTGACCCCTGCATCTATCATCTCTTGCTCAAAGAGATCCCACTTAGGCATTGCCACCGCGTAGCCACCTGGCCCCAGCCTATGGAACTGCTCCTTTCTTGCGGCATTGACCTTGTTTTTTCTCGACCGTTCCTTAGATAATTCTGATTCCTTGAATTCCATAAAAGTGGGCTAGTGTTCTCTTTGCTTCTCCAGTGTTCCATAATTCTGGAGTTTTCTTTCCTCCTTTGACGTAGTTGGCCCACACAGTTTTCTTGTGGTTGTTGAATGCAATTGCCATCTTCCTAAGAGCAACGTCCTTAACTTTCTTGTTGTCATCCTCTGTGAAATGATCTGGTAGGGTGAAATGTTCCATGAGTTTTTCCCAAAGCAGGGATTATGCTCCGTCATTGACAAAAGTAAGATCTGGACGTTTCTTTGCTGGCTCTTTCCATTCTTGAATGGAGATCGGGAGTTGGTCCTTCACAATAACTCCACACTAACGAATGAACTTGTTCGCAACTTTCTTAGGCGCTACTGGTTCGCCATCAGCTTTGATGGCATCGATGTTGTACTTTACGCCCTCCTTCAACTTTTTGGCCAGGCCTCGCACTGTCCTGCTGCCTGTAGATTTGCTTGATCCGGAGGGCTGAAAGAAGAAAGATATCGATTCGTTAATATATCTTCAAATCATTAAAAATATGTGATGATCACCAGATGCCTGCTTATATAAACATACCTCGCCGGTCTCTGTTATTTCAAGATCAACATTTTCGCCATCATCATAATCATAGTTCACGACTTCATCAATTCGCTCGTCGCGATCGAATATCATATCACCCTCCCCGGTATTGTTCAGATATTGGGAGCCGTCATCTTCTTCATTCTGATCATCTGGCCCGTGAGGGGAGCGTGTGATCTTGAACATGGCCGCTTCTCCCTCTCTGCCGGTATTATCCGCCATAGCTTTTATTTAGCTAATTCAGAAGAAATATAAAACAATTTAGTATTCAAATTACAATGCATGCATGCAATCATTAAGGAAAAACTGAATCATAGTACATAATATATATAATCTCGAATAATATATATAATCTCGGATACATCGATCATCCGAATATTATATATCGAATACATCACTAGCTAGCTAGCTAATAAAGATCGAATACTATAGAATGATCTAGTTCACTCGCGGTTCCTGAGGCGCGGGCGGTGGATAGCCAAAGATAAGGAACCATCAGATGATCATAGCTCCAGTCATCTCCCGAAAGAACCTGCCAGGTATTGGAGAACCTGACGTCCATAGCAGCCATGTAGCTGATGACCCAAAAATGTAGGGGATCTATCATAGTCCTTTCGATAAGTAAGAGTGTCGAACCCAATGAGGAGCAGAAGGAAATGATAGGCAGTTTTCGGTAAGGTATTTTCTGCAAGCACTGAAATAATCGGTAACAAATAGTTTTGTGATAAGGTAATTGGTAGCAAGTGACAAATAGTAAAAGTAAATAAGGTGCAGCAAGATGGCCCAATCCTTTTTGTAGCAAAGGACAAGCCTGGACAAACTCTTATATGAAGGAAAACGCTCCCGAGGACACATGGGAATTATCGTCAAGCTAGTTTTCATCACGTTCATCTGATTCGCGTTCGGTACTTTGATAATTTGGTATGTGGGTGGACCGGTGCTTGGGTGTTGTCCTTAATTGGACAAGCCTCCCACTTATGATTAACCTCTAATGCAAGCATCCGCAACTACAAAAGAAGTATTAAGGTAGACCTAACCATCGCATGAAACAAGTGGATCCAAATCAGCCCCTTGCGAAGCAACGCATAAACTAGGGTTTAAGCTCCTGCCGCTCTAGCAACCCATCATCTACTTATTACTTCCCAATGCCTTCCTCTAGGCCCAAACAATGGTGAAGTGTCATGTAGTCGACGTTCACATGACACCACTAGAGGAGAGACAACATACATCTCATCAAAATATCGAACGAATACCAAATTCACATGACTACTTATAGCAAGACTTCTCCCATGTCCTCGGGAACAAAAGTAACTACTCACAAGACATAATATTGTTCATGATCAGAGGGGTATTAATATGCATAATGGATCTGAACATATGATCTTCCGCCAAGTAAACCAACTAGCATCAACTACAAGGAGTAATCAACACTACTAGCAACCCACAGGTACCAATCTGAGGTTTGGGTACAAAGAATGGATACAAGAGATGAACTAGGGTTTGAGAGGAGATGGTGCTGGTGAAGATGTTGATGAAGATAACCCTCTCCAAGATGGGAGAGTTGTTGGTGATGACGACGGTGACGATTTCCCCCTCCCGGAGGGAAGTATCCCCAGCTATACAGCTCCGCCGAAGCCCTAGATTGGTTCCACCTCGAGACGGCGGCGTCTGGTCCCGAAAGCCTCCTTATGATTTTTTCCAGGTCAAAACACCTCATATAGGAGAAGATTGGCATCGGGGGGTCATCGAGTGGCCCATGAGGTAGGAGGCACGCCCAGCGGGAGGGGGCTCGCCCCCACCCTTGTGGACAGGTGGTGCCCCCCTGGTGAATCTCTTTCGCCAGATATTTTCTTATATTTTCTGAAACTGTGTCTCGTGGAGTTTCGGAGCTTTTTGAGTTGTGCAGAATAGGTTTCCAATGTTTGCTCCTTTTCCAGCCCAGAATTCCAGCCGCCGGCATTCTCCCTCTTCATGTAAACCTTGTAAAATAAGAGAGAAAAGGCATAAGTATTGTGATATAACGTGTAATAATAGCCCATAGTGTAATAAATATCAATATAAAAGCATGATGCAAAATGGACGTATCAACTCGCCCAAGCTTAGACCTCGCTTGTCCTCAAGCGAAAGCCGATAACGAAAAATATGTCCACATGTTTAGAGATAGAGGTGTCGATAAAAATAAAATACGGACACGAGGGCATCATGATCATTCTTATAACAGCAACACATATATATTGTGATATGATTCTTATGCTAAAGTAACAATTCATTCAAAATGTCAAGTATGACTCAGAAACTTCATTGAAAACCAACAAACTATGATCTCGGTCATTGAAGCAATTGCAATTTATCATAACATCAGAAAGAGTCAAAGTAAGAACTTTTCAGCAAGCCCACATACTCAACTATCATATAGTCTTTCACAATTGCTCACACTCACGCAATACTTATGGGTATGGAGTTTTAATCGGACACGGAGAAAGATAGGGGCATATGGTATTGCCTCCCAACCTTTTACCTCAAGGGTAATGTCAACAGTAATAGACCATGATAACTTACATCCAAGTGGGTATATATGTGAGGATCTTTCCAACACAATGTGCTTGCCAAAGGATAAAGTATAAAAAGGAAAGGTTATTTTCACCTTGACTCTCATAAGGCTAGAATAATAGATAGGCCCTTCGCAGTGGGAAGCAGAGGTTGTCATGTGCTTTTATGGTTGGATGCACAAAGTCTTAGCGCAAAAGAACGTCACTTTATATTGCCACTTGTGATAGGGACCTTTATTATGTAGTCCGTTGCTTTTATTATTTCCATATCACAAGACCATATAAAGCTTATTTCCTCCACACTAATAAATCATAAATATTTTAGAGAGTTTGCAAACATGACAACTTACTTGAAGGATCTTACTCAATCCATAGGTAGGTATGGTGTACTCTCATGGCAAAACTGGGTTTAAGGATGTATGGAAGCACAAGTAGTATCTCTACTTGGTGCAAGGAGTTTTGGCTAGCATGAGGGGGAAAGGCAAGCCCAACATGTTGGATGATCCATGACAATATACTTTATTTCGAATATAAGAAAACATAATCCATTATGTTGTCTTCCTTGTCCAACATCAACTCTTTAGCATGTCATATTTTAATGAGTGCTCACAATCATAAAAGATGTCCAAGATAGTATATTTGTATGTGAAACCTCTCTTTCTTTATTACTTCCTATTAATTGCAACGATGACCAAGACTATTTTGTCAACTCTCAACAACTTTTATTCATCATACTCTTTATATGTGAAGTCATTACTTCCCACAAGATCAATATGATCTCTTTGATACTTTTTATATTTTCTTTTATTCTATCATGACCAAAGTGAGGAAATCAAGCCCGTGACTCAACACTAATATTTATTATATAGCTCACGGACTCGATTACAAAGCTAAACATCATAAAGCAAAAGCTCACAACTAGATCATCCTAACTTTATTCTACTAGATCAAGATACTACCAAAAGGATCAAACTAAGAAAAACGTTAAAGATAGGAGTGTGATGGTGATACGATACCGGGGCAACTCCCCCAAGCTTGGCAGTTGCCAAGGGGAGTTCCCATACCCATATGATTATGTCCCATTCTTTGGAGGTGGTGATGATGGAGTTGTTGATGATGTAGGCTTGTCGCCCGTCTTCCAACGCATGGGCTCACCATCGTAGAAGGATGATCGAGTCTCCAGGATACTCAAATCTGCAGCCAAACTCATCTTCTTAAATCTATATTCATACTCACAATTTTGGTTTTGTAGGTCATAGATCTGGGCCTAGAGGTGTTCGATTTTCTCTTGGAGATTGGAGACAGCTTCCCCGAAGATCCTTGCGTCCAGCTTGTGGTTGTTGATGAGCTTTGTGATCATCATGTGGTTGGCGTTGAATCCTCGTTCCACCATACCTTGGCACTTGAAAACTTGATGTTTCGTTGCTTCGAGTCTTGTCTCCATGCTTCCGGTCCTCCTTGGCCCCTCAACATCGCGGGTGTGCAGCACCCCTTCACGCAACTCCATGGTTTGAGGGTGATGCAGCACCTCCGCGAGGTAGCGGTTGATGACCTTCTCGAAGAACTTGTCCTTGGGGGTGCTGGAAGACGCCATGATGATCTAGATCTGTCAGAAACAACAGCTTGAAACGCAAACAGAGGATTTTTGCGTGATACGGTGGTCAAAATCTTCGGGAGAATATATAATGATTTTTACTGACCAAAAGGAGTAACGTGCAAGAAATCGGAGTCCGGGAGGCACACGAGGTGCCCACGAGCCTGGGGGCGCGCCCAGGGGAAGGGGGCGCGCCCTCCACCCTCGTGGACGGCTCGTGTCTTGTCCGGACTGCCTCTTATTTTTCTATTTCTCTAAATATTCCAAAACGGTGAAAAATTGCCATTATAACTATTTTGGAGTCGGTTTACTTATCGTACGACATACCTCTTGCTTTTCGGAGTCTGAATCATTCTAGAAAGTGTCCCTTATGTATTCCTCCGGGGTTACGGTTTCAATAACACTGGTTTCAACATTTATAGGGTTACCTGAGATATAATGTTTGATTCTTTGACCATTCGCCACATTCGGATTTCTGCCTTCGAAGTTGTTGATTTTTATGGCACCGGAATGATAGACCTCCTCGATGACATAAGGACCTTACCATTTAGAGAGAAGTTTTCCTGCAAAAAATCTTAAACGAGAGTTGTATAGCAAGACATAATCACCTACGTTAAACTCACGCTTTTGTATCCTTTTGTCATGCCATCTTTTAACCTTTTCTTTAAACAGCTTGGCATTCTCATAGGCATGGGTTCACCATTCAACAAGAAAGCTAATGTCAAATAGCCTCTTCTCACCGACAAGTTTGAAATCATAATTGAGCTCTTTAATATCCCAATATGCCTTATGTTCTAGCTCAAGAGGTAAGTGACACGCTTCTCCATAAACCATTTTGTATGGAGACATACCCATAGGATTTTTGTATGCAGTTCTATAGGCCCATAATGCATCATCAAGTTTTTTTTACCAATTCTTTCTAGACCTATTTACTGTCTTTTGCAAAATTAATTTCAGCTCTCTGTTACTTAGTTCTACTTGACCACTAGACTGTGGGTGATAAGGGGATGCAATTCTATGGTTAACATCATACTTAGCAAGCATTTTACGGAAAGCACCATGAATAAAGTGTGAACCACCATCAATAATTAAGTATCTAGGGACTCCAAACCTCGGGAAAATAACTTCTTTAAGCATCTTAATAGAGGTGTTGTGATCAGCACTACTAGTTGGAATAGCTTCTACCCACTTAGTAACGTAATCAACAACAACTAAAATATGTGTGTACCCATTAGAGGAAGGAAACGGTCCCATATAATCAAGGCCACAAACATCAAATGGTTTAATAACAAGTGAATAATTTATAGGCATTTCTTGACGTCTACTGATATTACCAATTCTTTGACATTCATCACAAGATAAGACAAACTTACGAGCATCCTTGAAGAGTGTAGGCCAATAAAAACCAGATTGCAATACCTTATGTGCAGTTCTATCTCCAGCATGGTGTCCTCCATAAGCTTCGGAGTGGCACTTGCGTAGGATCTGTTCCTATTCATGCTCAGGTACACAACGTCTAATAATACCATCTACTCCTTTTTTATAAAGATGTGGGTCATCCCAGAAGTAATGTCTCAAATCATAGAAGAATTTTTTAGTTTGATGGTATGTGAAACTAGGTGGTATAAACTTAGCAACAATGTAATTAGCATAATCAGCATACCATGGAGTAGTACGAGAAGTATTTATGACAGCTAATTGTTCATCAGGAAAGCTATCATCAATAGGTTGTGGGTCATCAAGAATATTCTCTAGCCTAGACAAGTTGTCTGCAACGGGGTTCTCAGCTCCCTTTCTATCAATAATATGCAAATCAAATTCTTGCAATAAGAGAACCCATCTAATAAGTCTAGGTTGAGCATCTTTCTTTTCCATAAGGTATTTGATAGCAGCATGATCAGTGTGAATAATTACTTTAGAATCAACAGTATAAGGCCTAAACTTATCACATGCAAATACAACTTCTAAAAAACTTTCTCAGTAGTTGCATAATTTCTCTGGGCACTATCTAGAGTTTTACTAGCATACTGGATAACATTCAATTTCTTGTCAACCCTTTGTCCTAGAATAGAACCTTCATCATAATCACTAGCATCGCACATAATCTCAAAGGGTAAATTCCAGTCAGGAGGCTAGACAATAGGTGCAGAGATCAATGCTTTCTTAAGTATTTCAAATGTTTCTAAACAATCATCATCAAAGACAAAAGGAATATCTTTTTTAAGAGATTAGTCAGGGGCCTGGAGATTTTGGAGAAGTCCTTAATGAACCTTCTATAAAACCCGACATAACCAAGGAAACTTCGTATACCTTTGATGTCCTTGGGACATGACATCTTTTCTATAGCATCAACTTTAGCGTTGTCAACTTCAATGCCTCTTTCGGAAATATTATGTCCCAAGACAATGCCTTCATTAACCATAAAGTGGAACTTCTCCCAATTCAAGAGAAGATTAGTGTCTTCACATCTCTGCAAAACTCGATCAAGGTTGCTCAAGCATTCATCAAAAGAAGTTCCGTAAACGGAAAAGTCATCCATGAAAACCTCAACAATCTTTTCACAAAAATCAGAGAATATAGCCATCATGCATCTTTGAAAGGTAGCAGGTGCATTACATAAACCAAAAGGAATACGTCTATAAGCAAAGGTACCGAAAGGACAAGTAAAAGTGGTCTTTTCTTGATCCCCTTTTGACACAGGTATTTGAGAGAAACCAGAATAACCATCTAGAAATAAAAAATGATTATGTTTGGATAACCTTTCTAGCATTTGATCAATAAAAGGAAAAGGGTAATGATCTTTCTTAGTAGCTTTATTTAATTTGCGGAAATCAATTACCATCCTATAACCTGTAACAATTCTTTGCGGGATCAATTCATCCTTATCATTAGGAACAATAGTCATACCTCCCTTCTTACGGACACAATGGACAGGACTTACCCACTGGCTATCAACAACTGGATAGATTATACCTGCCTCTAGAAGCTTTACTATTTCCTTCCTTACCACTTCGTTCACCTTAGGATTTAATCGTCGTTGATGATCAATAACCGGTTTAGCGTCCTCTTCCAATTTTATCTTGTGTTGGCATAAAATGGGACTAATGCCCTTAACATCATCCAGAGTATATCCAATAGCTGCACGGTGCTTCTTCAGAGTTTTCAATAACTTTTCTTCTTCCTGCTCTGAAAGGTTATGACTAATAATGACATGATATATCTTCTTTTCATCGAGATAAACATAATTAAGATTATCAGGTAATGGTTTAAGTTCAAACACGGGATCACCCTTGGGTGGAGGAGGATCCCCTAGGATTTCAACAGGTGATACGTCTCCAACGTATCTATAATTTTTTATTGTTCCATGCTATTATTTATGATGTTTTGGATGTTTAATGGGCTTTGTTATACACTTTTATATGATTTTTGGGACTAACCTATTAACCCAGAGCCCAGAGCCCAGTGCCAGTTTATGTTTTTCTCCTGTTTTAGGGTTTCGCGGAAAAGGAATATCAAACGGAGCCCAATTGACCTGAAATTTAACAAAGGAAGTTTTTGGACCTAAAGAAGCCCAGGAAGTGCCGGAGGGGGACGAGAGGACCCACGGGCTGCCCACGAGGGTGGGGGGCGCGCCTTCCTACTTGGCGTGCCCCCTGCCTCGTGGACAGCCCATAGACCCCCTTTTCTTGGCCCCGACTCCAACACCTCCTACATATACTGACACCTTCGGAAAATATCCTAGATCAGGAGTTCCGCCACCGAAAGCCTCTGGTGCCATCAAAAACCAATCTAGACCCCGTTCCGGCAGCCTACCGGAGGGGGAATTCCTCTCCGGTGGCTATCTTCATCATCCCGACGCTCTCCATGACGAGGAGGGAGTAGTCCACACCCTCGGGGTTGAGGGTATGTACCGGTAGCTATGTGTTTGATCTGTCTCTCTCTCGTGTTCTTGAGATGGCACGATCTTGATGTATCGCGAGCTTTGCTATTCTAGTTGGATCTTATGATGCTTCTCCCCCTCTACTCTCTTGTAATGGATTGAGTTTTCCCTTTGAAGTTATCTTATCAGATTGAGTCTTTAAGGATTTGAGAACACTTGATGTATATCTTGCATGTGCTTATCTATGGTGACAATGGGATATCACCTGATCTACTTGATGTATGTTTTGGTGATCAACTTGCGGGTTCCGTGACCTTGGGAATCTATGCATAGGGGTTCGCACACGTTTTCGTCTTGACTCTCCGGTAGAAACTTTGGGGCACTCTTTGAAGAATGTGTGTTGGTTGAATAGATGAATCTGAGATTGTGTGATGCATATCGTATAATCAGGTCCACGGATACTTGAGGTGACAATGGAGTATCTAGGTGACATTAGGGTTTAGGTTGATTTGTATCTTAAGGTGTTATTCTAGTAAGAACTCTTGAATAAGATCGATCAGAAAGAATAACTTTGAGGTTGTTTCGCACCCTACTATATTCTCTTCGTTTGTTCTCCGCTATTAGTTACTTTGGAGTGACTCTTTGTTGCATGTTGAGGGATAGTTATATGATCCAGTTATGTTATTGTTGTTGAGAGAACTTGCACTAGTGAAAGTATCAACCCTAGGCCGTGTTTCCTATCATTGCAACACCATTTATGCTCACTTTTACCACTTGCTACCTTGCTGTTTTTATATTTTCTTATTACAAAAACCTATATCTAATATCTATATTGCACTTGTATCACCATCTCTTCGCCGAACTAGTGCACCTATACAATTTACTATTGTATTGGGTGTGTTGGGGACATAAGAGACTCTTTGTTATTTGGTTGCAGGGTTGTTTGAGAGAGACCATCTTCATCCTATGCCTCCCACGGATTGATAAACCTTAGGTCATCCACTTGAGGGAAATTTGCTACTATCCTACAAACCTCTGCACTTGGAGGCCCAACAACGTCTACAAGAAGAAGGTTGCGTAGTAGACATCAACAGGCAAGTTGTTTTTCAATACGGGTCCCTGCTTAAAGATTATTTCATCTATTTCCTTTCTCTCATTCATATATATATATGATTTTCATGGTTTAGCAGATATTGTTCTAAAGGATCATTAGGAGGCACAACAATAGAAGCAAGACCAATAATTTCATCCTTATTAGGCAATTCTTTAATATGGGGTTGTCTACGAAATTTAGCAAAGTTAAAATCATGAGACATATCCCCTAAACCAACAGTAACACTATCTTTTACGCAGTCTATCTTAGCATTAACAGTATTCAAGAAGGGTCTACCAAATGTAATGGGACAAAAATCATCTTGTGGGGAACCAAGAAAAAGAAAGTCAGCAGGGTATTTAACTTTTCCACACAAGACTTCAACATCTCTAGCAATCCCAATTGGTGAAATAGTGTCCCTATTAGCAAGCTTAATAGTAACCTCAATACCTTCTAGCTCAGAGGGTGCAATAGCATGCATAATTTCATCATATAAAGAAATGGGTATTACACTCGCACTAGCACCTACGTCACATAAACCATGATAGCAATGATCTCCTATTTTAACAAAAACAACAGGCAAGCCTATAATAGGTCTATGTTTATTCCTAGCATCGGGTTTGGCTATTCTAGCAGCTTCCTCTTGGAGGTAAATAACATGTCCATCTAAATTTTCAACCAAGAGATCTTTAACCATAGCAACACTAGGTTCAACTTAAATTTGCTCAGAGGGTGTAGGTGTCCTAGTATTACTCTTATGAACCACAGTTGAAGCTTTAGCATGATCCTTTATTCTAATAGGGAAAGGTGGTTTCTCAATATAAGTAGTGGGAACAATAGGATCAACATTATAAGTGATAGTCTTTTCTTCAACTTTAGCAGGTTCAACTACTTTTGCTTCAATGGGAGGATGGTATTTAAACCACTTCTCCTTGGGGAGGTCAACATGAGTAGCAAATGATTCACAGAAAGAAGGTACTATCTTAGAGTCAAGCCCATATTTAGTGCTAAATTCACGGAAAACATCGGTATCCATAGAAGCTTTAACACAATCAAACTTAGGGGTCATACCCGACTCCTTACCTTCGTCGAGATCCCAATCTTCAGAGTTGTGTTTAATTCTTTCCAATAAATCCCATTTGAATTCAACGGTCTTCATCATAAAAGAACTAGAACAAGAATTATCGAGCATGGTGCGATTATTGAGAGAAAGCCGAGCATAAAAATTTTGAATGATCATTTTTCTTGAGAGCTCATGATTGGGGCATGAATATAACATTGACATAAGCCTCCCCCAACCTTGAGCGATGCTTTCTCCTTCGTGAGGCCAAAAATTATATATATAACTACGATCATGATGAACCTGATGCATGGGGTAGAACTTCTGATGAAATTCCAACTTCAGTCGATTATAGTTCCATGATCCAATATCATCACATAGCCTAAACCATGTCAATGCATGTCCCTTCAAAGACAAAGGGAAGACCTTCTTCTTGATAACATCCTCGGGCATACCTGCAAGCTTAAATAATTCACAAACTTCATCCTCATAGATTAGACGCAAATCGGGATGCAGTGTTCCGTCTCCTGTAAAGGGATTATCTAGCAGTTTTTCTATCATACCCGAAGGAATTTCAAAGCAAACATTTTCAGTAGGTTTAGTAGGTTGAGGAGCAACTCTTTGCTCTACTGGTCGGGGTGAAGATACCCCGACAAGCCCCTCAAAGGACGATGAGGCATAGTAACAAGTGACAATAAATTTCAGCACACTATATAAATTTTTCCTTACCAAAGGCACTTGACTCCCCGGCAACGGCGCCAAAAATGGGCTTGATGTCTACTACACAACCTTCTTCTTGTAGACGTTGTTGGGCCTCCAAGTGCAGAGGTTTGTAGGACATTAGCAAATTTGCCTCAAGTGGATGACCTAAGGTTTATCAATCCGTGGGTGGCGTAGGATGAAGATGGTCTCTCTCAAACAACCCTGCAACCAAATAACAAGGAGTCTCTTCTGTCCCCAGCACACCCAGTACAATTATAAATTGTATAGGTGCACTAGTTTGGCAAAGAGATGGTGACACAAGTGCAATATGGATGGTAGATATAGGTTTTTGTAATCTGAAAATATAAAAACAGCAAGGTAGTAAGTGGTAAGAGTGAGCATAAACGGTATTGCAATGATAGGAAACAAGGCCTAGGGTTCATACTTTCACTAGTGCAAGTTCTCTCAACAATAATAACATAATTGGATCATATTACTAGCCCTCAACATGCAACAAAGAGTCACTCCAAAGTAACTAATAGCGGAAAATAAACGAAGATATTATGGTAGGGTACAAAACCACCTCAAAGTTATCCTTTCTGATCGATCTATTAAAGAGTCTGTAGTAAAATAGCACGAAGCTATTCTTTCCGTTCGATCTATCTTAGAGTTCGTACTAGAATAACACCTTAAGACCCAAATCAACCAAAACCCTAATGTCACCTAGATACTCCATTGTCACCTCAAGTATCCATGGGTATGATTATACGATATGCATCACACAATCTCAGATTCATCAATTCAACCAACACAAAGAACTTCAACGAGTGCCCCAAAGTTTCTACCGGAGAGTCAAGACGAAAACGTGTGCCAACCCCTATGCATAGATTCCCAAGGTCACGGAACCCGCAAGTTGATCACCAAAATGTACATCAAGTAGATCACGTGATATCCCATTGTCACCACAGATAAGCTCATGCAAGACATACATCAAGTGTTCTCAAATCCTTAAAGACTCAATCCGATAAGATAACTTCAAAGGGAAAACTCAATTCATCACAAGATAGTAGAGGGGGATAAACATCATAAGATCCAACTATAATCACAAAGCTGGCGATACATCAAGATCGTGCCATCTCAAGAACACAAGAGAGAGATCAAACACATAGCTACTGGTACATACCCTCAACACTGAGGGTGGACTACTCCCTCCTCGTCATGGAGAGCGCCGGGATGATGAAGATGGCCACCGGAGAGGGATTCCCCCTCCGGCAGGGTGCCAGAATGGGTCTAGATTGGTTTTTGGTGGCAACAGAGGCTTTCAGTGGCGGAACTCCCGATATAGGTTATTTTCCGGAGGTTTCAGCATTTATAGGAATTTTGGCGTAGGTCTCACGTCAGGGGGGGGGTCTCCGGGCTGTCCACGAGATAGGGGGGCGCCACCAGTGGGGGTGGGCGCGCCCCCCACCCTCGTGGGCAGCTCGTGACTCTCCTAGCCCAACTCTTTTACTCCGAGGGCTTTGTGGGTGTGGGCGCGCCCCCACCCTCGTTGGCAGCCCGTGACTCTCCTAGCCCAACTCTTTTACTCCGGGGGCTTTTTTTGGTCCACAAAAAATCATCAAAAATTGGCACGTCAATTGGACTCCGTTTGATATTCCTTTTCTGTAAAACTCAAAAACAAGGAAAAAACAGAAACTGGCACTGTGCTCTGGGTTAATAGGTTAGTCCCAAAAATCATATAAAAGTGTATATAAAAGCCCATAAAACATCCAAAACAGAATATATAATAGCATGGAACAATAAAAAAATTATAGATACGTTGGAGACGTATCAAGCATCCCCAAGCTTAATTCCTGCTCGTCCTTGAGTAGGTAAATGATAAAAAAACATAATTATTTATGTGGAATGCTAACTAACATAATTCTCAATATAATTCTCTTTGTTGTGGCATGAAAGTTCAGATCCGAAAGATTCAAGACAAAAGTCTATATTGACATAAGAAATAATAATACTTCAAGCATACTAACAAAGCAATCATGTCTTCTCAAAATAACATGGCCAAAGAAAGTTATCCCTACAAAATCATATAATGTGGCTATGCTCCCTCTTCATCACACAAAATATTCATATCATGCACAACCCCGGTTTCAGCCAAGCAATTGTTTTCATACTCAAAAAATTTCAAACCTTTCAGCTTTCACGCAATACATGAGCGTGAGTCATGGATATAGCACTATAGGTGGAATAGAGTGGTGGTTGTGGAGAAGACACAAAAGGAGGAAGATAGTCTCACATCAACTCGGCGTATCAATGGGCTATGGAGATGCCCATCAATAGATATCAATGTGAGTGAGTAGGGATTGCCATGAAACGGATGAACTAGAGCTATAAGTGTATGAAAGCTCATCAAAAGAAACTAAGTGGGTGTGCATCCAACTTGCTTGCTGATGAAGACCTAGGTCATTTGAGGAAGCCCATTGTTGGAATATACAAGCCAAGTTCTATAATGAAAATTCCCACTAGTATATGAAAGTGATAAAACAAGAGACTCTCTATCATGAAGATCATGGTGCTACTTTGAAGCACAATTGTGGAAAAGGATAGTAGCATTGTCCCTTCTCTCTTTTCTCTTATTTTTTTGGAGGGGCTCTTTTTTTAGCCCCTCTCTATTTTTTGGGGCCATCTTTTTTTATTTGGCATTTCCTCACAGGGAACAATGCTCTAATAATGAAGATCGTCACACTTTTATTGACTTACAACTCAAAGATTACAACTCAAAGCTAGAACAAAATATGACTCTATGTGAATGATGATGAAGCATGTCATATGAACGGAACGGTGGTAAGTTGCATGAGAATATATCTCGGAATGGCTATGGAAATGCCATGATAGGTAGGTATGGTGGCTGTTTTGAGGAAGGTATATGGTGGGTGTATGGTACCGGCGAAAGTTGTGCGGTACAAGAAAGGCTAGCAATGGTGGAAGGGTGAGTGTGCGTATAATCCATGGACTCAACATTAGTCATAAAGAACTCATATACTTATTGCAAAAATTTACGAGTCATCAAAACAAAGTAATCAACACATGCTCCTAGGGGAAGTGTTGGTAGGAGTTAACCATCGCGCGATCCCGACCTCCACACAAAGGATGGCACTCAATAAATACCTCATGCTCTAACTTCGTCACATAGCGGTTCACCATATGTCCATACTACGGGAATCACAAACCTTAACACAAGTATTTCTCAAATTCATAATTACTCCACTAGCATGACTCTAATATCACCATCCTCATATCTCAAAACAATCATTAAGTATTAAACTTCTCATCATATTCAATGCACTTTATATGAAAGTTTTTACTATACCCATGTTGGATGCCTATCATATTATGACTAGTTTTATAACCAAAGCACATTACCATGCTGTTCTAAAAGACTCTCAAATAGATATAAGTGAATCATGAGAGCTCATCAATTTCTACAAAATAAAACCACCACCGTGCTCTAAAAGATATAAGTGAAGCACTAGAGCGAAAGACAAACTACTCCAAACGATATAAGTGAAGATCAGTGAGTAGTTGAATAATTATGTAACTATGTGAAGACTCTCTTAACATTTAAGAATTTCAGATCTTGGGATATTATTCAAACAACAAGCAAAACAAAATAAAACAAAATGATGCTCCAAGCAAAACACATATCATGTGGTGAATAAAAATATAGCCTCGAGTAAAGTTACCGATAGACGAAGACGAAATCGGCATCCCCAAGCTTAGGCTTTTGGTTGTCCTTGAATTTTTACCTTGGGGTGCCTTGGGCATCCCATAGCTTAGGCTCTTGCCACTCCTTATTCCATAGTCCATCGAATCTTTACCCAAAACTTGAAAACTTCACAACACAAAACTTAGCCAAAAATCTCGTGAGCTCCGTTAGTATAAGAAAACAAACCACCACTCAAAGGTACTGTAATTAACTCATTCTTTGTTTATATTGGTGTTAAACCTACTGTATTCCAACTTCTCTATGATTCATATTCCCCAATACTACTCATAGATTCATGAAAACAAGCAAACAACACACGAAAAACAGAATCTGTCAAAAACAGAACATTCTGTAGTAATCGGTAACTTTCGAATACTTCTGTAACTCCAAAAAGATTGAAATAAATTGCTAAACGTGAGGAATTTGTCTATTAATCATCTTAAAAAAGAATCAACTAAAAAGCACTCTCCAGTAAAAAAGGGTAGCTAAACTCGTGAGCGCTAAAGTTTCTGTTTTTTACAGCATGATCGCATAAACTTCACACAAGTCTTCCCAAAGGTTCTACTTGGCACAAACACTACATAAAACACAAAACCACATCTAAAAAGAAGCTAGATGCAATATTTATTACTAAACAGAAGTAAAAAAGCAAAGAACAAAAATAAAGTTGGGTTGCCTCCCAACAAGCGCTTTTCTTTAATGGCTTTTAGCTAGGCATGATGATTTTAATGATGCTCACATAAAAGATAAGAATTGAAACATAAGGAGAGCATCATGAAGAATATGACTAACACATTTAAGCCTAACCCACTTCCTATGCATAGGGATGTTTTGAGCAAACAACATATGTGAACAATAATCAACTAGCATAGGAAAGAAAAACAAGCATAGCTTCAAAACTTCAAGCACATAGAGAGGAAACTTGATATTATTGCAATTCCTACAAGAATATGATCCTCTCTCATAATAATTTTCAGTAGCATCATGAATGAATTCAACAATATAACTATCACATAAAGCATTCTTGTAATGATCCCCAAGCATATAAATTTTATTACTCTCCACATAAGCAAAATTCTTCTGATTCGGAATAGTGGGATTATCATAAGAGACTTGAATATTATAGATTGTTTCCACATTAAAAGAGTAATGTTCAGAAAAAGGGTAATCATAACCATGAAAAGTTTGATAAATATAATCATCACTACTTTTTATGGCATAGGTGTCATCACAATAATCATCATAAGTAGGAGGCATGCTTTCATCATAATAAATTTGCTCACCCAAACTTGAGGAACTAAAAATATCATCCTCATGAAACGTAGCATCCCCAAGCTTGGGACAAACATTAATTGCAGCAAATAAATTCTCAAACATGTCATTCTCATCAAACATAGCATCCTCAAGCTTGGGCCTTTCCATATCATAAGCATAATCACTCTCATCATTAATAGTATGGATATCATCGATAGTATAGCAATTATCATCATCACAATGAGTAATAGGAGCAACATCATTTAGAAGGGATACCTCTTTACCTTTGCTTCTTCGTCTTTTCTTTTTCTTCTTCACATTATGTGTGGGTTTAATCTTCTTTTTGGAGCTCTTTATTAATGAGATTGGTTAAATAGAAGGCTCCTCCTCGTTACCTGATTCATCATAAGAAAGAATAGGAGGATATTGGGAAATCTCTTCCCTTTCATTAGTATTCCCTTCATCTTATATTTGTTTTCTTGTCTTTAGGTAATTGGCAATATAAGGATTTTCAATGCAATTCAGCGCACAATACATATAAATTTCCTCTAGATCAAAATCAAGAAGTTTATCAAGGGAAAATCCTGGAAGATTCTTAGTTAAACGTTTCATTTCTTCATAACCCACAAGAAAACTAAGTTCATTATGATGCGCAAGGGAAATCAAGTCATCACAACTTTTGGACACAATACAATCATGAAACAGTTTGCATTGGATATTTAAATGATCACGTTCATTGCAAAGTTCACAAGTACGGCTAAAACATATTAAATTTTCAGCACAATCATCTAGCCTTTCTTGCAACAATTTAGTTTCTATATACTTATGTCTCTTGCAAAATCTATCTTCCCTATTTGGTACATACTTGCAAACTCTATGCACTCCACATAACTCGACATGCTTATAAGATATATTTTCATCATGACTAGTGCAATCATCATTAGTACTATGGATATTCGAAGAATTCACACTAACAACATTGCAATCATGCTCATCATTCAAGTTATGAGTGCCAAGCATTCTATCTAATTCCTCTTCTAGTACTTGAGCACAATTTTCCTTTCCATCATTTTCACGAAAGATATTAAAAAGATGAAGCATATGAGTTAACCTTAATTCCATTTTTTGTAGTTTTCTTTTATAAACTAACTAGTGATAAAACAAGGAACTAAAAGATTCGATTGCAAGATCTAAAGATATACCTTCAAGCGCTCACCTCCCCGGCAACGGCGCCAGAAAAGAGTCTTGATGACCCACAAATGTAGGGGATCTATCGTAGTCCTTTCGATAAGTAAGAGTGTCGAACCCAACGAGGAGTAGAAGGAAATGATAGGCAGTTTTCAGTAAGGTATTTTCTGCAAGCACTAGAATTATCGGTAACATATAGTTTTGTGATAAGGTAATTGGTAGAAAGTGACCAATAGTAAAAGAAAATAAGGTGCAGCAAGATGTCCCAATCCTTTTTGTAGCAAAGGACAAGCCTGTACAAACTCTTATATGAGGGAAACCGCTCCCGAGGACACATGAGAATTATCGTCAAGCTAGTTTTCATCACGTTCATCTGATTCACGTTCGGTACTTTGTTAATTTGGTATGTGGGTGGACCGGTGCTTGGGTGTTGTCCTTACTTGGACAAGCCTCCCACTTATGATTAACCTCTAATGCAAGCATCCGCAACTACAAAAGAAGTATTACGGTAGACCTAACCATAGCATGAAACAAGTGGATCCAAATCAGCCCCTTACAAAGCAACGCATAAACTAGGGTTTAAGCTTCTGTCACTCTAGCAACCCATCATCTACTTATTACTTCCCCATGCCTTCCTCTAGGCCCAAACAATGGTGAAGTGTCATGTATCGAGGTTCACATGACACCACTAGAGGAGAGACAACATACCTCTCATCAAAATATCGAACGAATACCAAATTCACATGACTACTTATAGCAAGACTTCTCCCATGTCCTCAGGAACAAAAGTAACTACTCACAAGACATAATATTGTTCATGATTAGAGGGGTATTACTATGCATAATGGATCTGAACATATGATCTTCCGCCAAGTAAACCAACTAGCATAATCTACAAGGAGTAATCAACACTACTAGCAACCCACAGGTACCAATCTGAGGTTTGGGTACAAAGATTGGATACAAGAAATGAACTAGGGTATGAGAGGAGATGGTGCTAGTGAAGATGTTGATGAAGATAATGATACGTCTCCAACGTATCTACTTTTCCAAACACTTTTGCCCTTGTGTTGGACTCTAACTTGCATGATTTGAATGGAACTAACCCGGACTGACGTTATTTTTAGCAGAATTACCATGGTGTTGTTTTTGTGCAAAAATAAAAAGTTATCGGAATGACCTGAAAATTCACGGAGAATTATTTTGGAAAATATAAAAAATATCTGCGGAAAGATCTACGTCAGGGGGCCCACACCCTGTCCTTGAGGGTGGGGGGCGCGCCCCTCCCCCTGGGCGCGCCCCCTGCCTCGTGGGCCCCCTGATGCTCCACCGACGTACCCCCGGACTCCATATATTCACTTTCGGGAGAAAAAAAATCAGGGAGAAAGAATTATCGTGTTTTACGATACGGAGCCGCCACCAAGCCCTAATCTCTCTCGGGAGGGCTGATCTGGAGTCTATTCGGGGCTCCGGAGAGTGGAGATCATCGCCATCGTCATCATCAACCTTCCTCCATCACCAATTTCATGATGCTCACCACCGTGCGTGAGTAATTCCATCGAAGGCTTGCTGGACGGTGATAGGTTGGATGAGATTTACCATGTAATCAAGTTAGTTTTGTTAGGGTTTGATCCGTAGTATCCACTATGTTCTGAGATTGATGTTGCTATGACTTTGCTATGCTTAATGCTTGTCACTAGGGCTCGAGTGCCATGATTTGAGATCTGAACCTATTATGTTTTCATGAATATATGTGTGTTCTTGATCCTATCTTGCAAGTCTATAGTCACCTACTATGTGTTATGATCCGGCAACCCCGAAGTGACAATAATCGAGACCACTCCCGGTGATGACCGTAGTTTGAGGAGTTCATGTATTCACTATGTGTTAATGCTTTGGTCCAGTACTCTATTAAAAGAGACCTTAATATCCCTTAGTTTCCACTAGGACCGCGCTGCCACGGGAGGGTAGGACAAAAGATGTCATGCAAGTTCTTTTCGATAAGCACGTATGACTATATTCGGAATACATGCCTACATTACATTGATGAACTGGAGCTAGTTCTGTGTCACCCTAGGTTATAACTTTTACATGATGAATTGCATCCGACATAATTCCCCATCATCGATCCAATGCCTACGAGCTTTTCACATATTGCTTGTTGCTTATTTACTTTTCCATTGCTACTATCACAAATTCTACAAAAACACTACCGTTACTTTTATTGTTGTTACCGCTATCTCCATATTACTTTGCTACTAAACTACCTTGCTGCAGATACTAAGTTTCTAGGTGTGGTTGAATTGACAACTCAACTGCTAATACTTAAGAGTATTCTTTGGCTCCCCTTGTGTCGAATCAATAAATTTGGGTTGAATACTTTACCCTCGAAAACATTTGCGATCCCCTACACTTGTGGGTTATCAAGACTATTTTCTGGCACCGTTGCCGGGGAGCATAGCTCTATTCTTTAAGTCACTTTGGATTTATATCTGTTGATCACTATGAAGAACTTGAGGGATTCAAAAACCAAGATCGATCCCTCAACTATGAGGGGAGGTAAGAAACGACCATCTAGCTCTGCACTTGATTCACCATCTGTTATGGGTAAATTTGCGACACCTACTCCTGCTATTGAATCTGATATGTCGTATGTTCTTGATGATGCCACTTCTGCTATGTATGATGAAACTACTTCTATGCCTGATAATACTGTGCCACTAGGGGAATTTCTAGATGAACAAATTGCTAAGGTTAGGAAGAATGCAAATATTGAAACTGATAATATTTATGAAAGTGAAGATGAAGCTTCTCCCCCTAGATATGAATTGCCTGTTGTTCCTGAGGGTTATGTTATGGATGAAGAAACTGCTAGAGACTGTCGGTGTACTAAAGTAGGGGTACCCTAGTACCCCGAACTTGTGCACAGGCAGTCGCAGCGCCCCGCGGCAAGGCTTGCCGGGTGACCGCCACGGTCCTCCGTGGTTCCTTTGGAGGCATTCAAGAACATAGTATTCAAGCCAAGGAGACAAGACCCCGGCAAGAGGAGCTTGCCGGGAAGGCCAACCAAGGCATCTCAAGGAACTTGCCGCGGCGCGCCACGCGTCCCGGCAAGGCCCGGTGAGCGGCAAGCTCCCGGACGCGACAAAACAACGACCAAGGCAAGGCGCTTGCCGCGGCAAGCTACCACTCTATACCCGCGCTCCAGCGCATGCACCCACGTGTCGCTCTGGGACCCTTCCAGGCGTACGTGGCGGGAGGCTGTGCAGCCAGGGGTACGCGGTGGCAAGCGGCGCTGACAAGGTTGCCATCGTGGCGAACGGTGGCGCCCCTGACGGCCCCTTTTTGCACTGTTTGGGCGACGTCGATGGGCATTTAATGCCCTTGTCCCCTGCCGTCAGGGTTAGGTATAAAACACTGTACCAACTACCACACTTTTACCATTTTTACCCTCAACTGCGTTGCCACCTGTCGGTGACCCCTTCAGCATATAAAAGGAGGCCCATGTGCAACATAGAAAGTGATTCGAACACTCTCACGCTCGGTCTCGTTAGCTGCTTAAGTGTACTGTAGCTCTCAGCGCTCCCGAGAAAGAACATCAATACAAACCAAAAAGCAGGAGTAGGGTTTTACGCATCCGTGCGGCCCGAACCTGGGTAAACTGCTCGTGTGCATCGCCTCGATCTGCTCTTTGTGCGATCTCCGCCCCCTGCCGTACCGAAAGGGGCTCCGTCCCCATAGGTG
The DNA here is from genome assembly GCA_902687465.1 of Secale cereale. Taxonomy (NCBI): domain Eukaryota; kingdom Viridiplantae; phylum Streptophyta; class Magnoliopsida; order Poales; family Poaceae; genus Secale; species Secale cereale. The sequence goes on from LR738710.1 coordinate 897,533,680, forward strand.
TTCGTGGGTGGATCAGTTTCCCCGACATCTTTGGCGCGCCAGGTAGGGGGTGCGTCGAGGTTGTGTGAACCTGATCCGGCGTTCACACGAGCTAGATCTTCATCATCTTCATCGACATGCCGCCGAAGAAGAAGGCTTCGGAGGAAGCTGCTCCGTCCGCGTCGATCCCGCCACCACCGGAGCCAACGGCTGGTGGGGTAGACGCCGACGGAAGAACGGGCGCCGATGAGGGAGCTCACGGTGCCGCCAAGTCCAAGGACAAAGCTGCGCTGCCCATCGGCGGCGTAGTCGACTCCCACAACGACCGGGCGCACTCCAAGACCTCAGCGTCCGTGCATGCACCGCGCCCATCTCAGGAGGCACGGGACCGACAGCGTCATGGTACTCACGGTACCATACGTTTGTTGGGCCAAGATCGAGCTGGTGGATCTCGGGATGCTCAAGACCAGCATGCACGCCAACATGCCGGTACGAGCAAGGCACGGTCGCCTGGACGGGATACTACTCCTTCTAACGTAGTTAGAAGTCCGAGCATATCCCGGTCCTCACGTCGTTCGCCACCGCTACCCACCACTCCAGCAGAAGCTTTGGCACGAGCTCAACTACTCCTAGACTTCCCTCTAGTGGCAGACAAGACCGACGACTGGAGGGCCACCATTCAGAGTCTCATCGCCTTCGCCAACGGCGACACTCCGCGGCAGCCGAGCACATCACAGCCGCGGCAGGTCAGCCAGGCACGGGGCGATGGCGACAAGACCGGTGGGGGTGCAACCACCGTGCACTCTCCGCCCCGAAGGCCAAGATCGCCGACTCGCTGGATCAACATCGACGACGACTCCACTGCGTCATCGGATCCACGAGCTCGTCGCGATCAGCGCCAAGTTCTTCACGAACGACAACAAGAAGACGCTCGCACTCGCATCGAGCGCCGAAGAGAAGCGCGGCGTCAATCAGACCAGCGCGCTAGGCCCGCTGTCGACATGCATGCGCCAGGGGAACCAGGTGACTTGCCGTACGCGGTAGGTTGTCCTGCGTTTACTCGTGAGCTGTGGCAAGTCCAGTGGCCCAGCATGAAGAATTTCAAGCCAGATGTACCAGAGAAGTACGACGGCAAGACACATCCGTCGGAGTTCCTCAGCATCTACACCATCGCGGTGCAAGCTGCCGGGGGGGCGGGACGACAAGATCCTTGCCAACTACTTCCCGCTGGTACTCAAGCCCAACGTCAAGTCCTGGCTCATGCACTTGCCGGACAACTCCATATCCTCCTGGGCAGATCTTTGCCATCAGTTTGTTGGCGCCTTTACAGGCGGCCACAAACCTCATGGCCAAGAAAGTGACCTTCACCTGCTCGCCCAGAAGGAAGGAGAACCCCTGCGCAAGTATATCCAGAGATTCTGCCGTGTACAGCACAACATCCCAGATGTGCACCCTGCCGCGGTTATCAGCGCGTTCCACCAGAATGTGCGTAACCGCGGGATGCGGGAGGAGATGGCGATGTGCAAGATCAGGGATGTCAGTGAGCTATATGCACTGGCCGACAAGTGTGCACATGCTGAGGAAGGGAGGAAACTCCTCGGAGAGGATACAGGAGCAGGAGGATCTGACAGCGAGGATGCTGCCCCGGCAAAGAAAAACCGGCGGCGGAACAACAGGAAGAAGAAAAACAAAGAGGTGCTAGTCGTTGAGCAGTCCGGCAACGAAGGTGGCGCCAAGAAAGCCCAAGTTGGTAGCTCCGGCAAGGAGACTGCCGCATGCACCAACTGCCAGGCTGTGGCGGCCGCCGACAAGCAGGACGGCACCGACAAGCAGTACTGCAAGATCCACCGTACCAAGGGCCACGACCTCCAGAACTGCAAGAGGGTCGAGCAGCTTGTTGAGCAGCAAAAGGCTGAATACGAGCGGCGCGACAAGGAGAAGGCCCAAGGAGGTGATGGAGGATCCGGCAAGAAGCGGACATTCACCGGCCGGGGAGGACGTCGCGGCGAGGCCAAGCAGCGGCTAGGTGACAAGCCTGCCCGCGGCCGCGACAAGGATGAAGACGACGATGACGATGAAGACATGGATGATGTTGAGACCAGTGAGCAGGAGTTCTAGAAAGCCACAGAAGTCTTGTGCGTTAACGGCGGTGCTTCTCTGCATACTTCACACCGCCAACTCAAACAGTGGGTGCGGGAAGTTAATGCAGCAGAACCACCTGTCGAATCGCGCAAGCTTCTAAAATGGTCCAGCACGCCTATCACCTTTGATATTGAGGACCATCCTGATCACACAACTGTGGTCGGGTGCTTGCCGATGTTGGTTTCACCAACTATCTGCAACCTCAAGGTCACTAAGATGCTAGTTGACGGCGGGGCCGACTTGAACCTGATCTCCTCTGCTGTACTCCAGAAACTCCAGATCCCTGACAGCGAGCTCGAAGAGACCGGCACATTCCAAGGAATCAACCCAGGAAGGAGCAAGCCGAAGGGGAAGATCACGTTGCCAGTGACATTTGGCGGCGAGCTGAACTTCAGGACTGAGAGGGTCACTTTTGACGTTGCCGACTTTCCATTGCCTTACAATGGGATACTTGGCCGTCCAGCACTCGCCAAGTTCATGGCGGCCTCTCACTACGCATACAACATGCTGAAGATGCCAGGCCCGATAAGCGTCATCTCTGTCCCTGGCGACAAGAAGGATGCCCTTATCTGCGCCGACAAGATCTACCGGGAAGCAGCAGCCGCAACAGATAGCAAGACACTTACCGCTGAAGCTCCCGGGAGGAAGAAGAAGACCAAGTCCGGCAAGAGTTCTTATGCCCACTCCGGCAAGCGCACCTCTTCGGAGTGCTACGCTACCTTCGAGGACGCACCATCGAGCTCCACCGGCAAGTGTAAGAAGACAATGGCAGCTCCGTCAGCAACCAAGAAGGTGTCCGCCAAGGAGGACGGCACTGGTGGTACCTTCACCATCAGTGCCACACTTGACCCTAAATAGGAAAGCGCGCTCGTTGCTTTCCTGCGGGCGAACGTCGACGTGTTTGCATGGCAACCGTCTGACATCCCCGGTGTTCCCAGGAAAGTAATTGAGCACCATCATGCCGTCTGTCCTCATGCGCGGCCCGTCAAGCAGAAAGTCAGGAAACAAGTAGTGGAGCGCCAAGAATTCATCGCAGAAGAGATCAAGAAGTTGGAAGCAACACGCCTTGTCAGAGGAGCGCTCCATCCTACGTGGTTGGCCAATCCTGTAGTCGTGCGCAAGGCAAATGGGAAATGGAGGCTTTGTATCGATTTCACCGATGTGAATAAAGCTTGTCCCAAACACCCATTTCCCTTGCCACGCATTGACCAGATTGTTGACTCCACGGCTGGATGTGATTTGCTTTCATTTCTTGACGCATACTCAGGATACCATCAGATCTTCATGGCAGAAGAGGATGAGGAGAAGACCGCATTCATCACCCCGTGTGGCACGTACTGTTTCATACGGATGCCTTTCGGTTTGAAGAATGCTGGTTCAACATTTGCAAGACTAGTCCATACAGCTTTTGAGCCACAAATTCACATAAATGTGGAAGCCTACATGGATGACATAGTGGTCAAGAGCAAGGACAGGGCAACCCTGGTTCAAGATTTAGACAAGACCTTTGCAAATATGCGCAAGATCCAGCTCAAGCTCAACCCCGAGAAGTGTGTGTTTGGAGTCCCTTTCGGCAAGCTTCTCGGGTTATTCGTGTCTCAGAGGGGAATTGAAGCCAATCCCGACAAGATCAAGGCCATTGAGCAGATTGAAGCACCGAAGCGCGTCAAGGATGTACGAAGACTTGCCGGTTGCGTGGCTGCTCTCAGCAGGTTTATTTCTAAGTCTGCTGAGCGCACCCTGCCATTTTTCAAAATTTTAAAAAAGGCAGGTCCAATGAAATGGACTCCGGAAGCGGAGGCTGCGCTGCAAGACTTGAATAGGTACCTGTCCTCCACTCCAATACTTGTCGCACCTAAGACACAAGAGAAGTTGCTGCTGTATCTAGCGGCAACCAATCAAGTGGTTAGTGCTGCGTTAGTAGCGGAGAGGGAGGCAGATGATGAGCCAGCAACCGCGGTAGGCACGTCTAGCGACAAGCAGGGGGCTTCCCCGACAAGCTCCGGTCCCAACAAAGATGGATCTGCGCAGGCGCAAGAAGAGATACAGAAGAAAATGGTGCAGCGCCCAGTCTACTTTGTCAGCTCCCTTCTGCAGGGGGCTAGGTCAAGGTACTCTGGTGTGCAGAAATTGCTTTTCGGCCTTCTCATGGCCTCGAGAAAGCTGCGCCATTACTTCCAAGCACATGAGATCACAGTTGTCACTCACTTTCCACTGAAGAGGATACTACAGAATCCAGAAGCAACAGGCAGGATTGTTGAGTGGGCACTGGAACTGTCAAGCTTTGGCCTCAAGTTTGAGAGCACTTCAACTGTCCAAAGCAGAGCATTGGCAGAATTCATAGCAGAGTGGACGCCAACACCAGATGAAGAAATTCCAGAAACGAGCATCCCCGTCAAGGAAGCAAGCAAAGAGTGGCTGATGTACTTTGATGGTGCCTTCTCGCTGCAAGGCGCCGGTGCTGGCGTGCTGCTTGTCGCACCCACCGGAGAGCACCTCAAGTACGTAGTCCAGATGCACTTTCCCAAGGAGCAAGCAACAAACAATAACGCAGAGTATGAAGGTTTGCTTGCCGGTCTCAGGATCGCGGCAGACCTTGGGATCAAGAAACTCATTGTCAGGGGTGACTCGCAGCTTGTAGTCCGCCAAGTGAGCAAGAATTATCAGAGTCCATTGATGGACGCCTACATTGATGAGGTGAGAAAGCTAGAAGAGCACTTTGACGGCCTACAGATGGAGCATGTTCCAAGAGCTCAGAACGACATCGTAAGATGGCCTGTCAAAGTGCGCCGCACTTAAGTTACCTGTGGAACCAGGGATCTTTGTGCTCAAGCTGACTCAACCATCCGTAACACCATCTACTGGACAGAGCAAGAAGAGGAAGTTGATTTCTGGTGACTATTTTCTGGCAGAGCTTCCCGAAGCCTCCGCAAAGAAGGTCCCCAAGATGAACACCAAGAGTGCTGAGGAGCAGTCTGCTCCGGCAAGCCCTAGGGTTTGTTCCGTTGAAGCAGACGCTCCCGACAAGTTTTGCTCCGGCAAGCTTGCCGGGGAACATCAAGCTCCCGCTGAGCCACAGGTTCTCGCCGTAGAAGCGGATGTTCCCGCAGCAGCAGATGTGCCTTTAGTCCTTGTTGTCGAGCCACAAGCTCCAGCATGGGCATAGCAGATTGTCCGTTTTCTTCAGACAGGAGAACTTCCCGAAGAGCAAGAAGAAGCAGAAAGAGTAGCCCGACAGTCAAGTATGTAACAGTTTGTTGACAACACACTGTACAGAAGAAGACTCAACGGTGTGAAATTAAAGTGTATTCCCCGGGAAGATGGACAAAAGCTGTTGGCAGAGATACATGGAGGCATATGTGGTCACCACATTGGCGCAAGAGCACTTGCCGACAAAGCGTTCCGGCAAGGTTTCTTTTGGCCGACAGCCCTCCAGGATGCAACTGCACAAGTAACCAAGTGTGAAGCGTGCCAGTTCCATTCCAAGCAGATACACCAGCCAGCTCAAGCTCTCCAGACGATCCCTTTATCCTGGCCATTTTCGGTCTGGGGGCTCTACATCCTCGGCCCCTTTCCCCGCGCAGCCGGGGGCTTTGAGTACTTGTACGTTGCAATCGACAAGTTCACAAAGTGGCCGGAAGTGGAAGCAGTGAGGAAGGTGACCGCACAGTCAGCAGTCAAGTTCTTCAGGTCGATTGTTTGCCGCTTCGGGATCCATAACAGGATCATCACCGACAACGGCACGCAATTCACGAGCCGCACCTTCATGCAGTAGATCCAAGATGTTGGCGCCAAGGTCTGCTTCGCTTCTGTTGCTCACCCGAGAAGCAACGGTCAAGCGGAGAGGGAAAATGCTGAAGTGCTGCGTGGCCTCAAGACCAGATCTTTCGACAGGCTGCACAAGTGCGGAAGAAACTGGATCGAGGAGCTGCCGGTGGTTCTTTGGTCGATCAGGACGACGCCAAATCGAGCCACTGGACAGACACCTTTCGCTCTAGTCTATGGAGCAGAGGCAGTTCTCCCCACGGAACTCGTATACAGGTCACCTCGAGTGCTCGCTTATGATGAGCTCGAGCAAGAGCAGCTGTGACAAGATGACGCGCTGCTCCTTGAGGAAGACCGTCTTCAGGCTGCTGTACGAGCTGCTCGCTACCAGCAAGCTTTGCGCCGCTACCATAGCCGCAAAGTTAACGCCAGAAGTCTCGAGGAAGGCGACCTTGTTCTTCGGCACGTTCAGTCCACAAAGAATTCCAACAAGTTGACGCCGAAGTGGGAAGGCCCTTACCGGGTGAAACGAGTCACTAGGCCCGGCGCTGTCCGCCTTGAGACCGAAGATGGCTTTCCGGTGAGCAACTCCTGGAACATCGAGCATCTTCGCAAGTTTTACCAGTAAGGCGCGGTTGCCGGAACCCGTTCCGGTAACCACCTTTTGTACAAGTCTTGCCGCTGTTGCATGTAATCCTTTGTACAAAGCCGGGCGCAGACCCCGTGCATCATGTGCTCCGCACATCTTGTCAATTTCATGCTTTCTATTTTTTGCATGTGTTATCTGACACTTTGTGCAGCACCTGCATCCGGTAAGCAATAACGAGCCGAAAGGTTCAATATCTGTATTTTCTCTTCTTTCTTTTTTTCTCTCAAGGAAAGAAAGGTTCCCTCGCGCACAAGTTTGCCGGGGGGGAGGAGGAGATAGTGGTATGGAACAAGCGCGGTTCAAGAAAGTTTCGCCTTGCCGGGAAGCAAACAACAGAAAAGCTAAGTTGCCAAAGTTTGAGCAATCAGATTTTTTAATTTTTAAGTTATCTTCCTTGAACGACCGTGCTTTGTATGGAAAACCTGTGCGCGGAGGAACCAACTCGTAGCTAGTTGCGCCCTTAACTTTGTTTCGAGTTCGCTCAACGACTTAAGTGTGCTGCGACTAGTGTCGCGCCCTTACTTTGTTTTCGAGCACGCTCAACAACTTAAGTGTGCTGCAACTAGTTGCGACAAGGTTTCTTGTCGGTAACGGCACCGCCAGTAGGCTGCTGATGTTCCGCACTCAGCGCTCGCGGCTAAGGTGCCTGCGCCGGCAAGTTCCCTAAAAGCGTAGGGCAGAAACATACAAGGGAAGGAGTCAAGTAAAGGAAATAACAGTGCAATCACTACCCAAAATAGAGTTATATTACAAAATAGCTTGTCGCAGCTCTAATAGATTGTTCTCGTAACATGACCAGCAGCGACAAGAAAAGAAGAAAACGGGCGGCCTAATCTGCGCGATCGCCCTCAACCCTCTTGATCCCGCTCACCTTGTCCACAATGGGTGCGACAAGGGCCTTGAGCGCGTCCAGATCAGCGTCCGATGGCAGGGACTTGAGGACGTTGGTGAGGTTGAGGCCTGGATTGCGGAAGGCCACCTTCACCAACACCTTTTGAAGGGCTCCCGCGCAGAGCTTGCACGACTCGTTCGCCAGCTGCTTTGGGATCCTCTCCCGGAGTTGCTGGAGGGCCGTCGCCACGCCTATGAAGAACAAGGTGAGCTTGGCGCTGGGGTGGAGGTTCTCATCGGAGGAATACCCGAGATACTCCGCCCCCAGCTGCGCCAACTCCCTGTCGATATCTGCGGCAGCATTGACGAGACCCTCCGTCCAGTGCTCCACAGTCTCCCTAAAGGTGTTCTAGGTGACAGCAGCACTAGCCAGCAACGCCTTCTCGGCCTTGACCTCCTCCTTCAAGGCCGCCTCCCGCTCCTTGGCGCCGTCCTGCATCTTGGTCAAAGTGGTCAGCTTCAACTCAAGATCAGCGTTGGAGTCCTTGGCGGCCGCAAGCTCCTTGCCCTTCTCGGAGAGACGAACCTGCAGCTCTGAGTGGCTGTGGGCGTCCTTCTCCCGCTCAAGCTTGAGTGCGGCGATCTCTTCACCTCTCGCCTTGAGATCGGCCTCCAGCTGTGCCACCTTCGCCTCCAGTTATTTCTTGGCGGTCTCGGCAGCTGCGGCAGCGTCCTTTGCTTCCTGGAGGGCCCCGCCAAGTGATTGCTCGCGCGCGGCAAGCTCCTCCTCGTGGCTATCGAGGTTGACCTTCCGCTGCGCCAGCTCACCCTCCCGCGTGGATAGCTTCTCGGCGGCAAGCCGCTGTTGCTCTTCGACTTCGGCCTTCTCGAGGAAGAAGGCCGTCTGCTCTTCGGCAAGTTGCTCCCGCTCCTCTGCCAAGGACCGGAGAGCTGCCTGGTTGAGGGACTGGAGCTCCTCTGCGCGCTTCTCAATGTCGGCTCCCGCCTTGGCGGCCAGCGCTTCGCGGGACTCCAGTTTGGCCTGCCGAGTGCGGTAGAGCGACAGCAGCTTCCGTAGCAGCCGCTCCTCCTCAGGCTCGCCGCTGCTGCTGCTCGGCGCGTCGACCAGCGTCAGCCCGGCGGAGGCGAGCACCTCTCCGTCGAAGATTTCTCCCTCGACCGGCGCCCTGGAGCTTGAGGCCCAGGGGAGTTTGATGAAGACGCCGTCGTCGGCCTTCAAGTAGGCGCCTGGCTCGGGCTCTTCGGAGCCTGGGGTTGCGGCAGTGGCAGAGGGCTCGACAGGTTCAGAGTGAGGCAAATGAGGTACAAGACAAAACAGCAGAAAATCGAAGAAATACAAGTACAACAAAGTCTTACTCTTCTTCTTCCTCGTCGGAGCTGAGCGCGGAGAAGTCGAAGTCCGGCTCTCGCCCGGCGCGAAGAGGCGGAGGAGTGGGCTCCCTTGGCCGCTTGGCGGGAGCAGTGGCGGTGGTCTGAGACGACCTCACTCCGGCTGCCGCGGAGGCGTGAGGAGCGGCAGGAGTAGAAGCGGCGGTCCGGGAAGACCCCGCTCCAGTTGCAGCAGATGCGCGAGGCGCTCCCGCAGCAACCTTGCTTGCCGCGATGGAGCGTGTCGCACGGCGCGGCGGCTGTTGACCCGTCTGCCGCTCCGTTACGTCCCAGGCCTTGCGGAGACGCCTTCTTGGTGGAGCTGGAGGCTCTGCTGGTGGCGAGATGCCTGAAGACGAGGAGGAAGAGGAGTCAATCTCCAGCGAGCCGCTCGTATCCTCGGCGGGCTCGCTCGACTCGTCGCCCTATTCGGTGGGCTCGCTCGACCCGACACCCTGCTCGGCGGGCTCGCTCGACTCGGCGTCTTGCCCGGCAGGCCCGTCCTCGCCGACAAGCTCCCCTCGCTCGGCAAGGCTTGCCGCCTTTGCTGCATCCGCCTCCTCCACGGTGAATCCAAACTCACCCGCGGCTGCGGCTGCCGCCACCTCTTCCAGCCTAGTGGCAATGTAGGCCATCTCCTTATCGGTGGTGTCGCGGGTGAGGCCTTTCTTCTCGTCGGAGCGGATCGGCACTTCCTCCAAGCCATCGAAGAACGCCTGCACGGTGTCATCTGCAGGCTCTTGCCAAGTTGGGTCAATCCCATGGGAGTCGCACAGCGGCATCATTGCGCGGATGCGGCTGAGCGCAGAGTTGTTGCACAATGGAACGACGCCCCTCGGCAGCCTGAATACTTCGGGATGGTCGGGGTCATACTTGAACAGCTCCTGGAGCATTGCGTTGATCTCCAGGACGGTGAAGTTGAAGTTGAGGCCCGGGCGCAGCCTCATGATGTCCGCCGCGTTTTCGAACTCCCAGGCGGGCCTCTTCCTCTCCTGCAGGGGGGCGATGCGGCGGCGAAGGAAATCCGCGCCAACTACGCCTACAGTAAGCCCGGCAAGGCTGAGGCGTCGGATTCGGGCAGTGGCAATCTTCAGTCTACCATCTTCCGGGGCCAGGTCGCTCCAATCGTTGCCGCGCACTACTGGGGCTTGGCGCCGGGCGATAAATGGCTGCGGGTTCTCCTCGACGATCCAGCACCAGTTGGCCCTCCACTCCAACCATTTGCTGCGGAGCTCTCCCTCCAGATAAGCTTCCTTCTTGTGGGCCCTCGAGATCCAGGAGACTCCACCGGATAAAGGCTCTCCTCTCTCAACTCGGGGCATGAAGAAGTGGCGGAAAAGGGCTACATTGGGATGGACTCCGACAAAGTTTTCGCAGAGATGTGCGAAAACTGCCATGGTCAGAACGGCGTTGGGGGTGAAGTCAAGGAGGTGGAACCCGTAGGTGTTCATAATGTCGCAGAAGAATTCAGAGAAAGGCGGGCAGAGCCCGCAGTAGAAGAACAAGGCGAAGAACGCATATCCGTTTGGAGCCATTTTACAAGCAACGGCTGGGAGTACCTTGGTGCGCGGATGCGCCCGCGTCTCCCCCGACCAGAAGAGGTAGTAGTTCTCCCTCAGCTTCCTCGCGGCAAGCTTGGGGGGGAAGACAGCCCGCTCCTTTCGCAGCGCCGCGAGCCGCAGCGCCTCGTCCGACTTCGCGGCCTTCCCCTTCTCGCCTTTCGGAGCCATGGCCGAAGCGGTGAGGGAGGTCGATGGCGCTGGTAGTGCTGGTGGCGACGGGGGGCGGAGCGCTCCTCTCTTTCAGCTTCGGGAAGAAGGGGAGCGGCGGAGGTTCTCGAGGATGGAGTAGCAACGGGCGAATGGACGAACTGCCCCTGTTTCCCCTGCTTATAAGGAGGGAAGGGGCGGACGTTCCGCATTTCCGAATAAAGAAATCTCCCACGATCTCTCCCATGACGCCGCATTTAACGCGTGTCGTTAAGGGAGGGCGCGGTGGATACTGAGTAAGATACGGCGTGGCCCAGGCCGCGCGTGCCCGTGCACTGTTTTGGGCCTGGCCCAACAGCGCTCGGCACCGTGTATGGCCCAGGCCCGGGGGCTCCTGTCGGTGTACTAAAGTAGGGGTACCCTAGTACCCCGAACTTGTGCACGGGCAGTCGCAGCGCCCCGCGGCAAGGCTTGCCGGGTGACCGCCACGGTCCTCCGTGGTTCCTTTGGAGCCATTGAAGAACAAAGTATTCAAGCCAAGGAGACAAGACCCCGGCAAGAGGAGCTTGCCGGGAAGGCCAACCAAGGCATCTCAAGGAACTTGCCGCGGCGCGCCACGCGTCCCGGCAAGGCCCGGTGAGCGGCAAGCTCCCGGACGCGACAAAAAAACGACCGCGGCAAGGCGCTTGCCGCGGCAAGCTACCACTCTGTACCCGCGCTCCAGCGCATCCACCCACGTGTCGCTCTGGGACCCTTCCAGGCGTACGTGGCGGGAGGCTGTGCAGCCAGGGGTATGCGGTGGCAAGCGGTGCTGACAAGTTTGCCATCGTGGCGAATGGTGGCGCCCCTGACGGCCCCTTTTTGCACTGTTTGGGCGACATCGATGGGCATTTAATGCCCTTGTCCCCTGCTGTCAGTGTTAGGTATAAAACACTGTACCAACTACCACACTTTTTCCATTTTTACCCTCAACTGCATTGCCACCTGTCAGTGACCCCTTGAGCATATAAAAGGAGGCCCATGCGCAACGTAGAAAGGGATTCGAACACTCTCACACTCGGTCTCGTTAGCTGCTAAAGTGTACTGTAGCTCTCAGCGCTCCCGAGCAAGAACATCAATACAAACCACAAAGCAGGAGTAGGGTTTTATGCATCCGTGCGGCCCGAACCTGGGTAAACTACTTGTGTGCCTCGCCTCGATCTGCTCTTCGTGCGATCTCCGCCCCCTGCCGTACCGAAAGGCGCTCCGTCCCCATAGGTGTTCGTGGGTGGATCAGTTTCCCCGACAGAGACTTTCTTGCTCGCAATGATAGATATGATCTTAAGAAATTATTAGCTAAGCTGAAATCAAAATCCTTGAATGCTAGAATGAAACATGACCCTGCTTTCGCTACTGCACCTATCTTTGTTACAGATAAGGATTATGATTTCTCTGTTGATCGCGAGTTAATTACTTTGGTTGAATCTGATCTTTTCCATGGCTATTAGTCTGAAACTATTGTGGCACATCTTACTAAGTTGAATTATATAGCCACCCTGTTTACCAACGATGAAATTTTTTGTTATTGCTATATCCTTAAGCTATTTCCGTTCTCGTTAAAGGGTGATGCTAAGACTTGGTTTAATTCTCTTGATCCTGGTTGTGTGCGTAGTCCCCAGGATATGATGCATGAACTTATCTGCTAAATATATTCCCGCTCATAAGAAACAAGCTGCCTTACGGGAAATATATAACTTTGTGCAAATTGAAGAATACACTACTAGGAAAAGGGCTATAGATGATATGGCCACTAATGGCGCACCATGTGTTGGTGCGCCATTAGGGCATCTCCAGCTGCGCCCCCAGGAAGGCCTCCCCAGGCGATTTTTTCACGCCGGCGCCGAAAAAACGGCCCAGTCGCACCCCAGGAGCCCGATTTTTGCCGGCCTGGGCCGAAAACAGCGCTGGCGGACCCAGGCCGAACCCGGCGCGCTAGGGGGGCGCCCGGGGGCACCGGGGCGAACTGTTTTGGCGCGAAAAAGCAGCGGGCCAGCTACGTCAGCAACACGGCGGCTCGTCTTCCCCCAACTGCCTCGGTTCCCGCGGGGAATCAATGGCAAGGCTGCCGCCAGTCAGCCTTGCCAGTGATTCCTCACGGGCGGCGCCTCATGGGACGGCGCACCGACGCCTCCCTTCCCTCGCATGCGTACACACGAGCACGGAGGGGCTATAAATCCGGCGGTCTCACTCACATGTGCCCACACCAGCCTCGCCCCTCGCCACCGCCCAGCCCCTCCCTCTCCGTTTACCTCTCCCGAGCGCTGCCGCCCAGCCCCTCTCTCTACCTCTCTACCTCTCCCGAGCCCGCCGCCATGGCAGAACGTTTCCCCAGAGATGAGGCGGCGGCCCACGGCTTCGGCCGCCGTTCTCTCCTCGAACAGGAGTCCTGGCTCCTGTTCTAGGCGAACATCCCGGCGCCGCCGGACATGCGCGGCGGGCCGACGGGGTGGCGACTCAGAGATGGGGGAGTTCCCGTCCCCCCGTTGCCCGACGCCGTGGCGAAGCCCAAGTACTTCGCCGAGGAGGTCGAGGTCGTGCGCGCCTCCCTGACCGACGCCGAGCTCTCCCTCCCCCGGTACGCCGCCAACAACCACGCGACATGGGCGGCGTACTTTGAGCGCCGCCAGCAGCAGTGCTTGACGTCCACCAACGATGCGCCGGTGGTCGGCGGCGTGAAGAACAGCGAGGGGCGACACCTGTGGTGGGGCGTCCCCGGCCGCACGCTGGAGGGCGTGCTAACATACCTCGACGACGGCAGCGACCCGCCGTTGACGTACCCGGAGAGGGCGGCCGCCCCGTCGCAGCACCGACGCGCCGGGGCATGGGCGCCAAGGAGGTTCGGCTCCTCCTCGTCTTCATCCTCGCACTCTTCTTCTCACTCCTCCGGCAGTCCAGCGCTGCTCGGTGTCAAGGCCGAGCCCGCGGTGGAGAAGCCGCTCGGCAGGCGCACTCGCAGCGCCGGCATCGTCATCAACGAGGGCGGCCGGTGCGCCTCCTCGTCGGCTCCTCCGCGCTTCGTCAAGCCAAAGACGGAGCAGGGGCTCGCGCCGGTGAAGAGAGAGCCGGGGCTGGCGCCGGTTAAGAAGGAGCCGGCCGCGCCGGTGAAGATGGAGCTCGACGACGACAACGCGGCCCTGGAATGGGTGCGCCTGGACTCCATTGCGATGGAGAAGGAGCGGCGGGAGAAATGAATAGTTTGGTTAATTATCCGTTGTTAATAACAACACATATATAAGAGAAACACCAGTTGTATTATCTCAATAAAATGAGCCAGATTTGCATTCCCTTTAACAAACAAAAAATAAATGTATGCGTGGCCTTATTATTTATGAAATATAAGAGAGACAACAAAATATATAATAGAGACAGACACTTGCTCCACCCAACTGCTGTAGCTTTGGTGATGCAAACTTGCTGACTGAATAAGGTCGATTTGTTAGAAAGATTTTCTTGGGAAAGAGAACACGTACGGCTGGACCCTGCTGTGCATCACACACTTGGTAATTCAGACTTTTAGAGTTTACAGTGTCGCACATGGATATAAGAAATCACTTCTATATTTGGTGAGAGTGTTGTGATTGTGAAGCCTCGCCCTTTCATCCATCAGTCGCTACGGATCCAAGGTCTAACTTGATAGTAAGACAAGAACAAATTTGGCAAGCACTAAACAGATAGATCCAGGTCTTAACCACGATTTACAGCGTTCTGTTAATGGATAACAAGTCAGCTAAGATCAAGTGGCGAACATGCGGCCTGTCAGACACCATGTGACCTTACCCACAAGGCCAAAACTGTGTATATCTAAGTCATGTATGATCAAGTTGAGTGCTCTGATTATGAATTGGGGGTTTGGTTTGAGCAATGGATGTCCCATCACCCTTTTTGTAATGGTTATTAACTAAGTAATACCAATGGTTGCCGTATGTATGTATGTATGTATGTATGTATGTATGTATGTATGTATGTATGTATGTATGTATGTATGTATGTATGTCTGTATTGAATTCATGCTCCACCCATATGCTTCAAAAGTCCCAACTGATGGAGAGATATATCTCAACAGCATGGATGTTTGATTTCAGATTCAGATAGATAGATAGATAGATACCCCTCTAGTCCTACTCTATGGTAAACATGCAACAAATGCCTCATTGTTCATGTTTTTGGGAATGTCGATGGTAAACCAAAAACATCACTTGACCAATTGGGGCATGGTTTGCAAAATCAAGGATTCTGGTGGCCTACTTAAGGAGGATACTAATCTACAGTAAAAAAGACACTAGTTTGCTGGAGTTGACAAAATTTGGGTTAAATTGGTTGTGTAAAAAAAGAAATAACCATTTGTTGGAGGTGATTTTGTAGGAAGAATATCGCAACTGAAAGATAATTGATTACATTTTCGAATCTACAGTACAAAGGAAGAAGAAGAAAGGGAAAAAAAAAGAAGCGACAACCGAATAGTACCTGACCGGATCTGGCGATGGCGCGCCGAAGTTGATGCGGGCGGCGAGGGCGAGGAAGGCGCGGGCCTCGGCGTCAGTGCGGTATAGCTTGCGCGTTGGAGAGGCGCGGGCCGGCCGGTGGTGGCGTTGGAGAGGCAGACGGAGATGTTTGCGCGTTGGAGAGGTGCGCGTCGTCGTAGATGACGACGGGGGACCAACGGGTGGTGCCGAGGTAGAGGTCGAACTCCGGGAAGGCGTCGTCACCGTCGAAGCCGGCGTAGAGGAAGGTGGCCCGCAGCAGGTAGCGCGCGCGGGTGGCGACGAGGAGCGCGTAGCAGTGCGGGGGCAGCGGGGCGGGGGAGCTGCGGTGGTGGGGGCGCGGGGGCAGCGGCGCGGGGGAGCTGCGGTGGTGGTGGCGCGGGGGCAGCGGGGGTGGAGTCCGGCGGGGGTCGGGGCGGCGGCATTGGGGCATCGTGAGGGAGAGGGACGAAGGGGATCTGGCGAGCGAGGGCGAGGGAGAGAGGCCAGAGGAGAGAAGTGTATGGATGGGGGCAGAATACTAATGGCGCACCTCCCCCTGGTGCGCCATAAGTACATCTATAGCAATGACGCACCTCCTCGTGGTGCGCCATTAGTAAAAAAAAAATTATGTTCGAGCCCACAGGTTATTTTCCACCAAACCCCATCTAGTAGCCCGACTAGTCAGCACGCAGCGCACACACCAGGAGGTCCTGGGTTCGATTCACACGCTCCCCAATTTTTGCTTTTATATGCATTTTTTTCATTGCACATATCTTTTTATCCATGCATCCAAATATAACATGTCACATATGCTAGATGCTGAGAATTTCATGTAGAAAAATAATATGCAGTTTGTTGCCATGTTAACAATATTTAAAATGCTGTTTGATATTTATTTGTGTTTAAATATGTTCAAATTTGTTTAAATCATAACTAAATATCCATAGCTCCAAATTCGACAAACCTTATATGCTTTTGGGAGTAACATATAACCAAGCACAACAAGTCTTTTTTTTTGGACTTTTAGTTGCATTCATTTGTGAATTGGTAAAACTTTTATGAATATAACAAAATATCATCAAATTTGAAAAAATATTCATGAATTCAAAAAGTGCCCATGAAAAAACATTTATGAATATGTCGAAATACAATCGAGAAATGAAGGCTACAATTTAAATATAATCAATCTTAGCTAGCTATTTGTAACGCCCGGTTAATCAACCTACAGTAACCCTCTGGCAAAGATGCCACGTCACCACGATTACTGTTACTAAACTCGCTTCGGTTTGAAACCGGTACAAAGTCAAAATTAAAAGTTTTCAAATGTCAAACTAAATTGTTCTTCTTGTGGTATTCAATCACTTATTAATACTGGTGGTGAACTAACATTTTGCAAAAATGTCTAATTGCCCTAACTATTTAAACTATGGCTAGAACGATTAAATTAAATGCCTTTTAATTAATAAGAATTCCAAACTTTTCAAAAGTCTCACAATATTTTGTGGGAGTGCACAATAATTCTTGAAATTGTTTTGGCCAATGGCATAATTTTGCAAAGTCATTAGTGTCTAAAAGAAAATGCAAAAGCTGCTGGAAAAAGTATAAAAAGGAAGAATTAAAGTAAAGTTAAGAAAAGGAGAAAAGCCCCCCTTCTTTTCCCTGTGGACCTAAACCTACAGCCCACCCCCTGTCCCATTTGACCTTGGCCCATTCAGCTAAAACAGGCCAGCCCACCTAACTCATCCCGCTCCTCGCTACAGTAGCTGAAGGGGGGATCGTGGAGGCCATCTGCCATGGCAACGACCACGCGTCGGCCATCCCGCCGTCGCCGGCGGCTACAAGTCGACTCCCTCGTCCCCGAAACCCTAATCCCCTCCCTCGCGCCCCTGTCTCCTCTCCGTCGCTCTCCCTCAATGAAATTGCTCTCTCAATGAAATCGCCTGAGCAGCCGCCATGGCCATCGCCGTCGTCGCGGCCACTGGCCTCCACACGGCCGGAGCTCATGTCCAGGAGGACCTCCGGCATCGTCTCCTTCGCGCGTGCACCTGCCCGAGCTAGGACGCCTCCAAGCCTCACCATCGCCCTCTTCTTCCCGTCTCCACCGCCACGGTTGCCGCCTCGATTCACCGCCTCCCGAGCTCCCCCGGCTTCCCCTACGCGTTCACGAGCTCCGCTGTGAGGCCCTCCTCCGATTCCCACCTATTCCCCCTTCGTTCCATTGTCGTAGATCTGTACATCGCCGCAGCCGTACTCGCCAGAGCTCGTGCTCGGGGCCGCGCTCACCACACCTGCGACCATGTCGCGTACGCGCCGTCCCTGCATACTCCATGTCGGCCGTGACCCTCCCTTCCCTAGTGCGCCCCCTGCTTCTGTTGCAGCTACTACTGCGTCAGCCGTCGCCGCCTGGCGCCCGCGCAGCCCCGCCCGCGACGGTGGGTCTCCGTCGCTGCCGCGACCCCTCCTGCTCTGCCCCGTCACCAGCGCCGCCATAGGCCACGCCCCGGCCGCCTTCCCCGTCGCCGGCAGCTATTGCCGACGTGGCCTCTGCACCGCTTGCCGCAGAGGCTTTGCCCCGCCGCTGCTTCCCCCCGCGTGCGCCCTCTGCCCTGCCGCTGCTTCCCCCGCGTGCGCCCTCTGCCCCGCCGCTGCTTCCCCCGCGTGCGCCCTCTGCCCCGCCGCTGCTTCCCCCCGCGTGCGCCCTCTGCCCCGCCGGCCGTGCCCCCTGGCCGCCGGCCGCGCCTGCCTGCCGTGCCCGCCGGCCGCGCCCCTGCTGGCGCCCCGCGGTCTCGCCCGCCCAGGCGCCCGATCGGGCTGGCGCCCGATCCCTTTCGCCCGCTCCGCCCCGTTAACACGCTCCGCCCCGCTGGCTTGGGCCACTGCCAGCAGGCCCCAGTGCCCAGCCCCTGTCAAAAAAAA
The DNA here is from genome assembly GCA_902687465.1 of Secale cereale. NCBI lineage: Eukaryota > Viridiplantae > Streptophyta > Magnoliopsida > Poales > Poaceae > Secale > Secale cereale. The sequence goes on from LR738710.1 coordinate 897,551,562, forward strand.
GGTTTTTATAAAAATATATAAATTAATTAATTAATTAATTAATTCGGTAATTAATTAGCCTAATTAACTAGGATTTATTAGACTAATCGCTAGTTTAGTAGAAAACTTTAATTAAGTAAATAACAGTCAATGACAGGGGTCCCCACCCCCTGTTGTCCAGTCAACATAGACTGGTAAACTGGGACCCCCTGGACCCACTGTCAGCCCCATTTCTAAAATTGTTGGGTACATTTCTGGGTATCCCTAGCTTTTAGCTATTTATTTTCGAATTAATAATAATTTCAGAACATTGTTAAAACTTTGGAAATTCATATAAAATAATCCGTAACTCCGATGAAAATGTTTTATATATGAAAATCGCTCAGAATGACGAGATGAATCCAAATACGCGGTCCGTTCATTCGCCACACGTCCCTAGCATAGTGAAACTGCAACTTTCCCCCTCCGTTTCATTTGTCCGAAAACACAAAACACCGGGGAGACTTTCCCGGATGTTACCCCCTTCGCCGGTATCGTGTACCACCGTGTTAGAGCACCCTAGCACTACGAGTTACCTTGACGTGCTTCTTTATTGCATCTGTATGCTTTGTATTTATTGTTTCTTCCCCCTCTTATCTCCGGTAGACCTCGAGACCGATGATGCCTCGGTGATCAACTACGGTGTTGACGACCCCTCCTTCTTGCTAGAGCAACCAGGCAATCCAACCCCCTTTGATCATTCCGATATCGCCCATTCTCTTCTCTCTTATGCTTGCATTAGAACTGCTACTGCTTTTGTATGATCCTATTCTAATGCATAGCCTGTTGTTGATACCTGCTTTCATACCTTACATGTTTATACTAAACTGCTTAGTATAGGCTGGTTAGAGTTCCACTAGTGACCCCCTTCCTTGTCCCGACTGCCGCGCTGGGTTATCAGAAGACCCGATCAACGGGATCGAAGACCAGGATCCGGCACCGCACATCACTTTCCCGTTAGTTGCTCGACACTACTAGGTTACTATCGAGTGTTGAGGGTGAGACCTCATCAGCACTTCTGATGTTAACCTTATAGGTTAGTTCATCGGTTGTGGTCATCGAGGGTGATTCCTCTTTCTCCACTCCCGATAACGACACTGTCATGCAACTCCTCAAGAGTGGACCTCGAGGGTGACTCCTCTTTCGTTCACCTTGACGATAAACATCAGGTGGAATTCCATCGAGGGTGATTTCCTCAGGTTTTACTTTGGTGTCAGACACACAGTTACTATGGTTACTATGACTTTACACTGAACCTGGTTACTAAAGGGGTCGACCCAGAGGGGTACCCGCGCGAGCTTAATTGCGAGTGATGTGTAGTCGGGTTGACCTGGAAGGTGCCCGCGAGATAATACGAGGTGTGGCCGGGCACTCGCCTTTGCCGCAAGTCCTCGAGATGGGGCGATGGGGTCACATTTTCGTGAGTCTCTGCTCGTTACCGCGCGTTCCCAAGACACTAAACGGTTTGGATATTTGATCCAAGGGGCCTCTGGCCTGATAGCACTAACCATCACGTGGGCATAGTATGGGCGTTATGCATCGTATGCATCAGCCGAAGCTTAACTGACGTCATTGCGACTGAGCGGCGCGCGCCGGGTTGGACTGGTTAGGCTCCTACCTTTTTAAAGGTGGTTGCTAGGTCTGCTCACCGGCCGCCCACGCAACATGCAGGAGTTCCCGAGGCGATTGGCCCATGACCCATGGGGGCATATGGTTTAGTCCTGCGTGCATAAACTCTCTATTAAGCCTAGTTCGGGTTGCGGCATATTGTTTGGCCGAGGGCGGGCATGACCTGATGGTGTGTCCGGCCGGAGTTAAGCAAGCGTGTTGGGTAAGTTGGTGCACCCCTGCAGGGAAGAAAACATCTATCGATAGCCTGTCCTACGGTAACGGACACTTGGAGTTGTATCCCGATCGCTACAACTAGAACTGGATGATGAGGCATTGTTGGATTTGTTGCTTCGGGAGTCGAGAAAGGATCCCGGAGCGTTGGAACAAACAACATAAATATGACTTATGTTATACTACTCTACTTCCCCCTCTTGCTGCAAGACGGTGGTTTCCAGAAGATGCTAGTCTTCGATAGGACTAGTTTGTCCCCCTCTTATTCTGGCATTCTGCAGCTTAGTCCACAGATACTACCCCTTTTCATTGATATCGATGCATATGTAGTGTAGATCCTTGCTTGCGAGTAATTTGGATGAGTACTCACGGTTGCTGTGCTCCCCCCTTTCCCCCCTTCTTTCTTCTTGTTGGTTGATGCAACCAGATGGTGGAGTCCAGGAGCCAGATGCCACACTTGATGACTGCTACTACCCCGATGGAGGCTACTACTACGTGAAGACCGCCGACGACCAGGAGTAGTTAGGAGGTCCCAGGCAGGAGGCCTTGCATTTTCGACCATGTTGTTTTGTGCTAGCCTTCTTAAGGCAACTTGTTTAACTTATGTCTGTACTCAGATATTGTTGCTTCCACTGACTCTTGTGTATTCGAGCTTATGTATTCGAGCCCTCGAGGCCCCTGGCTTGTAATATAAAGCTTGTATTATTTTAATTTGTGTCTTGAGTTGTGTTGTGATATCTTCCAGTGAGTCCATGATCTTGGTCGTACACATTTGCGTGCATGATTAGTGTACAGTCAAATCGGGGGCGTCACAAGTTGGTATCAGAGCCGACTGCCTGTAGGAACCCCCTTTCCAACTCCTTGGCCGAAGTTGAGTCTAGTCTTTGAAAAACTGAATTACTAACTTGGCTGTGTGGCTTACGGGCCCACGTCGCCAATTGGGTGGTATTAGGATCTTTTATTCCTTGACTATACTCTGGGATTCTGACATCTCTTCTCTTCGGGTTAAATGGTTTTGCTGACTCTAACTCTAGGTTCTCGTAAATACTTTCTCCCAGAGAGCCCTTCATTCAAGATAATGGTCTGCTGCACCAGAAGCTTCCGAAGATACTTTACGATGTTCTCTCGAGACCTTGTGCCCTTCACCGTTGCAATTCCATATCACCGATAAATCCCTAAGGATATCTGCATAAACATGTCGTCCATACCTTCATTTCAATTGTTCTTGGTATTACAAGATACCCTGAAATACTTCGGATATTCCGAGAATCCTTTGTGTCTGCTGCCTTGCAGCTCCTTTTCTGCATGAATACATGTATGAATAATTCTTCACACTTAGTGAGGATTCGTTCATCCTCAGTTGTTCGTGCGTTTCACAAATATCCTCGAAACGCTATTCAATCTTACAAAATCCTCAGCAACCTATTGCTCTGGAAAGTTTTACCTGCTTGCATTATGTTTAATTCCATATGTATGTCAATATTCGTTAAAATCCTTTGAGATTGACTTTATGATCTTATTCATTCAATAGGTTGCAAATACTCGCAATCATCGGTCAAGCTAGAATTCATTCTTCCAGCCCAGACGTCATTCCGAATATGAGCTGGTTCTCGACCAACCAAATTGTCGTCGATTGAACCCCTAAGTCATTTCAACTTACCTGTCCTTAATCACAGCGTCTTCTTCTGATCCCTTGATTTGGAAATCATAATTCCTTTCGCATTTGAGTTTTGAAATAGTCAATTTTTTTATAAGCTCATACCCTTGCATTCTTTCTTCTTCTGGTTGAGTACCGATGCTCACATCAAATCCCTTGTAGACCACCGGGTCCTTTGTTGGATTTTATCCGACAACATCCTTTATATTTTAATACCTTGTGAGTTCTGCCATGATATATAATGCCTTGGGTAAAATATATCATCTGCTTTCTCAACCATGCTCTACTTTCAAGCTTGTATAACTTGCTCCTGAAGTTGCGTAGTATGAGTCTAAGATGCCCCGATGGGTTGAACTTATGCCTCCCGTAATCTGTACGAACCCGAAAGTTTTCCAAGGTTCATACTCCTCTCGTAATTCACCAGGCAAGTCTTCGCAATCAATTCATTTTTAATAGAGCAGTGAATGAAAGCCTATGCATTGAAGAAGTAGGAGTCAACCTTGAACTTTCTGTTCATGCCCATGGACACGATGTAGGTCTTATCATTAAAGCTTCTCTTAAATTAATTATCCCCTTGATATAAGTTCATCTTATATCTCAGATCTGGCCTTTTGCAATCGTGCTTCCGACCATGTTCTCCTTTAAATACCATTTGTCGTGTAGGTTCAAGCACTTGTCTCCTGCAGAGCAATACCCCCAGCCCAACCTCTACTTTGAGTTGTCGTCGAGTATTACCCCCCTGGTATCTCGAGATTATCACGGAACTACATAGCTTCTTATGAGTTCTTCATTATGTGTTACATTTTCACTGACTACAATTTTCGTCGGGTTCTGAGATGTTTGACACTCAAGGACCCCGATAATTGAATCAATTCCGCACTCTGATTCAGTAGCTCTAAGTAATCTCCATTGCTTATGAGTTTATTAATTCTTCAAGTCATATCTAGCCTGATCGGCTATCTCATTATCGTGCATCATTTTAACCATGCTACCTAGCCCATTTTCCAAGTGCACGTTCCACTCAAGGTTTACTTATGATTGTTCTCCTCTAACATATTGTGGTATGTCCAGTGTTTTCATCTTGTTCACTTAATTGTAGAAATTCATGTCTAGGGGAAATCTCGAGGAATTGTTTTTGAGCCCGTCGGCCTCATCCTCATCTTCCCTTGCTGAAATTGTATGACTTATTTTATAAGTTGTTTCCGATGGATCCTGGCGTATCCAAAGTCTGACCTTTGCTTGAAGACCATGTCGGGGATATCTCGAAGCATGTTTGTGGTAGTACGAAGATCCACAAGATCATTGTAAGCGCAATGCCAAATGTTCTTGATCAACTATCCAACAACGTTGTGTGGGTACATATCATAATTCATATTACCCCTTTTATCTATACGGTCATGACTTTGATCTCCTGACACGTATATCATGCCTTTCTTAATCTTGGGGATGGTTTACTCCTATTCATTGTGTTTAAACACATTTTCCTTTCCATTTGTTTGTTTAACCTTTCTTTGCTCTAAGTAGTAATAATTTTCTGCTTATGTAAACACCTTGGTGTATAACTCTGTCAGTAAGACCCTAGTACTATTGTTGATAACATTACGGTAACCACCGATGGACGAGAAGCTTACCTATTGGTCCGGCCCATTAAACGAGCAGGAAAATGGTTCTCTTCGTCCCTCGCCCTTGGTACCGACGTTGTTGCCAACATAACTGACAGTCTATGCTCTGACATGCCTTGCTATCATTGCCCTTTCTACCTTTAACCCACATGGTGGGCCCATAACCCACAGTTCCTCAGGATCAAAACCCGACTCTCGTGAACACCCCCGTTTCCAAGGTTATTCCTCACGCTTTGGCTTCGTGTGCAATTCGCGAGACACCTTCCTAATGATCTATTCTGGTATCAGATGCTATACATAATTTTCGTTGCTCTGAACCCATTTCAACCTCTGTTTCAGGAAACGAATGATTGCTTACAAGGTTGAAGTTTCTAATTGCACCTCATTACTTTGCTCTCGATGGCTTTCTTGAATTTTCAACTCGAGAGATTTCCTCTATGCCACGTTCACTGAGATAATCCCCAAAAACCTATCTTGTGTTGAGCTCCGTCCTTCCCGAGTCCTTCACCCCTTAATCTACCTCCTAAATCTCGGGACGAGATTTCTTGTAGTGGATGAGATTTGTAACGCCCGATTAATCAAGCTACAGTAACCCTCTGGCAAAGATGCCACGTCACCACGATTACTGTTACTAAACTCGCTTCGGTTTCAAACCGGTAAAAAGTCAAAATTAAAAGTTTTCAAATGTCAAACTAAATTGTTCTTCTTGTGGTATTCAATCACTTATTAATACTGGTGGTGAAGTAACATTTTGCAAAAATGTCTAATTGCCCTAACTATTTAACCTATGGCTAGAACAATTAAATTAAATGCCTTTTAATTTATAAGAATTACAAACTTTTCAAAAGTCTCACAATCTTTTGTGGGAGTGCACAATAATTCTTGAAATTGTTTTGGCCAGTGGCATAATTTTGCAAAGTCATTAGTGGCTAAAAGAAAATGCAAAATCTGCTGGAAAAAGTATAAAAAGGAAGAATTAAAGTAAAGTTTAGAAAAGGAGAAAAGCCCCCCTTCTTTTCCCTGTGGACCTAAACCTACAGCCCACCCCCTGTCCCATTTGACCTTGGCCCATTCAGCTAAAACAAGCCAGCCCACCTAACTCATCCCGCTCCTCGCTACAGGAGCTGAGGGGGGAATCGTGGAGGCCATCTGCCATGGCAACGACCACGCGTCGGCCATCCCGCCGTCACCGGCGGCTACAAGTTGACTCCCTCGTCCCCGAAACCCTAATCCCCTCCCTCGCGCCCCCGTCTCCTCTCCGTCGCTCTCCCTCAATGAAATTGCTCTCTCGATGAAATCGCCCGAGCAGCCGCCATGGCCATCGCCGTCGTCGCGGCCACTGGCCTCCACACGGCCGGAGCTCATGTCCAGGAGGACCTCCGGCATCGTCTCCTTCGCCGCGTGCACCTGCCCGAGCTAGGACGCCTCCAAGCCTCGCCATCGCCCTCTTCTTCCCGTCTGCACCGCCACGTTGCCACCTCGATTCACCGCCTCCCGAGCTCCCCCGGCTTCCCCTACGCATTCACGAGCTCCGCTGTGAGGCCCTCCTCCGATTCCCACCTATTCCCCCTTCGTTCCATCGTCGTAGATCCGTACATCGCCGCGGCCGTACTCGCCGGAGCTCGTGCTCGGGGCCGCGCTCACCACACCTACGACCATGTCGCGCACGTGCCATCCCTGCATACTCCGTGCCGGCTGCGACCCTCCCTTCCCTAGTGCGCCCCCTGCTTCTGCTGCAACTACTCCCTTCCCTAGTACGGTCTGCTTCCGCAGCCGCCTGCCGCCCGCGCAGCCCCGCCCGCGACGGTGAGTCTCCGTCGCTGCCGCGACACCTCCTGCTCCGCCCCGTCACCAGCGCCGCCACAGGCCACGCCCCGGCCGCCTTCCCCGTCGCCGGCAGCTATTGCCGACGTGGCCTCTGTCCCGCTTGCCGCAGAGGCTCTGCCCCGCCGCTGCTTCCCCCTGCGTGCGCCCTCTGCCTCGCCGCTGCTTCCCCCGTGTGCGCCCTCTGCCACACCGCTGCTTCCCCTCGCGTGCTCTCTCTGCCCCGTCGGTCGCGCCCCCTGGCCGCCGGCCGCGCCCGCCGGTCGCGCCCCTGCTGGCGCCCCGCGGTCTCGCCCGCCCAGGTGCTCGATCGGGCGGGCGCCCGATCCCTTTCGCCCGCTCCGCCCCGTTAACACGCCTCGGCCCGCTGGCTTGGGCCACTGCCAGCGGGCCCCAGCGCCCAGCCCCTGTCAAAAAAAGGTTTTTATAAAAATATATAAATTAATTAATTAATTAATTAATTCGGTAATTAATTAGCCTAATTAACTAGGATTAATTAGACTAATCACCAGTTTAGTAGAAAACTTTAATTAAGTAAATAAACAGTCAATGACAGGGGTCCCCACCCCCTGTTGGCCAGTCAACGTTGACTGGTCAACTGGGACCCCCTGAACCCACTGTCAGCCCCATTTCTAAAACTGTTGGGTACATTTCTGGGTACCCCTAGCTTTTAGCTATTTATTTTCGAATTAATAATAATTTCAGAATATTGTTAAAACTTTAGAAATTCATATAAAATAATACGTAACTCAGATGAAAATATTTTATATACGAAAATCGCTCAGAACGACGAGACGAATCCAAATACGCGGTCCGTTCGTTCGCCACACGTCCCTAGCATAGTGAACCTGCAACTTTCCCCCTCCGTTTCATTTGTCCGAAAACACAAAACACCGGGGAAATTTCCCGGATGTTACCCCCTTCGCCGGTATCGTGTACCACGGCGTTAGAGCACCCTAGCACTACGAGTTACCTTGACGTGCTTCTTTATTGCATTTGTATGCTTTGTATTTATTGTTTCTTCCCCCTCTTCTCTCGGTAGACCTCGAGACCGATGATGCCCCGGCGATCAACTACGGTGTTGACGACCCCTCCTTCTTGCTAGAGCAACCAGGCAAGCCAACCCCCTTTGATCATTCCGATATAGCCCATTCTCTTCTCTCTTATGCTTGCATTAGAACTGCTATTGCTTTTGTATGATCCTATTCTAATGCATAGCCTATTGTTGATACCTGCTTTCATACCATACATGTTTATACCAAACTGCTTAGTATATAGGCTGGTTAGCGTTCCACCAGTGACCCCCTACCTTGTCCCGACTGCCCCGCTGGATTATCAGAAGACCCGATCAACGGGATCGAAGACCAGGACCCGGCACCGCACATCACTTTCCCGTTAGTTGCTCAACACTACTGTTTTACTATCGAGTGCCGAGTGTGAGATCTCATCAGCACTTCTGATGTTAACCTTGTAGGTTAGTGATGTCTACACACGCTTCTACTCTTGTAGACTATGTTGGGCCTCCAAGCGCAGAGGATGGTAGGACAGCAGCAATTTCCCTCAAGTGGATGACCTAAGGTTTATCGAACTCAGGGAAGTAGAGGTTGAAGATGGTCTCTCTCAAGCAACCCTGCAACTAAGATACAAGAAGTCTCTTGTGTCCCCAACACACCTAATACACTTGTTAGATGTATAGGTGCACTAGTTCGGCGAAGAGATGTTAAATGGCAAGTGATATGGATGGCAAAACAAAGTAATATAAATCTGTAATAAAAAGTGCAGCAAGCAAACAAGTGGTAAACGTGAGCACAAATGGTATTGCAATGGTGGAAACAAGGCCTAGGGATCATACTTTCACTAGTGGAAACTCCCAACAACATTAACATAATTGAATCACATGATATTTCCCATAAAACATGCAATGGAGACGCACCCGGAGGTCATTCCTTCGTGGTCAAGAGAGGGCGAGAATTATGTAGGGCTACAAAAGCACACCTCAAAGTTCGTAGTTCTCAATCTAAGGATTTCCCAATGTCACCGCGGCCATCCAAAGAGAGTCCCAAAATCACCACAACATATCTAAAGGATAGTCAAAGACAAGCACCAAGAGACTCTCCATCTTCAATCAACACACAAGAGAGGAAATCACTCATGAAAATATTTTTCTAATCCATGTCCAATAGACCGCTGTCACCTTGGTCTCGGGGATTATACTAGATAAAGACAAGTGAGTACATCAATCCAATACATAGAGGAAGGGGAAATATCATGGGATCACTCGAGATTAACATAGCCTATGATCACAACGAAGATCACAACATGGGAGAGAGAATTGACCACATAGCTACTGGTAGAAACCTCAGCCCCGAAGAGGAACTACTCCCGCATCATGGAGGGAGGAAGCAACATCGATGGAGATGAATCCGGGGGCACTTCCCCGTCCGGGCAGGGTGCCGGCACAGGAATTCTGGTCCCCCGAAGCTTGATGGCTATGGCGGCGGAGATCGGAATTGCGTCTGGAGAAAAGGGGTCCGGAATCAGGGTTTCCTCGATGGGTGTTAAATATATGCCAAAGGGGGTCGCCAGGGGAGCTAAGGGGGGCCCAGGCCCCCCCCCCCCGGCGCGGCCTGGAGGGGGGCCGCGTGGCCAGGGCGCCTAGAGCCCTGGTGGCCCCCCTCCGGCCCTACTTTGGCCGCATGGAAGCTTCCGGAACGCTGATTTTTTATATATTTTTCCGAGAATTTTTCTCGCAGTTTACGTAATGGGAAAACTTGAAATACAAAAACAGCAGAAAACAGAAACAGGCACTGGGGTGCACTGAGTTAATAGGTTAGTCCAAATATGATCAAAAGTGTATGGAAGTGCATAAGTATCAGAGCAATATCACACAAAAGAGGCATGGAGCAAGCAGAAATTATAGATACGTTTTGGACGTATCAGTTAGTTCATCGGTTGTGGTCATCGAGGGTGATTCCTCTTTCTCCACTCCCGATAATGACACTGTCATGCAACTCCTCTAGAGTGGACCTTGAGGGTGACTCCTCTTTCGTTCACCTTGACGATAAACATCAGGTGGAATTCCATCGAGGGTGATTTCCTCAGGTTTTCCTTTGGTGTCAGACACACAGTTACTATGGTTACTATGACTTTACACTGAACCTGGTTACTAATGATGGGTCGACCCAGAGGGGTACCCGCGCGAGCTTAATTGCGAGTGATGTGTAGTCGGGTTGACCTGGAAGGTGCCCCCGATAATACGAGGCGTGGCCGGGCACTCGCCTTTGCCGCAAGTCCTCGAGATGGGGCGATGGGGTCACATTTTCGTGAGCCTCTGCTCGTTACCGCCCGTTCCCAAGACACTAAATGGTTTGGATATTTGATCCAAGGGGCCTCTGGCCTGATAGCACTAATCATCACGTGGGCATAGTATGGGCGTTCTGCGTCGTATGCACCAGCCGAAGCTTAACTGACGTCATTGCGACTGAGCGATGCGCGCCGGGTTGGACTGGTTAGGCTCCTACCTTTTTAAAGGTGGTTGCTAGGTATGCTCACCGGCCGCCCACGCAACGTACAGGAGTTCCCGGGGCGATTGGCCCATGACCCCTGGGGGCATAGGGTTTAGTCCGGCGTGCATGACCTCTCTATTAAGCCTAGGTCGGGTTGCGGCGTATTGTTTGGCCGAGGGCGGGCATGACCTAATGGTGTGTCCGGTCGGAGTTAAGCAAGCGTGTTGGGTAAGTTGGTGCACCCCTGCAGGGAAGAAAACATCTATCGATAGCCTGTCCTACGGTAACGGACACTTGGAGTTGTATCCCGATCGCTACAACTAGAACTCGATGCTGAGGTATTGTTAGATTTGTTGCTTCGGGAGTCGAGAAAGGATCCCGGAGCGTTGGAATAACAACATAAATATGACTTATGTTATACTACTCTACTTCCCCCTCTTGCTGCAAGACGGTGGTTTCCAGAAGATGCTAGTCTTCGATAGGACTAGTTTCTCCCCCTCTTATTCTGGCATTCTGCAGCTTAGTCCACAGATACTACCCCTTTTCATTGATACCGATGCATATGCAGTGTAGATCCTTGCTTGCGAGTACTTTGGATGAGTACTCACGGTTGCTTTGCTCCCCCTTTCTTCTTGCTGGTTGATGCAACCAGATGGTGGAGTCTAGGAGCCAGATGCCACACTTGACGATGGCTACTACCCCGATGGAGGCTACTACTACGTGAAGACCGCCGACGACCGGGAGTAGTTAGGAGGTCCCAGGCAGGAGGCCTTGCCTTTTCGACCATGTTGTTTTGTGCTAGCCTTCTTAAGGCAACTTGTTTAACTTATGTCTGTACTCAGATATTGTTGCTTCCGCTGACTCTTGTGTATTCGAGCTTATGTATTCGAGCCCTCGAGGCCCCTGGCTCGTAATATAAATCTTGTATTATTTTAATTTGTGTCTTGAGTTGTGTTGTGATATCTTCCAGTGAGTCCCTGATCTTGGTCGTACACATTTGCATGCATGATTAGTGTACGGTCAAATCGGGGGCGTCACACTATTTGTTCACAATCTTCTTGCCCTTCTTTTTCGCAAATGGAGTTCTTCTCTTGAACGGACGTCCTTTAGGTAGGCTAGTCCTGCTTCTTCTGTGGTGTATGGCACTTCATCGTCATCGTCATGTTCCATCTTCGGGTCGCCGTACTTGTCAAAGTCTTGCTCATTGGCAACTCCATCCATTCCGATGATCTTCCTTTTGCCTCTCCTCACGACAACACGACTGGGCTTTGACGGGTCGGTAATGAAGAAGCATTGGTCCACTTGGGAAGCCAGTACCCATGGCTCATTTTTCGCGGTGACGTTTGCGCCCGCGGTCTTGGATTTGACATCGGGTATAACCATGGTGGTGAAATACCGGTCTTCTTTTAGGACGCTCTTGGCCCATCTGACACGGAACATCGGGACCTTCTCTCCCGCGTAGCTCAGCTCCCAAATCTCTTCGATCCTTCCGTAGTATCTGTCCTTGTCGTTACCGGTGTAGGATTCCATCGTTACCCCGGAGTTCTGATAACCATCGCTCTTCATGTCCTTGTCCTCGGTGTAGAACGTGTACCCGTTGATATCGTACGCCTCATAGGTCATCAGGTTGTGCTCGGCACCCTGTGACAAGGCGAATATGAGATTTTCTTCTGCGGAAGAATCCTCATGTAAAGGGTACGACGGAAACTTCTCCTTGAACAAACGCGTGAAACATGAGTTGTGCTCTTTGATTATATCTCCGTCCGTCCTCTGTTGGCCTCGGTCATTGTACGTCTTCTCAATAAAGGTTTTGTGCTCTACCACCCAAGGATCGACCACGTCTATGTGTTGTAGCGCGACTAGGTTCGCTCTTTCAAAGTCGGCGAGTCGACCCTCAAAGTCGACATGCATTTCGCGGTGACCCTCGCGGTGACCCCATCCAGCGAGCCTGCCGAGGTGCCTGTTGACGGGCAGACCAACGGGGTTATCGATGCCTAGATAATTCGTGCAGCAGGAGATGCACTCTTCAGTCAGAAAGCCCCTGGCTATGCTTCCCTCTGGACGTGACATGTTGCGAACGTATCCTTTGATGACACCATTCATCCTTTCGAACGGCATCATGCTGTGTAGGAACGTCGGCCCGAGTTGGATGATATCCTCCACGATACGGACCAGCAGATGCACCATAACATCGAAGAATGCGGGCGGGAAGTACATCTCAAGCTCGCATAGTATCACCACAATATCTTCCTGTAGCCTTCTGAGGTGCCTCACGCCACCCGACTTCCGAGAGATGATGTTGAAAAAGTTGCATAGGCCAAATAGCGTTTCACGGAAGTGCGCGTCCATGATCCCACGGATTGCAACTGGATGTATCTGTGTGATCAGCATGTGACAGTCATGAGACTTCATCCCGCTGAACTTCTGCTTCGCTGGGTCTAGGTATCTGCTTATCTTCCCCGCGTAACCATAAGGAAGTTTTACTCCTATGAGGCAGGTGAAAAACTGCTCGATCTCCTCCTGACTTAGAGTGAAGCACGCGGGAGGGTAGTCATTTCCGGTCTTCTTGGCCTTTTTGCCTTTGCGACGACTTTTCGTGTCCTGCTTCGCCTCATCATCATCATTAGCGTGAAGCTCCTGCCTGATGCCCATTGATTTCAAGTCTGCCCTTGCTTTCGGCCCATCTTTGGCCCTCTCTGGCATGTTGAGCACGGTACCAAGCAGACTCATCATCATCTAGATCATGATCATGCCCTTCGTCTTGATCTTCCTCATCATCATGTCCGGCATCTTCTACATGATTACTGTGTACATCATCACCGTAGTGATCATGTCCTGGAGATTCTTCGCCTTCTCGCCCGCCCTCGCCACGGTGGTTGTCTTGCTGCACTTCCTCATTTCTTGCCCGACCATGGACGACTTCATAGTCATCTTCATCACCTTGCCACTGATAGCCATCCATGAAACCACGCAAGAGCAAGTGGTCCCGCACCTGCCCGGAATCCGGGTCCGCAATAAGGCTCTTCAGCTTGCATCTTCGACACGGACATCTTATCTCCGTCTCGTTCTTTTGAAGCATCTTGGCCTTCGCGGAGCTCAAAAACCTATTCACGATGCCTTCGGTCATCGTGCGGACCATGGTCGCCTGCGGGGTAGATCAAAACAATATTTTATAACCAAGAAAAAATTTGGCATGACTTTCCCTAAAAATAGGACAAAAAAGAATGCATAGTGCTAAAATTCTCGCCGAAACGGAAATGAATCAACATTTCGGCAAAATATTGGCAACTATCGCATTTCAAATACCGGTACCTACAAACACAAACATATATGCAACACCACAAACATATGCAACACCACAAACATACATAGATCTAGCTAGGCCATAAAAAGTGCATGTGCACGGTTGTTGGAGCTTGAGGGCGAAAAAATGATCTACAACATAAAGATAGCTTTCCCCCCTTACTTACCTATCAAAAAAAGGTAATTTAAACACTTAATTTTGATGAATCTATGGTGCAAATGAGGTAAGGAGGAGGAGGCAGCCGACACAAGCTTGGAGGAGGAGGTGGAGAGAATTAAGTGGGGAAAGTGAGTGTGTAGGTGTGGCTGTCCAAAATATCTAGCTGGTCCCACTTTACTAATGGCGCACCACTCATCAATGCGCCATTAGTAACATTGGTTACTAATGGCGCATTAGTGAGAGGTGCGCCATTAGTAGTTTTGCAAAAAAATAAAATAGTACTGGCGCACTGAGTTGGAGGTGCGCCATTACTAGTTTATGTGCCACCGTGTGCCGTTAGTATGTCTGTAAAAAAAATTTGTTACTAATGGCGCACCGAATGTCTGGTGCGCCATTAGTATTTGGATACTAATGGCGCACCACATGTCTGGTGCGCCATTAGTGGCCTTATCATCTATAGCCCTTTTCCTAGTAGTGTCCCACAAGCTTGGGGGATGCTTCTCCAATTACTTAATGCTTTGCCTGATCATCCTCTTGAGAGGAGTGATATACTTGATGTCTTTTATAATGGACTAACCGATGCTTCCAGAGACCACCTGGATAGTTGTGCTGGTTGTGTTTTCAGGAAAATAACAGTTGATCAAGCTGAATTACTATTGAATAATATGCTGGCCAATGAAAATAATTGGATACTTCGTGAACCAGCCCCTAAGCCAACTCCGAAGAAAAAAGGTGTTATATTTCTCAGTCCTGAAGATATGGAAGAGGCAAAGATATGTATGAAAGAAAAAGGTATTTGTCGAGGATATACCCCGCGGTATGAACCGGCCGGAAATATGACTCGGTCGGACTTGGCAGTTTACTTGAGAGACGGTTTACACTTGTTGATTCACTGGTGATCCGTCATAACCAGACGGTTTAGAAGCAACCTGCCTAAATAATACCACTTACTGGTAACCCGGCTGGCGGATCACGGATGACAAGGCCCAAGGCCCAGAAGGCCGGTTCATGTTATGGTGGGCCGGTTTATGAATAAAGCGCAAGGAGTATTCTCCTACAAAGGAAGCAAGACTAGGACTCCTTGTAATAAAGCAATCCTAATCCTACTAGGACTAGTCATGTAACCCGCCCCTTCGTCATATATAAGGAGGGGCAGGGCTCCCCAAAGAGGGAGAGGTTTAGACAAGTTTCTAGGGTTAGACACAAAGAGCCGGTTTACCGGCGACACCACGGGGATCATAATGAGACCTAGCCTCAAACAGCACGTAGGGTTATTACCGGATGATGTTTCCCGGGGCCCGAAGCTGTCTAAACCCTTGTCTTGCATCACGTCTCTCGATTCTGCTCAACCCCTCTCAAGCTACTACGTAGATGCGTGGCCTCACGACTAAGTCCGCTAAAACGGACATCTGACGTGTTAATTCCACGACAGTATTAAAGCTGAAGATGTTAAAAATTTACCACCTATTGAAGAAATACATGGTCTTGATAACCCGACACAGGCAGTAAAGGTAAATTCTCTTTATAGATTTGATGAAGGTGATATCCCTCGTTATAAGTCTGCTAGCCAATGCTTAGATGAGTTTGACAATTTCATTGTGAAATAAGAAAACTTAAATCTTATGTTGGTAGACAATTACAACATAATGCTTATATGATTGAACGCTTGAGTGATTATCTTCCTGGAGTTAAAGGTGAACTAAAACTCATTAGTATACATGCTTCTATGGTTACTACTAAAGTAGAACAAGTACTTAAGGCTCAGAATGATTTGCTCAATGAATTAAATGGTAAGAATAATGACTATGCTGTTAGAGTTGCTACTAGAGGTGGTAAAGTGACTCAGGAATCTCTGTATCCTGAAGGCCACCCTAAGAGAACTGAGCAAGATTCTCAGAGAGCTAATTTAGATGTACCTATTTCTTCTAAGAAGAAGAAAAAGAAAAATGATAGGACTTTGCATGCTTCTAGTGAACCTGTAGCTGACACATGTGAGAATCCTAATGATATATCTGTTTCTGATGCTGAAACACAATCTGGTAATGAATATGAATCTAGTGATAATGTTAATGATGATGTTCATGATGATGCCCAACCTAGCAATGATAATGATGTAGAGATTGAACCTGCTGTTGATCTTGATAACCCACAATCAAAGAATCAACGTTATGATAAGAGAGACTTTGATGCTAGGAAGCACGGCAGGGAAAGAGAACCATGGGTTCAGAAACACATGCCTTTTCCTCCTAAACTGTCGGGGATATACCCCGCGGTATAAACCAGCCGAAATTATAACCCGTCCGGACTTGGCATTTTACTTAAGACGGTTTACACTTGGCAATTTACTGGTAACGCGGCAGGCGGATCATGGATGACAAGGCCCAAGACCCAGAAGGCCGGTTCATGTATGGTGGGCCGGTTTATGAAGAAAGCACAAGGAATATTCTCTTACAAAGGAAGCAAGACTAGGACTCCTTGTAATAAAGCAATCCTAATCCTACTAGGACTAGTCATGTAACCCGCCCCTTCAACATATATAAGGAGGGGCAAGGCTCCCCAAAGAGGGACAAGTTTAGACAAGTTCTCACAAGTTTCTAGGGCTAGACACAAAGAGCCGGTTTAACGGCGACACCACGAGGATCATAATGAGATCTAGCCTCAAACAGCACGTAGGGTTATTACCGGATGATGTTTCCCGGGGCCCGAAGCTGTCTAAACCCTTGTCTTACATCGCGTCTCTCGATTCCGCTCAACCCCTCTCAAGCTACTACATAGATGCGCGGCCTCACGACTAAGTCCGTTAAACCGGACATCTGCCGTGCTAATTCCACGACAGTTGGCGCCCACCGTGGGGCCTGCGCACGGTGGTGTTGAGTTCTTGGATGAATCTCTTACAGGGATCGAGAAGCGCGCGTTTGTCCCAATGAATAAGAGCCGACACAAAGAAGATCTACGTCATCAGCGTGCAGTTGGAAGGGAACATATGTAATTAAGATCGAGAATAAATCAGGGTTGCGCGCGATCAGGCAATCCGGCCGGATCGATTTCCGCTGCGCTGTTCCACAAAGTCGCCGAGACCGAAGATCTCCTTGGCACCGTTGCGGATATCCACCGAAGGCGTCTCGTGTTTCCGGGTCGGAGACAAACTTCGCTGCAGCCGCGCGTGGCCAATCAAGAAAAAAAAACGGCCACATCTCATCATCTACGGACGAGTATGCAAGACCCGAATTGCTGCTACTGATACACGTCAAAATAGAAGGCTCTCCCAAAAGGAATCATCCAAGGAAACATCATGTACCACGTCATCAACTAGTAGTAATTACTACTAGTATGGATTACGTGAAACTATTGTTTTGTCCTTCAATTTTTACGGCCACTCCAAAGGCAACCGGATGCAGGCGCATAAACGGACTAGGATAGTACATTGGATAATTTTGGACGAGCAGAGTCCTGTAACGTCTCCATCGAATGGATTAAAAAAAGCGAGAAAAGGGGAAAGGAAGGCCCACGAGGAGTCAATGCTGCATGTCTGATCTTGCTTCGTGCTCCTTTTCTATGGTTCCGCATCTGCCTCGGCCTTTCTCGGCTTCCGTGCTACGAACCGCAGCCCTATGCTGTGAGCCGCCGCTGGATAGTTGACCAGCTTCGTGAGCCGACCGGTTGCCCTCCGGGCCGTCGTCACCTCACGCCCTTACTGGAGTTGCCCAAATCGCTTGCGCTTCTAAGCAGTCCCTGCTAGTGCAGCCTCGCCGTCGCGGACTCGTCTGCTTCGTCGCCAGGACGACCTTGCTCTGTTCTCAAACCGCCTCCGCTCTGAGCTTCAACTCCGAGTCGTCGTTGCGATTTCCTGTCGGGGTCCGAGTCACCTCGAATTGCCTCTGCCTCCAAGCCGCCGTGCTGATCCGTTTCAGCCTCGGATGGCCGATGCAGCTCCGAGCCGCTACGGCTGGTATTACTGGGAAGGGGATTGTCTCCCACGTGAAGACCTCAATCATGCTGGACACTCAAAGACAAGAGAGCTAGTACTACTACTCATTCTCAACAGTATATCAGATCAATTCTTTTGTGGAATAGTCAAAAAGCACTACGGTGCATTATTCAGCACTGGCGTCTTCATATGATATCAGGTGATATTTTCCTTATCTACTTTCCAGTATATATTTTTTATTCTTTGAGGACAATTACTCTTGCATGTAATATTTTTTACGCAGGACGATTATTAAAAGAAAAAGGGGTGGTGGTATGCCACGGAGGCACGCTCCGTTGTGTTGCGCGGCTTCACGAATATACGTGTCGCGATCCGGTTTACATCAACCCGCCGGCCGACTCGTCTGTCCGCGCCCACGCGTGCTGGTCTCCAAACACTGCGGCCGACTCCCTCACCAATGGATGTGCGCAAGCCACTGCTTCCGCGGTCCGGTCTATATTAACGCGCCGGTGCCGCACCCGTTCTCATAAACCGCCCGACGGATACGCTTGCAAATCGCCGCCCCCGTTGCCGCATTTACATCAATACACGACCGACTCATCTGTTGTCCGGGCGAATCAGGTGATATCTATCTTATTTATTTTTAATACATATTAATTCATCTGAGCAAAAATACCTCGCCCTGCTGTATTTTATACGCAGGAAAATTATTCATTACAAAGCAGTATTATGCCATGGAAATGGAGGCACGCCAACATCATTCTACACAAGTGATCGTCGTTACTCAACGGGCTCCCGCACCGGCTTACAGTGTTGTAGCCGTCTCTCGCGACCGCACCGGTTTACAACGCCGTGGCCGTCTTTCACAACCACGCCGATTTACCACCAGGAGGACAACTAGCCCGTCGACGCCGGCCGACCCATCTGTTGTTCGAGCAAATCAGGTGTTATCCCTCCTATATATTTATCAGGACATTTTAATTCATCTGAGCATCATTACACTGCCCTGTTGGTGTTTTTTATACACAGGTAAAATCATTGTTATACCGCGGATATAAAACATGCATTGGTGACGTTCTGCAAAAGGTGTTTTCCTCCGTGTTACATTACCTGATGAACAAACGGCCAGTTCACGCGTCCGCACCGGTTTACAACATGGAAGACAACTTGCTCATTTCCGCCGGCTTACAATACCGCGGCCGATTCATGTGTCTGTGCTGCCTCTGAGGCTGCGGTCGTTTTACTGTCCGCCCTGCGATCCGGTCTATTCAACATACCGGTTTGGCTAACAGGCACCGATGAGGATCATAAGGTCCAAATATATCAGTTATCTAATGCAGTACCCTGAACCGCCATCTTGGTGCAAATTTAAAGCCGGCTGAAAATGATAATTCCGGTTTAAGATCCCACAAAGCCTTTTAAGCTCCTAATATCCGGTTTACATCCGGTTCAAGAAGAAGTGTTTCTCGCAAGTTCGAGTTCTCAGAAAAATTAAGGGGGCCAAAGAGAGTTTGTTGCACAACACAACTCAAACATAGGCCCCGGCGAGCACTGCTCAGGAATATGTCACATGGGGGCTTCTCCAGGCCAAGAAGTTCTTATGGCCTCTCAAACCGGCACCCCTGGTAAACCGGGGGATCAACCTTTTTCTTATAAATAAGTGTCTTATGGGAGTTCACTCAGGTGATATCCATCCAAAGTTTATTTCGCTTGATATATATCATTTTCATCAAGAAAACAAAATGCTTTGATCTATCTATTTTGATATGCAGGATAATTCTATAAGGGACCAAACAGGACCTGCCATACAAGCACAACTCTCTTATAGGTACCCTACCTCCACGGTCACTAGAGGGCGACGGATCCCAAAGAAAAAATGTTCTTGTCCCTAGGGGTGCTTCCTTTGATGGCAAATGCAAAAATTCTTGCCCCTTGGTTGACCACTTCCTTTGATGGCAAAAGAAAAAACTGTTCTTGTCCCTAGGGTACTTCCTTTGATGGCAAATGCAAAATTTCTTGCCCCTTGGAAGATACATCCCTTTGATGGCAAAAGAAAAAGTTATTGTCCCTTGGAGTACATCCTTTGATGGCAAAAGAAACAGTTCTTGCCCCTTGGAGTACATCCTTTGATGGCAAAAGAAAAGAGTCATAGCCCTTTGGGTCGCACCCATTGATTGGCACATATGGAGCCTGGCAACTCGCAAAAAGCCTCGACTACATGGTCTTATTTGCAACAGTGTTTTGTGTTTTGTGATTTTTCAAAGTTTTCTGGGGTTAACCAAGTTTTTGATCCGGAACTGGGCAACTTCAAAGTTGACCATATATCTACAAAGTTACAAGTCTGGGTCATGAACACCAGCGAGATTTAAACCGGAGTTCATCGTAACCCAGATTGGCCTTCATGATGAGCCGACAAAGAGCCAAAAAACAGATTGGCAGTACATGATCAGTTATAATGACCGGTGTTTATTAAACCGGCCTGGCTTTCGACTATAAGTCGCCAGTATGAGATAAGATAATGACCGGTGTTCATTAAACCGGCCTGGCTTTCGACTATAAGTCGCCAGTATGAGATAAGATAATGACCGGTGTTCATTAAACCGGCCTGGCTTTTGACTATAAGTCGCCAGTATGAGATAAGATAATGACCGGTGTTTATTAACCCGGTCTGGTTGTGATCAAATATCACTGGAACCAGTCTTCAAACCGGATTATATTCTTCAAATATTATGATTGAGGTTTTCAAAGTCTCTTTAAGCACAATGGATATTATTTCATCGATGCAAGTGATTTATTTTACAAAGGAATAGTCCCGAGTCGCTGCAGGCTTACAATCCGGCACTTGGGGGCTACATTATTCAAGTTAAGATTACATCACATATGCAAGTCTCATGTCGCTGCAAGCATGCACCATGACACTTGGGGGCTAATGCAAAGTCATTTTTGTCTCATCTTATTGAAGACCCGACTCATCACATTATAATGAGCCGACCCTTGGGGGCTACCAATCGCTCCTGTCAACAATTCAAGGTACACAAGTATTAATCCATTATATTGAAGGGTCCACTGCTCAGTTGGTAAAGCACAAAGCTCTTAACCTTGTGGACGTGGGTTCAAACCCCACGATGGAAGTTACATTATATAATGTTATTTTCAATGATTATATCTACATAGTGCCTGCTCATTATTGCATAATGACCCGGCACTTGGGGGCTACATATTGCTGTTCAAGTTTACATGATCATATTTTCAAAGTCCCTGCTCATTATTGCATAATGACCCGGCACTTGGGGGCTACATAATATGGAATATTCAGTTTCATAGTGATTGGCATGAAAAATCCAGATTTCTACAAGATTGCAATTTTTATATTGAAACAAGTCTTAAAGCTATCACTAAGTCTTAAATCCAGACAGGTAATATGCATATAAAGGAGGAGCATCTTCAAAATTCTCAGTTTTGGGTAAGTCAAGAAGATTAATTGTGTGACCCGGTGTTGGCAAACAATCATAGACCGGCATCTATAAACAGTCATGACCCGGAATTATCAGTTTTTTATAAACCGGCAATGGTGGTAATTGATACGTCCAAAACGTATCTATAATTTCTGCTTGCTCCATGCCACTTTTGGGTGATATTGCTATGATATTCATACACTTCCATACACTTTTGATCATATTTGGACTAACCTACTAATCCAGTGCACCCCGGTGCCAGTTTCTGTTTTCGGCTGTTTTTGTATTTCAGGTTTTCACGTTACGAGAACTGCCAGGAAAAATCCTGAAAAATTATATAAAAAATCAGCGTTCCAGAACCTACCTTCCGTCCGAAGGACAGCCGGGGGGGGGGGGCACCAGGGCTCCAGGCGCCCTGGCGGCGCGCCCCCCCTGGGCCGCGCCGGGGGGGCGCCTGGGCCCCCCGACCCCCGTCAGGTGTCCCCCTTCGGCATATATTTAGAGCGTCCTTCGAAACCCTCGGGACGGGAACTCTTTTTCGTGATCTCATCTCTGTTCCGCCGCCGCTGCCGCTTCCAAGATCGGGAGCACCAGGAGAATGTTGGAAATATGCCCTAGAGGCAATAATAAAAGAGTTATTATTATATTTCCTTGTTCATGATAATCGTTTATTATCCATGCTATAATTGTATTGATTGGAAACTCAAATACATGTGTGGATGGATAGACAGACTTTGTGTCCCTGGTGAGCCTCTACAGGACTAGCTCGTTGATCAAAGATGACCGCGGTTTCCAGGTCATAGACATGAGTTGTCATTTGATAACGGGATCACATCATTAGGAGAATGATGTGATGGACGAGACCCAAAACGTTAAACATAGCTTTTGATCGTGTCAGTTATCGCTATAGTTTTCTGCATGTCAAGTATAAGTTCCTATGACCATGAGATCATGTAACTCACTGACACCGTAGGAGTACTTTGTGTGTGCCAAACGTCACAACGTAACTGGGTGACTATAAAGGTACTCTACAGGTATCTCTGAGGGTGTCTGTTGAGTTGACATGGATCGAGACTGGGATTTGTCACTCCGTGTGACGGAGAGGTATCTCCGGGCCCACTCGGTAATACGTCATCTCAATGAGCTCAAAGTGACTAAGTAGTTGGTCACGGGATTATGTATTACGGTAACGAGTAAAGAGATTTGCCGGTAACGAGATTGAACTAGGTATAGAGATACCGACGATCGAATCTCGGGCAAGTAACATACCGACGAGACAAAAGGAACTGTATACGGGATTGCCTGAATCCTTGACATCGTGGTTCATCCGATGAGATCATCGAGAAACATGTGGGAACCAATATGGGTATCCAGATCCCGCTATTGGTTATTGACCTGGGAGTGTCTCGGTCATGTCTACATGGTTTCCGAACCCGCAGGGTCTACACACTTAACGTTCGGTGACGCTAGGGTTGTTAGTGAGAAAAGTGTATGGTTACCGAAGGTTGTTCGGAGTCCCGGATGAGATCCCGGACATGACGAGGGTCTCCGGAATGGTCCGGAGACGAAGATTGATATATAGGATGAAAGGTTTCGGAGTCCGGAAGTGTTCCGGGGAGCATCGGGAAATCGGCGGACGACCGAAAGGGGTTTCGGGGGTTCCGGAAGTAGTTCTGGGCCTAATGGGCCACAAGGGGGGACACCACAGCCCTCAGGGGGCTGTGCGCCCCCCCCTGGGCCCTCTCCTTGTGCGCCAAAGGGGGTGGACCCCTCTAGGGTGGCCGCACCCCCTTAGCCTTGGGGGGCAAGGCACCTAGGGGGGGAAACCCTAGGGCCTGCCTTGGCCGCCGCCCCCCCCATGCCCTGGCCGCCGGCCCCCTAGGGGAAACCCTAGGGCGCCCCCCCTCTCCTCCTTCCCCCTATATATAGAGAGGTAGAGGGAGGGCAGCCAACACAAGTTCGTGCCTCGGTGCTGCCCTCCCTCTGCCATAACATCTTCTTCTCCCGCGGTGCTTAGGCAAAGCCCTGCTGGAATTCTTCTACACCATCACCACCACGCCGTCGTGCTGCCGGTTCTCCATCAACCTCTCCTCCACCCCTTGCTGGATCAAGAAGGAGGAGACGTCCCCGAGCCGTACGTGTGAAGAACGCGGAGGCACCGTTGCTTCGGTGCTTGGATCTTCAGCGATCTGAATCGCGGCGAGTACGACTCCATCAACCGCGTTCTTAACGCTTCCGCTTAGCGATCTACAAGGGTATGTGGATCCTACTCTCCCATCGTAGTTGCATCTACTAGATTGATCTTGGTGAACGTAGAGAAAAATTTTTGTTTTCCATGCAACGTTCCCCAATAGTGGTATCAGAGCTAGGATCTTGCGTAGATGCTTTCTCGAGTAGAACACAAAAGGGTTTGTGGTGTTGATGTTTAAATTGCTGCCCTCCTTAGTCTTTCTTGATTCAGCGGTATTATGGGATGAAGCGGCCCGGACCAACTTTACATGTCCACGTACATGAGACCGGTTCCATCGACAGACATGTGACTTTTGTTGCATAAGATGGCTGGCGGGTGTCTGTCTCTCCTATCTTAGTTGAATCGGAATAGAACAAGGCGGTCCTTGTAGAAGGTTAAATAGCAACTTGAATATCACCGTTGTGGTTTTGCGTAGGTAAGAAGCGTTCTTGCTAGATACCCATAGCAGCCACGTAAAACATGCAACAACAAATTAGAGGACGTCTAACTTGTTTTTGCAGGGTATGTATGTGATATGATATGGCCAATGACATGATGAGATATATTTGATGTATGAGATGATCATGTTGTAATAGTTAATATCGACTTGCATGTCGATACATACGGCAACCGGCAGGAGCCATAGGGTTGTCTTTATTTTTTGTATGACCTGCGTGTCAATCATTAAGCGCTTTGTAATGCTTTACTTTATCGCTAAGCGGTAGCAATAGTAGTAAGAGCATGGTGGGCGCCGACAACCCCGATGGCGACACGATGATGGAGATCATGATGATGGAGATCATGGTGTGGCGCCGGTGACGATGGAGATCATGCCGGTGCTTTGGAGATGGAGATCAAAAGCACGAGTTGATGGCCATATCATGTCACTTATGATTTGCATGTGATGTTAATCCTTTTATGCATCTTATTTTGCTTAGGACGACGGTAGCATTATAAGATGATCCTTCACTAAAATTTCAAGATAAAATTGTGTTCCCCCCGAGTGTGCGCCGTTGCGAAGGTTCGTCGTTTCGAAGCACCACGTGATGATCGGGTGTGATAGACTCTACGTTCGCATACAACGGGTGCAAGCCAGCTTTGCACATGCAGAACACTCGGGTTAGACTTGACGAGCCTAGCATGTACAGACATGGCCTCGGAACACGGAGGACCGAAAGGTCAGGCATGAGTCATATAGTAGATATGATCAACATGTTGATGTTCACCATTGACACCACCTCATCTCACGTGATGATCGGACTTGGGTTGGTGAATTTGGATCATGTCACGCTCGAATGACCGGAGGGATGTCAATTTGAGTGGGAGTTATAAATAATTTGATTAGGTAATAACTCACTTATCATGAACAATAGTCTAAAGTGTCTTTGCAAATTTTTGGTTGTAGATGGCTCGCGCAGTAGCTCCCCTGAATTTTAATGCGTTCCTAGAGAAAGCTAAACTGAAAGATGACGGGAGCAACTTTGTGGACTGGCTCCGCAATCTGAGGATCATCCTCACAGCTGCCCAAAAGGTTTATGTCCTAAATGCACCGCTAGGTGACCCCCCCGCTCCAACAGCCCCTGCAGACGTTTTGAACGTCTGGCAGACACGTTCGGATGACTATTCGATAGTGCAGTGTGCCATGTTGTACGGCTTGGAAGGAGGACTTCAAAGGCGTTTTGAACGTCATGGTGCATATGAGATGTACCAGGAGTTGAAGTTCATCTTTGAGAAGAATGCTAAGATCGAGAGGTATGAGACCACCGATAAATTCTTTGCTTGCAAGATGGAGGAGAATTCGTCTGTCAGTGAGCACTTACTGAAGATGTCTGGGTACTATACCCGCATAGCTGATCTGGGACTTGTGTTCCCGGATGAGGCTATCATTGACAGAATTCTCCAGTCACTCCCTCCAAGCTACAAGAGCTTCGTGCAGCAGTATAACATGCAAGGGATGAACAAGACCATCGCCGAGCTGTTTTCGATGCTGAAAGTCGCTGAGGCAGACATCCAGAAGGAGTATCAAGTGTTGATGGTCAATAAAACCACCAGTTTCAAGAAGAATGGCAAGGGCAAGAAGGGTAACTCTAAGAAGGGTGGCAAAGCAGTTGATAATCCAGTGAAGAAACCCAAGGCTGGGCCCAAGCCAGAGACTGAGTGTTTCTATTGCAAGGGGAACGGCCACTGGAAGCGGAACTGCCCCAAGTATCTGGCGGACAAGAAGGGGGCCAACAACAACAAAGGTATATGTGATATACATGTTATTGATGTGTACCTTACCAACTCTCGTTGTAGTGCCTGGGTATTTGATACCGGTTCGGTTGCTCACATTTGCAACTCTAAACAGGAACTGCGGAATAAACGGAGGCTGGCGAAGGATGAAGTGACGATGCGCGTGGGAAATGGTTCCAAGGTTGATGTGATCGCCGTCGGCACGCTCGCTCT
This sequence comes from Secale cereale, assembly GCA_902687465.1. Taxonomy (NCBI): domain Eukaryota; kingdom Viridiplantae; phylum Streptophyta; class Magnoliopsida; order Poales; family Poaceae; genus Secale; species Secale cereale. The sequence continues at coordinate 897,577,552 of LR738710.1, forward strand.
TCGATTACCATCGGGATTAGTTATGAACCTGAATAATTGTTATTTAGTGCCTGCGTTAAGCATGAACATTATATCTGGATCTTGTTTATTGCGAGACGGTTACTCATTTAAGTCAGAGAATAATGGTTGTTCTATTTATATGAGTAATATCTTTTATGGTCATGCACCCGAAGTTAGGGGTTTATTCTTATTGAATCTCGATAGTGATGATACACATGTTCATAACATTGATGCCAAAAGATGTAGAGTTAATAATGATAATACCACTTTCTTGTGGCACTGCCGTCTCGGTCATATCGGCGTGAAACGCATGAGGAAGCTCCATGCTGATGGACTTTTGGAGTCTCTTGATTTTGAATCACTTGACACGTGCGAGCCGTGCCTTATGGGCAAGATGACAAGGACCCCGTTTTCAGGGAAAATGGAACGGGCAAGTGACTTATTGGAAATCATACATACTGATGTGTGCGGTCCGATGAGTGTAACGGCGCGCGGTGGATATCGTTATTTTCTCACCTTCACTGACGACTTAAGTAGATATGGGTATATTTACTTGATGAAGCATAAGTCTGAAACTTTTGAAAAGTTCAAGCAATTTCAGAGTGAAGTTGAAAATCATCGTAACAAGAAGATCAAGTTCCTACGATCTGATCGAGGGGGAGAATATCTGAGTTATGAGTTTGGTGATCACTTAAGAAAATGTGGAATTGTTTCACAGTTGACGCCACCTGGAACACCACAGCGTAATGGTGTGTCCGAACGTCGTAATCGAACCCTATTAGATATGGTACGTTCTATGATGTCTCTTGCCGATTTGCCACTATCGTTTTGGGGGTATGCGTTAGAGACAGCTGCATTCACTTTAAATAGGGCTCCATCTAAGTCCGTTGAGACAACACCGTATGAACTATGGTTTGGTAAGAAACCAAAGTTGTCTTTTCTCAAGGTTTGGGGTTGCGATGCTTATGTCAAAAGGCTTCAGCCAGAAAAGCTCGAACCCAAAGCGGACAAATGTGTCTTCATAGGATACCCAAAAGAAACAGTTGGGTACACCTTCTATCTCAGATCCGAGAGCAAAGTGTTTGTCGCTAAGAACGGGTCCTTTCTCGAGAAAGAGTTTCTCTCGAAAGAATTGAGTGGGAGGAAGGTAGAACTTGATGAGGTTATTGAACCTCTGCTTCAACCAGAAAGTAGCGCAGCACAGAAAGATGTTTTTGTGGAGCCTGCAGAGGTTGAAGAGGAAGCCAATGATGATGATCAAGAAGCTTCTGATCAAGTTACTACCGAACCTCGTAGGTCGACAAGGGTACGCACTGCACCTGAGTGGTATGGTAACCCTGTCTTGGAGGTCATGTTGTTAGACAACGGTGAACCTACGAGCTATGGAGAAGCGATGGTGGGCCCGGATTTCGACAAATGGTTAGAGGCCATGAAATCCGAGATGGGATCCATGTATGAAAACAAAGTATGGACTTTGGAAGTATTACCTGAAGGGCGGAAGGCCATTCAGAATAAATGGATTTTTAAGAGGAAGACGGACGCTGACGGTAATGTCACCGTGTATAAAGCTCGACTTGTGGCAAAGGGTTTTTCACAAGTTCAAGGGATTGACTACAATGAGACTTTCTCACCCGTAGCGATGCTTAAATCCGTCCGAATCATGTTAGCAATAGCTGCATATTTCGATTATGAAATTTGGCAGATGGATGTCAAAACAGCGTTCCTTAACGGTTTTCTTAAGGAAGAGTTGTATATGATGCAACCAGAAGGTTTTGTCGATCCAGAGAATGCTAACAAAGTATGCAGGCTTCAGCGTTCCATTTATGGGCTGGTGCAAGCATCTCGGAGTTGGAATCTTCGCTTTGATGAGGTGATCAAAGCGTTTGGGTTTATACAAGTTTACAATGAAGCCTGTATTTACAAGAAAGTGAGTGGGAGCTCTATAGCGTTTCTGATATTATATGTGGATGACATATTGCTGATTGGAAACAATATAGAATTTTTGGATAGCGTGAAGGGGTATTTGAACAAGAGTTTTCCGATGAAGGATCTCGGTGAAGCTGCTTTCATATTGGGCATCAAGATCTATAGAGATAGATCAAGACGCTTGATAGGACTTTCACAAAGCACATACCTTGATAAAGTTTTGAAGAAGTTCAAAATGGATCAATCCAAGAAGGGGTTCTTGCCGGTATTGCAAGGTACAAAGTTGAGTAAGACTCAGTGCCCAGTGACTGCGGAAGATAGAGAAAAGATGAGTGTCGTCCCCTATGCTTCAGCCATAGGCTCTATCATGTATGCAATGCTGTGCACGAGACCAGATGTCAGCCTTGCCATAAGTATGGCCGGAAGGTTTCAAAGTAATCCTGGTATGGATCACTGGACAGCGGTCAAGAATATCCTAAAGTACCTGAAAAGGACTAAGGATATGTTTCTTGTTTATGGAGGTGATCAAGAGCTCGTCGTAAAGGGTTACGTCGATGCAAGCTTTGACACTGATCCGGATGACTCTAAGTCTCAAACCGGATACGTATATATTCTCAACGGGGGAGCGGTAAGCTGGTGCAGTTCCAAGCAGAGCGTGGTAGCTGATTCTACATGTGAAGCGGAGTATATAGCTGCCTCGGAGGCGGCAAAGGAAGGTGTCTGGATGAAGGAGTTCATGACAGATCTTGGAGTTGTGCCTAGTGCACTGAACCCAATGACTCTGTTTTGTGACAACACTGGTGCCATTGCTCTAGCCAAGGAACCAAGGTTTCACAAGAGGACCAGACACATAAAGCGACGCTTCAATTCCATCCGCGATTCGGTCAAGGAGGAGGACATAAACATTTGCAAAGTACACACGGATTTGAATGTTGCAGATCCGTTGACTAAGCCTCTTCCACGGGCTAAGCACGATCAACACCAAGACTCTATGGGTGTTAGATTCATTACCTTGTAATGCTAGATTATTGACTCTAGTGCAAGTGGGAGACTGTTGGAAATATGCCCTAGAGGCAATAATAAAAGAGTTATTATTATATTTCCTTGTTCATGATAATCGTTTATTATCCATGCTATAATTGTATTGATTGGAAACTCAAATACATGTGTGGATGGATAGACAGACTTTGTGTCCCTGGTGAGCCTCTACAGGACTAGCTCGTTGATCAAAGATGACCGCTGTTTCCAGGTCATAGACATGAGTTGTCATTTGATAACGGGATCACATCATTAGGAGAATGATGTGATGGACGAGACCCAAAACGTTAAACATAGCTTTTGATCGTGTCAGTTATCGCTATAGTTTTCTGCATGTCAAGTATAAGTTCCTATGACCATGAGATCATGTAACTCACTGACACCGTAGGAGTACTTTGTGTGTGCCAAACGTCACAACGTAACTGGGTGACTATAAAGGTACTCTACAGGTATCTCCGAGGGTGTCTGTTGAGTTGACATGGATCGAGACTGGGATTTGTCACTCCGTGTGACGGAGAGGTATCTCCGGGCCCACTCGGTAATACGTCATCTCAATGAGCTCAAAGTGACTAAGTAGTTGGTCACGGGATTATGTATTACGGTAACGAGTAAAGAGATTTGCCGGTAACGAGATTGAACTAGGTATAGAGATACCGACGATCGAATCTCGGGCAAGTAACATACCGACGAGACAAAAGGAACTGTATACGGGATTGCCTGAATCCTTGACATCGTGGTTCATCCGATGAGATCATCGAGAAACATGTGGGAACCAATATGGGTATCCAGATCCCGCTATTGGTTATTGACCTGGGAGTGTCTCGGTCATGTCTACATGGTTTCCGAACCCGCAGGGTCTACACACTTAACGTTCGGTGACGCTAGGGTTGTTAGTGAGAAAAGTGTATGGTTACCGAAGGTTGTTCGGAGTCCCGGATGAGATCCCGGACATGACGAGGGTCTCCGGAATGGTCCGGAGACGAAGATTGATATATAGGATGAAAGGTTTCGGAGTCCGGAAGTGTTCCGGGGAGCATCGGGAAATCGGCGGACGACCGAAAGGGGTTTCGGGGGTTCCGGAAGTAGTTCTGGGCCTAATGGGCCACAAGGGGGGACACCACAGCCCTCAGGGGGCTGTGCGCCCCCCTGGGCCCTCTCCTTGTGCGCCAAAGGGGGTGGACCCCTCTAGGGTGGCCGCACCCCCTTAGCCTTGGGGGGCAAGGCACCTAGGGGGGGAAACCCTAGGGCCTGCCTTGGCCGCCGCCCCCCCCATGCCCTGGCCGCCGGCCCCCTAGGGGAAACCCTAGGGCGCCCCCCCTCTCCTCCTTCCCCCTATATATAGAGAGGTAGAGGGAGGGCAGCCAACACAAGTTCGTGCCTCGGTGCTGCCCTCCCTCTCCCATAACATCTTCTTCTCCCGCGGTGCTTAGGCAAAGCCCTGCTGGAATTCTTCTACACCATCACCACCACGCCGTCGTGCTGCCGGTTCTCCATCAACCTCTCCTCCACCCCTTGCTGGATCAAGAAGGAGGAGACGTCCCCGAGCCGTACGTGTGAAGAACGCGGAGGCACCGTTGCTTCGGTGCTTGGATCTTCAGCGATCTGAATCGCGGCGAGTACGACTCCATCAACCGCGTTCTTAACGCTTCCGCTTAGCGATCTACAAGGGTATGTGGATCCTACTCTCCCCTCGTAGTTGCATCTACTAGATTGATCTTGGTGAACGTAGAGAAAAATTTTTGTTTTCCATGCAACGTTCCCCAACAGAGAACTCTTCCCGGCACCCTGCCGGAGGGGAGGATCACCATCGGGAGCCTCTCCACCACCATGGACGCCTCCCGGATGAGTTGTGAGTAGTCTTCCTTGGACCATGAGTCCATGACCAGTAGCTATGTGATGTTCTCTTCCCGTTCTTGTGCTTCACTAATTAGTCCTCGTGAGCTGCCCTACATGATCGAGGCATATATGTAATCCTTATGGTGTTGCTATGATGAGTTTGCTGGGAGCCGATGGATTATGAGATTATGTTCGGATTGTTCTTGAGTAATATATTTGATCTACCTCTTTTATATTTATGTTCATAAGTAATTCTTGCATGTTCTCCGTTGTTATTTATTGCTTTGGCCAAGTAATACGTAGTGACTCCAAGAGGGAACGTTATGCTCAATTGTGGGTTCATCCCCCTCGATGACTAGCTTGAGTGACAGAAACATGAGTCTAGGGGATGTGCTGTTGCCACAAGGGGGAAAACAACGGTGATTGTGCCCGCGGGTGCAAGGATTGTTTACTTTACGCAAAGTTCTTTTAATGCAGTTGTCTGTTGCATTGAGTTTACACTATGGGTGGGACTCGCAACTTAATACCAGCGAGATGTTCTGGATAGATATCTCAAGGTGGATGATTAGTAGTAGATATTGATGGATTTCGGTCTACTTACTTTGGCGTACCGCCCATGCTTTGAACCTCAACCTTTCTTGCAATGTAGTCAGCATTGGTTTGCGTTCGTGGTCCTGTCAATTGCCCAGCTGTAATTCGTTTACCTCACATAGCTGTTTTATCGTCTTTTGGGAGAGAGACATCACTAGTGAACATCATGAGACTCCGGTCCATATTACCATCATTGATCACATCCGCTATTTACTTTTCGCTATTATTTACTATTGCAAACATTATCTATCACTACTATCATTTGCGTTTAATCCTTTGTGAACTACAAGGCCGAAGGGATTGACAACCTCTCTGTACTCGTTGGGAGCAAAGTTATTTGTATCTGTGTGCAGGTCCACGTTGATTGCTAATCCGCGCAGTTAGCAGTTGACACCTACTTGTTGAACCTAGGAGTCTCTGGGGATTCGATCCTTGGCATCTTTGCTAAGGGAAAAACTTCCACAACACTGCATCTTACACCTTCCACTTGGGGTAACCAACGAGGGGTTAGAGGCTCATCAAGGAGTTTTTCTGGCGCCGTTGCCGGGGACTCCACTCTTCAGGATAGGGGAGTTGCATGCTATCTTTTACCTTTGCTTTTTAGTCTTGTTAGTTTACCTTTCAGTTTTTGCTTTAGTACCTTTTTCTCGAAAATCACAAAAATAGTTATCTTGCTACTATGGGTTCCACCGAGAACACCAAGTTGTGTGACTTCACTAGTCACAACAACGATGACTTTATCAGCACACCTATCACTACACCTGCCACTTCAGCACCTTCATATGAAATTAAACCTGCTTTACTGAATCTAGTTATGACAGATCAATTCTCCGGTGCTGGAGATGATGCTGCTTTACACTTAAACAACTTTGTTGAACTTTGTGATATGCAAAAGTACCAAGAAATAGATGGTAATATTGTTAAGCTTAAGCTTTTTCCTTTCTCCTTGAGAGGAGGAGCTAAAATTTGGTTTCAGTCTTTGCATAGAAATAGCATAGATTCATGGGACAAGTGCAAAGATGCTTTTATCGGAAAATACTATCCACCTGCTAAAATTATCCAACTTAGAAGTAACATAATGAATTTTAAACAATTGGATAATAACACGTTGCCCAAGCTTGGGAACGTATGAAATCTCTTATCAAGAACTGCCCTACTAATGGTTTGACTACTTGGATGGTTATCCAAACTTTTTATGCAGGCTTGAACTTTACCTCGCGGAACTTGTTCGATTCGGCCGCGGGAGGAACTTTTATGTCAACTACACTTGGTGCTGACACAAAACTTCTCGATGAGATGATGACCAACTATTCCCAATGGCACACCGAACGCGCTCCAACAGGTAGGAAGGTAAACTCTGTCGAGGAGATTTCCTCCCTTAATGAAAAAGTTGACTTGATCATGTCTCTACTTTCGAAGCAATCTACTGTTGATCCTCGTGATGTTCCTTTAAAATCTTTGATTGCTCAAGAACAAGTAGATGTGAACTTTATCTCTAGAAACAATTTTAACAACAATGCTTATAGGAGTAACTTTGGTAGCAATCCTAGACCGTTCCCCTCTAATTCTTATGGGAACAACAATGCTTATCCTATCACCAAGAACTCCACTACTGAACTAGAGATTATGCTTAAAGATTTCATCACTACCCAAAAAGCCTTTAATAAGAGTGTAGAAGAAAAACTACATAAACTAGATGATCTTTCTTTTAAGGTAGACCATTTAGCCAATGAGGTAAAATTGCAAAATATTAAAACTTCTCCTCTTGAGGAGAGGGAAGTCACTCCTATAAATGCTATTCAAGTGCAAATTAATGAAAATATTAGGATGATGGCTAAACTTAAAGAAAGATGGGCTAGAGAAAGGGAGGAAGAGGATAGAATTAAGAGCCTTCCTACCCACCACACTGTTGCTACTATCCAAGTTGTTGAGGATATCCAAACTCTTAGCACCCAATGTACTCCTGGTCCCAATGGACATATTAATGGTGATGCTATGACTATAGAAACTACCAAACAAGTGAACCTAAAGGACACCACTACCACTTTACTTGATGCTAATGACCTTGATTTTGATAATTGCACTCTTACCGAAGTTATTGATTTCCTTCACAAGATGTCTAGAGACCCCCGCACTAGCACGCTTAACCTTGCCTTCATAGAGCATATCACTAATGCTCTCATCAAAGCTAGGGAGGAGAAACTTAGAGTAGAAGCCTCCATATCTAGAAAGCTAGAAGATGGTTGGGATCCTATGATAATAATTAAATTGAATGACTTCTCTTGCTATGCATTATGTGATGTTGGAGCTAGTACCTCTATTATGCCCAAAAGAATATATGATATGCTTAAATTGAAACCTTATGATTCTTGTTCTTTTGGTGTTCGTCTCGTTGATTCTTCCATAAAGAAACCTTTGGGGAGGATCTACGATGTTCTTATCGTTGTTAATGATAATTATGTTCCCGTTGATTTCACTATTATGGATATTGAATGTGATCCTTCATGTCCAATTATTTTGGGACGTCCCTTTTTACGCACCGTTGGTGCTATCATTGACATGAAAGAGGGTAATATAAAATTTCAGTTTCCTCTCAAGAAAGGGATGGAACACTTCCCTCGTAAGAAGATCAAGTTACCTTTTGAGTCCGTTGTACGGGCCAGTTATTGTTTTACTCTTGATAAAACTTGATCTCTATGCATTATGCCTAGCTTAAAGGCATAAAAGAAAGCGCTTTTGGGAGGCAGCCCACATGAATAATTTTTATATTTTGCTTTTGTTGTGTCTTGATGTTGTTTACTACTGTAGAATCATCATTGTATCTTTGCTTTTCATATTTGTGCCAAGTATAGCCTCTGATTGCTAGAAAGTTCAAAAGTTGTGAGGTGCTGTCCAGGAAACAGATTCTGTCCTTGGATAGAAAAATTCGTATAAAATCACCAGATCGTCTTTTTGGTCTGAATTTTTTCGACAGCATTCTCTATATAATTGTCTTTCGTGCGTCTTTTCTGAGTTTTTTGATTTGAGTTGCAGAAGTTCCCCGAACAAATCGATTACTACCTGCTGTTCTGTTTTTCACAGATTCTGTCCTGTTTTGCCTTTCCTTCATTTTGCAAACCAAGAGCTTGCTTTTTCTATGCAAAAACCTTTTGGCGATCTTGAGAAACAGTAGAACTTCAAGAATATCTTTATTTCCAGCAAGGTATAATTATTTTATTAAGGGTGCTAACCTCGCTAATCAGATTATGATGAGTTATGTATGAAGGGAGTTTTCAAGTGTGCGAGGGAAGATGATAAAAAGATTCAGGAGTGTCAAGCGCTCAAGCTTGGGGATGCCCCCGTGCACCCCCAAGAAATATTCAAGGAGACTCAAGCGTCTAAGCTTGGGGATGCCCCCGTGCATCCCCTTCTCCATCAACATTATCAGTTCGTCTTTCGTTTCGCTATATTTTTATCACTTCATGTGTTATGTGCTATGCTTGGAGCGTCTTGCTTTTAGTTTTCTTTTTAGTTTTTCATAACGAGTCGGAACTCAGCGTTCTTTATGTGGGAGAGAAATACGCTCCACTTCTACCTAGAACATAACATAGAATTTTCATGTCTATCTTTGCTGTGTGTGTTCTTTGTCTTTAAATAGCTACTATCATGCTCTGCTCTTAGTATTCATGCTTATCTTTTCAAAGAGCTTTTGTTTAGTTGGTTGCTTGAACTCTCTTTAATTATCATGCTCACCTTATTAAGAGAGTTTGCTTCCGTTACATGGGTTGATATGTCTATGATAAAGATGCTACATGCATAATGGTGCCTAGTAGTTCAGGTTTTCTTGTGGTTAGTCTCAAATAGCTGGGGGATTCCCAATGTGTTATTGGAGTACCAACTTGATTTGTGTACCTATGAGGTAGTATGGTTTAGTAATATCTTCCTTCGAGAATTTATTTTGATTGACTTGGCATATGCTCACGCATATTTAAGACTGTAAAGAAAGTCTGTCAAGCCTTGATGATATTTTATTTCTGAGTAGCGATATAACTACCATGCCTGATTCAATATTGCTTTGTTGCTCTGCATGATTATGACCGTCATTGCTCTCTTAGTTGGTCGCTCCCAGTCTTTTGCTAACCTCCACCTGTACTAAGCAGACTAACTTTGCAATACATAGCTCATGGGAAAGTAGCTTAAAAACTATTGTGGTAAAGAATATGTTGCTTATGTATCTTATTTCTTATAAGTTGCTTGCTGAGCGGTAACCATGTTTCTG
>LR738710.1:897593883-897616298 GCA_902687465.1 Secale cereale
CCCACCGCCCCCCTCCCCGCTCGATCCGCCGGCCCCTCCTGCCATTCGTTTAGGCTTGTCTTTTGGCTTGTCAAAAGTCAAGATTATCTTACATTTTACGATCAATTAATCCCATAGGTAGTCTCTTTAGGCAGATGTTATCGGTATCGCTGTGTTAGCTCGTGTCCAGTTTAGCTATGTGTGTGAGATTTCGCGATTCCACCGCCCTGACACCCCCATGTCTATTCCCTAAATTCCTAGCTGCAATTGCGTGCTTCTGTTTTGCACCTTTCCTTGAAAGAGAAATCCATTGGCGTTTACTGTTTTATATGAAAGGTGTTGATCAGCTGTGCATCAAAGCTAAATATTGGTATCACTGGAGGGAGACTGGGTTATCACTCAGCATCCGTCCGGCACTGAGCAGCAGAGAAATGAAATACAGCAGGATACAAACTATGAACATGTGATTTGACCCAACACCTGCTATTCCTGAATCAATTTCATTGGGCCTTCCAAGCCTACTTGTTGAGTTGACTAATTAGTCCATTCCCCTCCTGTCAATAGCTCTTCCAATGTTGTAAGAAGCAAGCAATCTTATGCATAGCAACAATTTGACATTGATATCATTTTGTTCTGGTTAGACTTGGAGTAGTTTCAGTAGTTAGACTAGTTAGACTAGTTACACTTGAAGGCAAATGACAACAATTGCATCAAATCAAAATAGTTTAAATTTTTGTAGGCAAGCCATACTTTGATGAATGGCTTGAAACTTGTTGCTGTTAATTTTTCTGCTAAGCCATAGTTTAAATTTTTCTACTAGGCAAACTGTTGTTGCTTGGAGTAATTGACATGATGAACTTGCTGTTAATAAAAAAGCACTGTTGTGATATTATATTTAAAAAACACTGTTGTGATAGTAAAACTCTAGTATGAAAAGCAACCAAGAACAAATGCAGGTCCAGGCCACCAAGCTCTGAGGTTTGTATGGTGCCTCCAGTAAAAAAAAGAATATGAGGAAAATTGGCTCCAGTAATAAAAGAATATGATGAGGTTTGTGTGGTGGCTCTAGTAATAAAACTGTAGATATCTAGTGACGATGGTATGTAGCAGAACTAGTGCAAAAGGGTTGACAATGTTAGTCCTAATGAGCCTAGGATGGTGCCACAGCTAGCTTGTCTAGGTACATATTTTTAATTTATAAAGTTTAATCTCTTTGAAACATAGGAAATGTCATCTTCCGACGACGATAGGATCCCGGAGTGCTCCTGGTGCGGTGACGACCGGGGTCTGTGCGACAGGCCTCACCTGGTAGACGGTCGTTACTTCAGTATTAAGCTCGACGAGACCTTCGATGTCGAAACGGTACGCAACGACAAGTCTTGTTTCGTAATTAATTAAGCATGATTTCTAGCTACTTCAACGTGTAAGTAATTAATTTTCTTCTTTTACATGCAACTAGTTTATCCCGTGTCATGCAAGACGCTATGTCTTGGAGAGGATGGGATTTGAAGATCATGAAACTACGGAGACAAAGAAAATTCAACTAAGGACCATGCATAATGTTGATTTAGAAGTGGATTTGTACAATTCAGATAACGTAACCACTTTTGGTTGCAAGAATTGGGAATCATTTTGCAAGATATATGGTTTTTATGAGGGTATGCTTCTCACCATGGATCTTGGTAATCCGGATTCCATCGCCGAAGACGATTTGGAAATTTGGGTCCTTGTTGACGATATGATTCCAATTCTACCGAGAAGTGAGTTTATCAAACATAGTTATTTAGTAATTTATATTGTTTATTTCAAAATAGTTGACAACTTATTTCCATTGATAGGTTATTTTGATTATTCAAATAATGTGCGGATGATGCTAGACAGAACCTACTACACCCCTGGCTCAGAATGTACTTATAAGGACAAAGAGCAGATCATCTTCTTTTATTCCTTTCTTGTGGATTACATTCAATATCGTAATATTGATCCACAATATAGTCAATACGTCCCACTAGTGCACGTCTTGAACTACGTTAATATCAATGGAGATACCATGGTAAGATTTTTTTACTATTACGACATTCGTGCATGTTTTGCATTAGTTCTTCTCGAACTGAACTACAATGCTAACTACGAAGTCTTACTATGTTTTGCAACATATTCTCCCTAGTGATTGTGTGCCTCCTGTCATGTTTCAATCTGTTCAACTACAAGTTTTAAACATTCTGCCAGGTGAACCTACAAATCACACGTGTCCATATCGGATTTCTTCTACAAATGAAGGAATGAGAATCAAAGAATGGCGAAAAATAACGAAAACTCGTAAGGAGGTACTTGGAAGCAATAGAGTGAGAAGGGCAAGAAATGGAGACAAGATAATCTGCGTTCTCCATAATGGCCCTTTATATCTAATTGATTTAGAGACAAACGCCATCTTGTTTTATGCCATTTTATCTTAGAAAATTGCTACGTAGTAGAAGTTGTATGGTCGATAATGATGTGTAAGACTTATTATTTAATACCAATGTTGAGTATTTAATACCTCTGTCGTGGAATTAGCACGGCAGATGTCCGGTTTAGCGGACTTGATGATGGAACCATCGCACGGGTTAGCTTGAAGGGGTTCATAGCACACAAAGGACACAGAGAGTTTATACTAGTTCGGCCCCTTCGATGAAGGTAAAAGCCTACGTCTAGTTAGTTTGGTATTGCTTGGGCGTCGGTTTACAGGGAGCGGATCGCTTGCCTGTAATCTCGACGGGTTGATTCTTGCTTGTCCCTGAACCGTCGCCGGGTCGTCCCTTTATATAGAGGTGACGCCTGGTCCGGTTTACAGAGTCCCGAGGCCAGCTCATACTTGTGTCCGCCTCGGTCTCTGTCCTTTCTTCCTTATCTCTCAAGTTACATCGCTTGGCGGTTTACAAATCATAATTCTATACATGAGCCCTAAGATTTTATGGGCCGTAGCCTTTACTGAATATTACAACTAAGTATAATATAAACTAAGCCGGTTTACACTAGCCGGTTCATACCTGCTAGTCATATCCCTGACATTAGGCCCCAGAATGATTTGAACTTGTTCATATCAATCCCCCTTGTCTTGCATAATTTTCTACTGTATCTTCTCATTTTTTGTAAACCGGCTCTGACGTCATCTTCGAGAATCATTGAATCTGACCATGACATCATCTCCGCATTTAATGCTGCGAGCTGTACTGTAGCTTTGTTTAATGGTTATCCCGAAAATCGAGGCGTCAAAGGGATCTTTATCCGATCTTTGCCCCCTCGAATCCCGCATCTGTCACTTCACCTCTGTCTTTCTCTTATAAATACCACCGTCCCCCTTCATTCTTTCTTCTTCTCGCCTCTTCTTCCTCCGTCTGCCGCCCGAGCTTCAAGACGCCATTGACGCCCGAGCTTGAAGCGCCACCGTTGCTTCGCCAAGCCAAGACCTCCCTGGCCGCTGCATCAACCTGATTTGACCAGAGAACTCTGCCGCTGTCCTCCATTGTTCAGGTACGTCTTTTCTTCCTTGTTATAAATTTGCATCCTCTAGGGTTCTTCCCTGTTCCTCCGCCATTAGGGTTTTCAACGAAAGCTTCATCTTGTTCCTCTTAAACGCTCGCTTCGTAGAAAGTTTTTTGACCTTTATGCCCAGTTAATAGATCTTCCACTAGTATTTTCTTTAGATCTCCCCACTTATACTTATAATGTAGATTCATCTGCTCCGCATAAGACCCTTGTATTTCTTCCCGTATTTTCTTGCACTTATTTTTCTTTTCTTTGCGCGCCCAGATCTGTTCCACTTTAGCCATTTACAAAGAAATTGTTTCTTCTCCTTTGTAGATCCATTAGGTATACTCTGGTTTATACTGTTATGCCATGTTCCTGTAATTTTTTTGAAATTGAACGTAACGGTTTAGCTGTTCTTCTTTTGCTGTCGTGAACCGGTAATGACATAGCTCCCTGTTATTGCCGGTTTAACCATATCATTAGTCCTCTGTTTAAACCGTTGTGTAACTTTCATAGATATCTTCCGGTTTATACTGCTGTACCCGCATAATCCGTTTTTTGCACTTTATCTTTTTCATTACTTGTCCTTCCATTGCTATGGCCAAGCAGTTTGTCTCTTGTGATTGGGTCCCTTCCATCATCGCGGAAGAAGACTTGGTCAAAATTTCTGAAATTGGTACTTTAGGCCCTCAGTCAGTTTTGAAGTGGCGGGCTCCGGGGAATGAATGCCCTCCTACTCCCAGACCCGAGGAGGTTATTGTTTTCTTTGACCACATATCTCGAGGCTTCTCCCCCCCCCCCCGGTTCAAAGTTTTTTCGGGACGTTCTTGCTGCCTTCCAGCTCCACCCTCAGGACATTGGGCCCAACTCTATTTCAAATATCTGTGATTTTCAAGTCTTCTCAGAGGTATATCTGCAAGAAGAACCGTTTGTTGATCTATTCCGGGACTTTTTTCATCTGAACCGGCGCACGGAGTTCACCAGTGGACCGCATCAGGAACTCGGCGGTGTTAGTATCCAGAAAAGGAGAGACGCCGTCTTCCCTCACGCCACCTTACACACGCATCCAAAGGAGTGGAACAAATCATGGTTTTACTGCATTGACACTTCTCCTGAAGGGGAGAACCCTTTGCCGGGTTATCGTGAGCACCGTATTCCGGAGGATCATCCTCTACCACAACGGCTCAACTCTGTTGAGCGAACCCGGTTTGCATCACAGCTCTCCAGACTAAAAGCTTTCATGGCCAATGGCTTAACTGGAACCGACTTTATGCACTGCTGGTTGTCTTGGAGCATCCTTCCCTTGAGCCGGCGATCACAGCTGATGTGCCAGTATTCTGGTAAACCGGACGACCCTCAACGGTTTACCAAGGAAAAACTCTATGAATCGGAGGTTATAGAATCAGCCAAGAAGATGCTCAACGTCTCCTTAGCAGACTGCAGCGAAGTCGGTTTAGCTCCGTATTATAGGAAGAATAAGCTGCCTGCGGTAAGTTTTGCTTTGCCTGTATTTGTAACCCGTTCCTTTAAACCGTCCTTTCAATTGTCTTTCTTTCTTTTGAATAGGCTGATGATCCTTTCTATAAGAGAAAGCCTCAGGAGAAAACCGGCAAACAAGCACGCCGGAAGACCTTTGCTAACAAGAAAAGAAAGGCAGCTCTTGATTCCAGCTCTCACGCCGAGGATGATGATCCGGATTCCGAGGTATGAATTAATCCGGTTTTAATTTGCTTTCTTGTACTCATATCTGTATCTAATGATAACTTTCCACAGGAGTTGGCTGAAGGTGATAATCCGGCCGAGGTTGAGGTAACTATCCTTTCTTCTGATTCAGAACCTCTTCCACAAAAAAGTCGTCGGACCGTCCGGAAATACCAATTTTCTCACCCTTATGCTCAATTGGATCCTAATTTTCTTTTGAAGAAGCAACAACATGAAGCTCTTCGCCGGACCACTCGCCATAGTGGCCTGGCAGTGGAATCATCCGGGATTTCTTTAACTCCGGCTCGGAAGCGCCGTGCTGAGGTGATACTTTCTCCGACTCTTCTTCATCCCAAGGCCGGGCTTATCCGAAAACCTCTTAAACCGTCTGACCCTGATTATCAGGAAACTCCACTGTCTTCTTCTGGTGAATTGACTGCCATGCAGCTTCCCCCGTTGAAAACGGTCCCAGGGTAAATCTTTTTAACATTTCCGGTTTATGATTCCCTTTTTGCTTTACAATGTTAACTCATTTTGCAAACTTTTTTCAGCAAGCCAAAACCTAGCAAGAAACCAAAGGCAAACAAACCCCCTGCTGAGACTTCTGCAGATAATCCGGCGATTGATCCGGCAACGACCGTTCCTCCAGAAGGCGAGCCCATAGCTCCTCTTGAAGATCCTGCGCCTACGGATCATATCCCAGTACCCGAGAATCCTACTGCTGAAGATGTCCACAATCCGCCAAGTCCTACCCGGGTCAACTCTCCTCAAATTAATCCGGCATCTCCCAATCCGGCTCACACTGCGCCTCCACCAACTGCACCTGCTTCTCCAGAAGTTGTAGTGACTGGGGCTGCTTTCGTTGCTCCGGCTGAGCCTACCGTTTTAGCCAAGCATACGGCTAAAACGGAGAAGCTATATAAGGAGAAGGGCAAATGGAGTACTGAAATATCCAATCTTGCAGATATGAGTGCCCAAGAAATCTATTCCCGGTACCTAAACCGGCTCCACAGCAGCCGAGACTATGAAGCAAGTTTGGTTAACTTGATGAAGGAGAAATATGAGGTAAACCTTTCTTCTGACTTTGTGCTTGTGATATGCTCCTATCCCATAACAGCCCCCAAGTTCCGGTTTAGCTGCATACTGTCGGTGTACTAAGGTAGGGGTACCCTAGTACCCCAACTTGTGCACGGGCAGCGGCCGCTCCCCGCGGCAGGGTTCACCACGCGCTTGCCGGAGACCTTCCTGCCCCTTATCTAGCCATTCAAAAACAAAGTATACAAGACAGAAGACCAAGACCCCGGCAAGAGGAGCTTGCCGGGAAGGCCGTCCCAGGCTCGAGATTGCTTAACTAGCACAAGGCCCTGGCAAGAGGAGCTTGTCAGGACGAATAGAAGATTTTATCTTAGAAGACCCGGCAAGGGCTCGGGGAGCGGCAAGCTTCCGGGCCCGGCAAGGTCGAGATCCCCGGCAAGGTGCTTGCCGGGGGAGGTGCGCTGTGTGCCCGCGCTCCAGCTCATCGGCCCACGCGTCGCCCTGGGGCCGCTCCAGGGACGCGTGGCGGATGGCTGTGCAGCCTGGGGGACACGGTGGCACTCCACGGCAGTGGATCCATCGCCGTGGCAGACGGAGACGCAACGACGGGAGCTTTTGGGGTCGACGGCGACGGGCATTAAATGCCCTTGTCCCCCACTGTTAAAGTAGGTATAGACCACTGTTCTGTACTGTAGCTCCACTGTTCCCGCACTGTTACAACTACCACCTCTTTTACATTTTTACCCCTTTCTCCTACGTTGACACCTGTCGGTGACCCCTTGCACTATAAAAGGAGGCCCATGCACAACGTGGAGGGGGTTCGAAACCTAGATTACTCTCACGCACGGTGTAGCTGCTTCTTCAAGCTCCCGAGCGCTCAACTCAATACACAACCAAGCAGGAGTAGGGTTTTACGCATCCGTGCGGCCCGAACCTGGGTAAAAACTGCCCGCGCGTCTGCCTCGATCTGCTCTTTGTGCTCCCTCCGCCCTCGTACCGCACAGACAAGGGGCTCCGGTCCCATAGGTGTTCGTGGCGGACAGTTTCCCCCGACATCTTTGAATGGTGGCGGCGGGTGAGACGCGGACGGGCGGGTGGTTGCCGGCGAGGACACTCACGGTGCCACCAGATCCAAGAACAAGACGGACGACCGGACTTCGGTCTCCGTGGACGCGCCGCGTCCATCACAGCACACAACGACCCCGCAGCGCCATACCACGGGAGGTGGTATCCGCTTGCTGGGACAAGGCCATACTGGAGGTTCGCGGGACGCCCCGGACCCCCGTCCGGGCACAAGCAAAGCGAAGGCGCCGGCACGGGACCCCGCTCCTTCTAACGTCGTTAGAAGTCCGAGCGTATCCCGCTCCTCGCACCGCTCGCCCGCGTTCCCCACTACTCCGGCGGAAGCGCTCGCAAGGGCGCAGCTGCTCCTCGATTTTCCTCCAGCGGCCGACAAGGCCGAG
The DNA here is from genome assembly GCA_902687465.1 of Secale cereale. Classification (NCBI taxonomy): domain Eukaryota; kingdom Viridiplantae; phylum Streptophyta; class Magnoliopsida; order Poales; family Poaceae; genus Secale; species Secale cereale. Next base: position 897,601,572 of record LR738710.1, read on the forward strand.
GAATGGAGGGCCACTATCCGGAGCCTGATAGACTTCGCCAACAACGACTCTCCGCAGCAGCCGTCGGCCTCACGGCCGCGGCAGGCTGAGAAGACGAAGGCTATCGGCGACAAGACTGCCGGGGGTGCGACAAGCGTGCACTCCCCGCCGCGGAAGCAGAAGACGCCGCCCCGCCGGAACAATCCCGACGACGGCTCCACAGCCTCGTCGGACCCGCGGGCCCGTCGGGACCAGCGCCAGGTCCTCGACGACCGGCGAGATGAAGACGCTCGGACCACGATCGAGCGCCGCCGAGAAGCTCGGCGACAATCCGACAAGAGAGCTGGGAACACTGTCGACGCACCCGCGCCCGGTGAGCCAGGCGACTTGCCGTACGCGGCAGGCTGCCCTGCGTTCACCCGCGAGCTGCGGCGCGTCCAGTGGCCCAGCATGAAGAACTTTAAGCCCGACGTACCGGAGAAGTACGACGGCAAGACGCACCCCTCGGAGTTTCTCAGCGTCTACACCATAGCAGTGCAAGCTGCCGGGGGGCGCGACGAGAAGATCCTAGCCAACTACTTCCCGCTCGTGCTGAAGCCGAACGTCCGTTCGTGGCTCATGCACTTGCCGGAAGGCTCTATCTCTTCTTGGGCCGACCTCTGCCATCAGTTTGTTGGCGCCTTCACCGGCGGCCACAAACCCCATGGCCAGGAGAGCGATCTCCACATTTTGGCCCAGAAGGAAGGCGAACCCCTGCGCAAGTATATCCAACGTTTCAGCCGGGTACAGCACAACATCCCCGACGTTCACCCTGCTGCGGTTATCAGCGCGGTCCATCAGAACGTGCGTAACCGCCGCATGCGTGAGGAGATGGCGATGACCAAGATCAGGGACGTCAGCGAGCTCTACGCTCTTGCCGACAAGTGCGCCCGTGCAGAAGAGGGGAGGAAACTCCCCGGGGAGGATGCTGGCGCGGGGGGAAGCGACAGCGACGACGCCGCCCCGGCAAAGAAGAGCCGGCGGCGGAACAACAGGAAGAAGGGCAAGAAGGAAGTGCTTGCCGTCGAGAAGTCCGGCAAGGAGGCCCCCGCCAAGCAAACGCAGGCTGGCGGCTCCGGCAAGGAGCCTGCCTCTGCGGCGGCGGCCGACAAGCCGGGTAGCTCCGACAAGCAATACTGTAAGATTCACCGCACCAAGGGTCACGACCTCTCCAACTGCAAGCGCGTCGAGTACCTCGTCGAGCAGCAAAAGGCTGAGTACGAGAGGCGCGACAAGGAGAAGGCCCAAGGTGGCGGGGAAGAGCCCAGCAAGAAGCGGCCATTCAATGGCCGGGGAGGACGCCGCGGCAAGGCCAAGCAGCGGCAAGGAGATCGACCTCCCCGGGGCCGCGACAACGACGAAGACGACGATGAAGACATGGAGGACGACGAGAACAGCGAGCAGGAGTTCCAGAAAGCCACGGAGGTCCTGTGCGTCGACGGTGGCGCCTCTCTGCACACCTCCCACCGCCAGCTGAAACAGTGGGTGCGTGAGGTGAATGCAGCGGAGCCGCCCGTGGAGTCGCGCAGGCTCCTCAAATGGTCCAGCACGCCCATCATTTTTGACCTTGAGGATCACCCTGACCGCACCACGGCGGTCGGGTGCTTGCCGATGCTGGTTTCCCCCACCATCCGCAACCTCAAGGTCACCAAAATGTTGGTTGACGGCGGGGCCGGGCTGAACTTGATCTCCTCTGCTGTGATCAAGAAACTCCAGATTCAAGACGGCGAGCTCGAAGAGACCGGTTCATTCCAAGGAATCAACCCGGGAAGGAGCAAGCCCAAGGGAAAGATTACTCTGCCGGTGACCTTTGGCGGGGAGCTCAACTTCAGGACTGAGCGCATCACTTTTGACGTTGCCGATATTCCATTGCCCTACAATGGAATACTCGGCCGTCCCGCCCTCGCCAAGTTCATGGCGGCTTCCCACTATGCCTACAACGTGCTGAAGATGCCAGGGCCGATAAGCGTCATCACTGTCCACAGCGACAAGAAAGATGCGCTTATTTGCGCCGACAAGATTTACCGGGATGCGGCAGCTGCGGCCGAGAAGGATACTCTTGCCGCTGAAGCTCCCGGGGGGAAGAAGACGAAGACCAAGTCCGGCAAGTGCTCTGGGACCCACTCCGGCAACCGCACCTCTTCGGAGTGCTGCGCCGCCGTCGAGGACGTTCCATCGAGCTCCGCCGGCAAGAGCAAGAAAGGAATGGCTGCTCCTCCGGCAACCAAGAAAGTGTCCGCAAAGGAGGATGGCACTGGTGGGACCTTCACCATCAGTGCCACCCTTGACAGCAAATAGGAAAGCGCGCTCGTCGCCTTCTTGCGGGCGAATGTCGATGTGTTTGCTTGGCAACCGTCTGACATCCCCGGTGTTCCCAGGAAGGTGATTGAGCACAAGCTTGCTGTCTGTCCTCATGCGCGGCCCATCAAGCAAAAAGTGAGGAAGCAAGCCGTGGAGCGCCAAGAGTTCATCAACGAGGAGATCAAGAAACTAGAGGCAGCAGGCCTAGTTAGAGGTGTGATCCATCCGACGTGGTTGGCAAACCCAGTCGTCGTGCGCAAAGCCAACGGGAAGTGGAGACTGTGTATAGACTTCACTGATGTCAATAAAGCATGTCCCAAGGATCCCTTCCCTTTGCCGCGCATTGACCAGATCGTTGACTCCACTGCCGGATGTGAGCTACTCTGTTTTCTTGATGCATACTCAGGCTATCACCAGATTTTCATGGCTAAGGAAGATGAAGAGAAGACTGCATTTATCACTCCATGTGGCACCTATTGCTTCATCCGCATGCCATTTGGATTGAAAAATGCAGGCTCAACTTTTGCAAGGGTAGTGTACACTGCTTTTGAGCCACAGATCCACAGGAATGTAGAAGCCTACATGGATGATATCGTGGTAAAGAGCAAGAGCAAAGAAACACTGATTCAAGACTTGGAAGAAACGTTTCCAGGCTGCTGTACGAGCTGCTCGATACCAGCAAGCTTTGCGCCGCTACCATAGCCGCAAAGTCAAGGCCAGGAGTCTCGAGGAAGGCGACCTTGTTCTTCGGCGTGTTCAGTCCGCCAAGAATTCCAACAAGTTGACGCCGAAGTGGGAAGGCCCTTATCGGGTGAGACAAGTTACGAGGCCCGGCGCTGTCCGCCTCGAGACCGAAGAAGGCTTACCGGTGAGCAACTCCTGGAACATAGAGCATCTTCGCAAGTTTCACCCCTAAGGCGCGGTTGCCGTGATCCGCTCCGGCAACCACCTTTTGTACAAGCCTTGCCGCTGATGCATGTAACCCTTTGTACAAAGCCGGGCGCAGACCCCGTGCATCAGTAAAGATTTCGTGTTTTCGCATCGATTGCCTTTCGCATGCTTCTCTTTGCTATTTGCATGTTTTATTTGGCATTTGATGCAACACTTAGACATTCGGTAAGCACTATTTCGCCGAAAGGCAATATGCTTGTTTCCCTCTTCTTTTCCTTTTCTCTTAAGCAGAAGGAACGTTCCTCGCGCACAAGTTTGCCGGGGGGGAAGGAGATGGAGGAGGAACTAAGTGCCGTTCAAGAAAGAAGAGCCTTACCGGAAAGCAAACAACATGAGCAAGCAGCATATGAAAGATAAGTTATTAGAATTTGACCAGTTCAAATTTTAAATTTTGGTTGTCTTCCTTGAACGATCACACTTTGTATGGAAAACCTGTGCGCGGAGGAACCTACCCGTAGCTTGCCGCACCCTTATCTTGTTTTCGAGTCCACTCAACGATTTAAGTGAGCTGCGACAAGTGTCGCGCCCTTGCCTCGTTTCCGAGTACACTCAGCAAGCTAAGCGCGTTGCGACCTGCTGCGGCAGGGTTGCTTGCCGGCGAGGACCTTGGCCAGCAGGCCGCTCAGAGTCCAGCACTCAGCGCTCGCGGCAAGGGCCCCTTTCCGGCAAGCTCCCCGGGAGCGTAGGGTGAAAAACATACAAAGTCAAAGATTGGAACAAGGAAGATAACATTGCACTGATTGATTGAAGTAAAGCAAATATCTTACAAGGATAACTTGTCGCAATGGACTAATGAGTTCATAACATAACGTGCAGCAACAAAAAGATAAAGATAAATGGGGCCCTAGTCTACGCGGTCGCCCTCCTTCCTGCCAAGCTTTGCCACCTTGGCGATGATATGGCCGACCTGCTCCTTCAGGGCCTCCGTGTTTGCATCTGCCGGCAAGCTGCGAAGAACGTTCGTGAGGTTGATCCCCGGGTTGCGGAACACGATCTTCGTCAAGACCCGCTCCAGAGTTCCTGCGCAGAGACGGCGCGACTCCTCGGCCAGCTGCGCGGGGATGCGGTTCCGGAGACCTGCAAGGGCCGGAGCGACGCCTCTGAAGAAGAGGCTGAGCTTGGCGCTGTGCGGGAGGTCTGGATCCGGCGAGTAGATAAGATGTTCGACCTTCAAAGCAAGCAACTCCTGGTCAATGTTGGACGCAGAAGAAACCAGCTCTTCGGTCCACACCTCGATAGTCTGCCGGAAGAGCTCGGAGGCCTTGTTAACGCTCTCCATCAAGGTTCGCTCCTTGCGGAGCTCATCCTTCAGCTTTGCCTCCTGGGCCCGGGCAGCATCAAGCGATTCCTTCAGGGTGGTGACCTTCAGCTCCAAGTCTTCAATGGAATCCTTGGCGGCCTTCAGCTCGTCACCCCTCTGGGACAAACTCACCTGGAGCTCTGAGTTGGTGTGAGCATCCTTCTCGCGCTCCAGGATGAGCGCGGCAACCTTCTCGGCGCTCACCTTCACCGCCTTCTCCAGTTGTTCAACCTTGGCGGCAAGCTCCTTCTTGGCGTCTTCCGCGGCAACCGCGGCGGCTTTCGCCTCCTTCAGCTCCCCGCCAAGGGCAGCCTCGCGAGCGGCAAGGTCCTCCTCATGGGAGTCGAGATCCACCTTCCGCTGCGCGAGCTCTCCTTCTCGCCGGGACATCTCCACCCCGGCGAGCCGTTGCTGTTCTTCAGCCTCGGCTTTCTCCAAAAGCCACTCTTGATATTCACCGGCGAGACGCTCGCGCTCCTCCGCCACCTCGCGGAGGCCCGCCTTGTGGGCAGCGCTGAGCTCCGCCGCACGCTTCTCCATTTCGGCGGCGGCCTGGGCAGCAAGGGCTTCCCGGGAGGCAAGCTTCGCCTGCCTGGCCCGGTAAAGGGCCAAGAGTTGGTGGAGAAGCTTCTCCTCCTCGGGCCCATCTCCTTCGCCGGGCGCCTCGACGACTGTCAGACCCGCGGAGGCGAGGACTTCTCCGTCAAACGCCTCGCCCTCCGCGGGAGCTCTTGATGAAGACCCCCAAGGCACTTGGATAAAGACGCCATTGGGGGCACGAAGATAGTACGCCTGCTTCTCGCCGGTGGAGGGGCCGGCGGCCGGTGTAGCATCCGGTGCTCCCGCCACCTCCGGGTCGGCGGTGCGGTCGCCGTCCCCCTCCCCGGTCGCGGCGTCAGCGGCCGGAGCGGTCTCCTGCGCGGCCGGCTCGGTGGCCTCGGTCGCCTCCTCGGTGGCCTCGGCCATCTCCACGACGACGGGAACGTCATCGCCGCCGCCCTGCGCGCCCTCCTCATCCTCGATATTGATGACCTCGGTCTCCATCGGCGCGGGAGGAGGAGGAGGAAGATCTAAGAGAAGAAGAAAAAGAAGTTCAAAATCAAGCAAAGATCCAAAAAGAAGCAAAGTCAAGAAAACCAAGTACAGAACGTACCTTGGCGGACGTCCTCTGCGGCGGGCTCCCTTGCCGGGGAGCTCGGCCTTGGCGGAGTGGCCGTCCTCGCCGGGCTGCTCGCCCTTGGCGGGGTACTCTGCCTTGGCGGAGTACCCGCCCTTGGCGGAGCGCTCTCCCTTGCCGGAGAGTTTTGCCTTGCCGGGGACGGCGGGGCCTGCGGCTCCTCGGTGACGGTCTCCGGGCGCTCTTCCCGCTGCGGCTCCACCTCTGCACAAGAGAAGATAGAAGAACCAAGACATTCAAAAAAAAAAAAAAAGAGAGATCAAAGCCCTAAGCGCGCCCCAACGAGCAAAAACAGTAAACCTCTAACTTACGCTGGGGGCTGCTCCCCGGAGCGGCACTCGGGTCCGGCAAGCTCGGCTCCGGCGCGATCCCTGCTTCCGCGACGGATGGGTCTTCTACGACCTCAACTGTGGGCACCCTGACCCTCTTCGCGCGCTGCTCCAAGGTCCTGCAATCACAAGCAACAAGCAAAGTCAAGCGTCAGCAACAACCGAAATATAAAAATCAAGAAGGAGTAAGGTCTCGGGTCCTTACTCTTGGTCCTCCTCGTCGTCCTCGCTCAGCGCGGAGAAGTCAAACTCCACGGTGGGCGCGTTCGCGCGAGGAGCGGAGGATGAAGATTCCCTCGCGCGTTTCGGAGCCACCGGGGCTGGGGGCTGCGTGGGCCCAGCCCCTGTGGTTGCCGGCGCCCGAGAAGTGGGCGGAGCAGCTGCTCCGCTCCGAGAAGATCCTTGCCGGCTCGGTGCCGGCCTGCGGGACGCCTCCGTCGTGGTCCGCGCGCGCGGGGCCTCTGCCGTGGCCGGCGCGCCGGACGCCCTTGGCACGGCTTGGCTCGGCCGGGGAGCTGCCCGGCGAGCTGGCTGTTGCCGGGGCGCTCGCGCCTGCTCCCCCGTCGCCGCCTTGCGGAGACGCTTCAATGGGGACTGCTTCGGGCTCGCTGGGGGCGGGGAGCTCTCCGACGAGGAGAGGTCGTCGGCGTAGAGCTCGGTGGATCCGCCGGTGTCTTCCTCCTCCCCCTCCTCTCCCTCGGCCAGTTCGCTGACCCCAGCGCCTTGCACTGCGGGCCCCTTCCCCTTGGTGGCCCCGCTTCGTCCGGCGCCTTCGCTCCTCGCGGCACCCCTGCTTCCTCCGGCCGTGCCCTCCATTGCCGCGGCCTCCGTCGCGATCCCATTGATCCCGGAGTGCCTCAGCGAGGGGACCCCGGCGAGCGCGTCGGGAGGGAGCTCTAGCAGCTTGCGAATCTCCTCCTTATCCGCCTGGCTGGAGGCATCCGCGGCTTCCGCCTCCGCGGGTGTGTATCCAAAGTTTCCCGCCGCCGCGGCTGCGGCGACTTCTTCAGCGCGAGAAGCCATGTAAGCAATCTCTTGGTCGGTGGTGGCCCGCGTGTGCAGCTTGAGATCGTCCGTCTTCTCCAACACCTCCGCAAGGTTGTCGTAGAACTCGAGGACGTCGATAGGCTTGGGCGCAATCCACGTGCGCTCCAATCCATGAGAGTCGCACGCGGGCATCATAGCGACAAGGCGATCCCGGGCGCTGCTGGCGCAGAGCGGCACCACTCCCCGGGGAGCGCGGAAGTACTCGGGGTGTGCCGGGTCGAACTTGAAAAGTTCCCTGACCATACCCCGCAGCTCGAGTGTTGTAAAGTTAAAATTGAGGCCGGGGCGCAGCCTCATGATGTCTGCCGGGCCGCCGTATTGCCACGCCGGCCTTTTCCGGTCTTGGAGGGGGGCGATCCGGCGACGAAGAAAGTCCGCGCCCACTTCAGCGACAGACAGCGGCGCCATCCGAAGACGAAGGATTCTGACGAGGGCGATATCCAGCTTGGAATCGTCGGAATCGAAATTACTCCAATCCCTGCCGCGCACGATGGGCGATGTGCGCGGCGCGGTGAAGTGTTGCGGCCGCTCCTCGACGACCCAGCACCACTCCGCGCGCCACTCTTCCCACTTGCCGCGGAGCTCCCCCGGCAAGTAGGCTGATTTCTTATTCAGCCTAAACACCCAAGAGATTCCTCCGGAGAGGGGGGCGTCGGCCTCTACTCTGGGGATGAAAAAGTGCCTAAAGAGAGCTACGTTGGGCTGGATTCCTACGAAGTTTTCGCACATGTGTGCGAAAACGGACATGGTGAGGATGGCGTTGGGAGTGAAGTCGAGGAGGTGGAGGCCATAAGTATTCATGATATCGCAGAAAAAGTTTGAGAAGGGAGGGCACAGACCGCAGTGGAAGAAGGCTGCGAAAAAGTAATACCCGCCGGGGTAGTGATCCTTGGCGACGGCCGGGTAGACGCGCGTGCGGGGGTGCGCTGGAGTCTCCTTGGACCAGAACCAATAATATTTGCTCCAGAGCTCCCGCACGCCGAGCCTCGGCGAGAAGACGATGTGCTCCTTCCGGTACGCGGCGAGCTTCGCCGCCTGATCTGACTTCTCCCGCTTGGACTTCTCCGCCTTCGCCTTGTCGGTCTTTGGGGCCATGGCGGATGCGGTGGAAGGAAGGGGGCGAAGAGCTTGGTGGTGGCGGAGGAGTAGAGGCAAAGAGCAGAGGAATCTGAGGAAGAAGACGATGGTAATGAGTGCGCAGGGAGGGGAACCGCGCCGCTCTCTCTGCTTTTATGGGGGAGTGGGGGGCGTTTCGCCCTCCCCATTAAAGAAATCGTGGGCACGTCCCATCCCACGGCGCCGCAATCGACGCGTGCCGTTACCGTGGGGTGCGGCGGATAGGGAAGTGGATTCGGCGCGCCGCGGGCCGCGGGTGCCCGTGCACTGTTTTGGGCCTGGCCCAACAGCGCTCGGCACCGTGTGTGGCCCAGGCCCGGGGGCTCCTGTCGGTGTACTAAGGTAGGGGTACCTCAGTACCCCAACTTGTGCACGGGCAGTTGCAGCTTCCCGCGGCAAGGTTTACTGCTGGCTCGCCGGAGACCTTCCTGCTCCTTATCTAACCATTCAAAGACAAAGTATACAAGACAGAAGACCAAGACCCCGGCAAGAGGAGCTTGCCGGGAAGGCCGTCCCAGGCTCAAGATTGCTTAACTAGCACGAGGCCCTGGCAAGAGGAGCTTGTCAGGACGAATAGAAGATTTTATCTTAGAAGACCCGGCAAGGGCTCGGGGAGCGGCAAGCTTCCGGGCCCGGCAAGGTCGAGATCCCCGGCAAGGTGCTTGCCGGGGGAGGTGCGCTGTGTGCCCGCGCTCCAGCTCATCAAGCGTCAGCAACAATCGAGATATAAAAATCAAGAAGGAGTAAGGTCTCGGGTCCTTACTCTTGGTCCTCCTCGTCGTCCTCGCTCAGCGCGGAGAAGTCAAACTCCACGGTGGGCGCGTCGGCGCGAGGAGCGGAGGATGAAGGTTCCCTCGCGCGTTTCGGAGCCACCGGGGCTGGGGGCTGCGTAGGCCCAGCCCCTGTGGTGGCCGGCGCCCGAGAAGGGGGCGGAGCAGCTGCTCCGCTCCGAGAAGATCCTTGCCGGCTCGGTGCCGGCCTGCGGGACGCCTCTGCCGTGGCCGGCACGCCGGCCGCCCTTGGCACGGCTTGGCTCGGCCGGGGAGCTGCCCGGCGAGCTGGCTGTTGCCGGGGCGCTCGCGTCTGCTCTCCCGTCGCCGCCTTGCGGAGACGCTTCAACGGGGACTGCTTCGGGCTTGCCGGGGGCGGGGAGCTCTCCGACGAGGAGAGGGCGTCGGCGTACAACTCTGTCGATCCGCCGGAGCCTTCGGCCTCCTCCTCCTCCTCCTCCTCTGCCTCGGCCGGCTCGCTGGGCCCAGCATCCGACGATGCGGCCCTCTTCCCCTTGGCGCCTCCGCCCCTCGCGGCGCCTCTGCTTCCTCCGGCGGTGCCCTCCATTGCCGCGGCCTCCGTCGCGATCCCACTGATCCCAGAGTGCCTCAGCGAGGGGATCACGGCGAGCGCGTCGGGAGGGAGCTCTAGCAGCTTGCGAATCTCCTCATTGTCCGCCTGGCTGGCGGCATCCGCGGCTTCCGCCTCCGCGGGTGTGTATCCAAAGTTTCCCGCCGCCGAGGCTGCGGCGACTTCTTCAGCGCGAGAAGCTATGTAAGCAATCTCTTGGTCGGTGGTGGCCCGCGTGTGCAGCTTGAGATCGTCCTTCTTCTCCAACACCTCCACAAGGCGGTCGTAGAACTCGAGGACGTCAATAGGCTTGGGCGCAATCCACGTGCGCTCCAATCCATGAGAGTCGCACGCGGGCATCATGGCGACAAGGCGATCCCGGGCGCTGCTGGCGCAGAGCGGCACCACTCCCCGGGGAGCGCGGAAGTACTCGGGGTGTGCCGGGTCGAACTTGAAAAGTTCCCTGACCATACCCCGCAGCTCGAGTGTTGTGAAGTTAAAATTGAGGCCGGGGCGCAGCCTCATGATGTCTGCCGGGCCGCCGTATTGCCACGCCGGCCTTTTCCGGTCTTGGAGGGGGGCGATCCGGCGACGAAGAAAGTCCGCGCCCACTTCAGCGACAGACAGCGGCGCCATCCGAAGACGAAGGATTCTGACGAGAGCGATATCCAGCTTGGAATCGTCGGAATCGAAATTACTCCAATCCCTGCCGCGCACGATGGGCGATGTGCGCGGCGCGGTGAAGTGTTGCGGCCGCTCCTCGACGACCCAGCACCACTCCGCGCGCCACTCTTCCCACTTGCCGCGGAGCTCCCCCGGCAAGTAGGCTGACTTCTTATTCAGCCTAAACACCCAAGAGATTCCTCCGGAGAGGGGGGCGTCGGCCTCTACTCTGGGGATGAAAAAGTGCCTAAAGAGAGCTACGTTGGGCTGGATTCCTACGAAGTTTTCGCACATGTGTGCGAAAACGGACATGGTGAGGATGGCGTTGGGAGTGAAGTCGAGGAGGTGGAGGCCATAAGTATTCATGATATCGCAGAAAAAGTTTGAGAAGGGAGGGCACAGACCGCAGTGGAAGAAGGCTGCGAAAAAGTAATACCCGCCGGGGTAGTGGTCCTTGGCGACGGCCGGGTAGACGCGCGTGCGGGGGTGCGCTGGGGTCTCCTTGGCCCAGAACAAATAATATTTGTTCCAAAGCTCCCGCACGCCGAGCTTCGGCGCGAAGACAATGTGCTCCTTCCGGTACGCGGCGAGCTTCGCCGCCTGATCTGACTTCTCCCGCTTGGACTTCTCCGACTTCGCCTTGTCGGTCTTTGGGGCCATGGCGGACGCGGTGGAAGGAAGGGGACGAAGAGCTTGGTGGTGGCGGAGGAGTAGAGGCAAAGCGCAGAGGAATCTAAGGAAGAAGACGATGGCAATGAGTGCGCAGGGAGGGGAACCGCGCCGCTCCCTCTGCTTTTATGGGAGAGTGGGGGGCGTTTCGCCCTTCCCATTAAAGAAATCGTGGGCACGTCCCATCCCACGGCGCCGCAATCGACGCGTGCCGTTGCCGTGGGGTGCGGCGGATATGGAAGTGGATTCGGCGCGCCGCGGGCCGCGGGTGCCCGTGCACTGTTTTGGGCCTGGCCCAACAGCGCTCGGCACCGTGTGTGGCCCAGGCCCGGGGGCTCCTGTCGGTGTACTAAGGTAGGGGTACCCTAGTACCCCAACTTGTGCACGGGCAGCGGCCGCTCCCCGCGGCAGGGTTCACCACGCGCTTGCCGGAGACCTTCCTGCCCCTTATCTAGCCATTCAAAAACAAAGTATACAAGACAGAAGACCAAGACCCCGGCAAGAGGAGCTTGCCGGGAAGGCCGTCCCAGGCTCGAGATTGCTTAACTAGCACAAGGCCCTGGCAAGAGGAGCTTGTCAGGACGAATAGAAGATTTTATCTTAGAAGACCCGGCAAGGGCTCGGGGAGCGGCAAGCTTCCGGGCCCGGCAAGGTCGAGATCCCCGGCAAGGTGCTTGCCGGGGGAGGTGCGCTGTGTGCCCGCGCTCCAGCTCATCGGCCCACGCGTCGCCCTGGGGCCGCTCCAGGGACGCGTGGCGGATGGCTGTGCAGCCTGGGGGACACGGTGGCACTCCACGGCAGTGGATCCATCGCCGTGGCAGACGGAGACGCAACGACGGGAGCTTTTGGGGTCGACGGCGACGGGCATTAAATGCCCTTGTCCCCCACTGTTAAAGTAGGTATAGACCACTGTTCTGTACTGTAGCTCCACTGTTCCCGCACTGTTACAACTACCACCTCTTTTACATTTTTACCCCTTTCTCCTACGTTGACACCTGTCGGTGACCCCTTGCACTATAAAAGGAGGCCCATGCACAACGTGGAGGGGGTTCGAAACCTAGATTACTCTCACGCACGGTGTAGCTGCTTCTTCAAGCTCCCGAGCGCTCAACTCAATACACAACCAAGCAGGAGTAGGGTTTTACGCATCCGTGCGGCCCGAACCTGGGTAAAAACTGCCCGCGCGTCTGCCTCGATCTGCTCTTTGTGCTCCCTCCGCCCTCGTACCGCACAGACAAGGGGCTCCGGTCCCATAGGTGTTCGTGGCGGACAGTTTCCCCCGACACATACTGAAGGTGAACCGGAACTTTATAGTTTGAACAATTGATCTTTACATTAGCCCCCAAGTATCAAGTAGATAACTTGTTTATGTATTTGATACTTGTAAAAAATTTCTGCTGATACTTCAATCATCCATTAGTCCCCAAGTGTCAAGTAGACAACTTGTTTGTGTGCTTGAGACTTGTCTGATTTTTGCTTCTGTTCACTTGATTATGCTTGCAGGCTGACTTAAACCGGAACGCTGATGAGATCAATGAACTTCGGAGCCGTCTTGCTGAGACAGAATCTGCCGCTTCGAAAGCTAAGAAAGATCTTCAGGTCAGTTTAAAGACTGCTGAAGATCTGAAGAAATTCTTTGAAGAAGAGCGGACCACTTTTGAGGTTCAAAAGAAAGAGCTAGAGAAAAGGGTTCAGGACGCTGAAGGGGCGCTTAATCCAGTTACAGAAGAGTTAACCGGTTTAAAGCAGCAGATTGAGTTGATGACCTCTGCAATCTTTGGTAAGTATAATCTGAACTCCTGCTTTATCCTTGTAATCTTCCATCTGTGCCGGTTTAATCGTAATATCTATATGCAGGGCGCCGTGTCTCCCATCTTGGGCATGACCTACGGAAGAAACTTAAAGCATGTTACACCTTGGTCGAGCAGCTGTATTCCGGCGCTCAGAGGATCATTAGTGCAACATCTTTCGGTAAACCGGCCCCTACGACCATCGAAGACACGTTGAAAAAATTATCTGTTTTGCCGGTTCGTCTTGAAGAAGTTAAAAAATCTGCTGCCCGAGGTGGTGCCCTTCTGGCCCTTACCAGGGCTAAGGCCTGGGTCCCAAATCTTGATCCGGAAGAAGCTTTAACTGGATTTCCTGACACAAAAGACGACGGTTCCACTTTTACCGCAAAGGATCTCTACGCCTTGACGAAGGAGATGCGCCCTCTCGCCAGCAAGCTTGCAGCTGAATCCGATTTATCCAGGTATCATCCGGGGTACGACTTGCAAAACGAGCGGGTGGAGCGGCCGGTTTATGACACCGTCAATTTAATCCCGCCGGTTCGTCCTCATACCTTCGCTCCAGATATCGAACCTTCTGAACTTATCAACGAAGAGATGTATTTCCGGGCTTTGACGAAGATTGATTGGCGTGTTCCGGACTTCCAACCGCTTCAAGAGGACGAAGATATTCCGGATCAAGGTGATGGCCAGCCGTCTCAGCAAGAAGGAGCATAACTCAGAATTTATTGTTGTAACTGCAGTCTCTGCTTTTCCAAACAATCTTTTTAATCCGTCAGGCTTGCTATGCCTTGTAATAGGATAGCTGAGACATGATCCGCTGTAATCTTGATATTCTATCTTTCTTGTGCGAGAGATTTGCTAAATTAAATGTTGTCTGATGTTGCTTATCTTGCATATCATCTGCTCCTGCAGAAATAATACTGAAAATATGTCCTAGCGGTTTACCACTGGACGGATTAAATTATTCTCTCAAAACGTCAAACAAGTGTATGCTTATACCAGAAATAAAGTTATACCTGAGATTACATATGCTCAATACTCTTAATCCGGTAGAACTTTAAAGCCTCTTGATGAAGATCTTCATGGATCCAATAACAAACCCGGGATGTGATAACAGACACCGGTTCATCTTGTTCTGAAAAACTTTGTTCAGAAATTTGTGGCTTGTTGCCTGATAGATGATCCGGGTTATAATGAACACCGGTTTATTCATGCTGGTATTCATGACCCAGACTTTTCACCGTATAGATATGTGGTCAGTTTCTATAGCTGTTCCACTCCGGTTTAAAGGGTTATAAAACACAAACACCAAAAGATGCAAATTTTGCAAATAAGACCATGTAGTCGAGGCTTTTTAAGAGCTGCCAGGCTCAAAGCAAGGTTCAGCCAATCACTCGGATGTGGATTATCCATCTTTCCCAGAGGGCCTAGCCAATCACTGAATGTCGATTATCCATCTTTTCAGAGGGCCGATAGAACCGCAAATAAAAAATTGAGCCAATCACTGGATGTGGATTATCCATCTTTCCAGAGGGCCTAGCTAAGCACTGAATGTGGATTATCCATCTTTTCAGAGGGCCTCCATGGTTCCTCGAACCTGTGGGTAAATATAAACCAATCACTGAATGTGGATTATCCATCTTTTCAGAGGGCCTCCATGGTTCCTCGAACCGGTGGGTAAATATAAACCAATCACTGAATGTGGATTATCCATCTTTTCAGAGGGCCTCCATGGTTCCACGAACCTGTGGGTAAATCTTGAAGCGTCCTCTCTTTGAACCGGATATGATCTCATATTCTTTAGAGAGTTTTATTGCTTCTGTGTATACTCTGCAAAAAATCAACTTTAAACCGGCCAATATGTTGAAATATAATATCTGATAAAACTTGCGTGGTTGTCCTCACAAGATATTTGTATGTGGAAAAAGGGCTGAGCCCCCGGTTTACCGAGGGTGCCGGTTTATTCATTAATCATAATATATACATAGGATACAGTGGAGCTCGTAGCTCAAGTATAGTATGGCC
>LR738710.1:897616308-897649007 GCA_902687465.1 Secale cereale
TGAATGTGGATTATCCATCTTTTCAGAGGGCCTCCATGGTTCCTCGAACCTGTGGGTAAATATAAACCAATCACTGAATGTGGATTATCCATCTTTTCAGAGGGCCTCCATGGTTCCTCGAACCGGTGGGTAAATATAAACCAATCACTGAATGTGGATTATCCATCTTTTCAGAGGGCCTCCATGGTTCCTCGAACCGGTGGGTAAATATAAACCAATCACTGAATGTGGATTATCCATCTTTTCAGAGGGCCTCCATGGTTCCACGAACCTGTGGGTAAATCTTGAAGCGTCCTCTCTTTGAACCGGATATGATCTCATATTCTTTAGAGAGTTTTATTGCTTCTGTGTATACTCTGCAAAAAATCAACTTTAAACCGGCCAATATGTTGAAATATAATATCTGATAAAACTTGCGTGGTTGTCCTCACAAGATATTTGTATGTGGAAAAAGGGCTGAGCCCCCGGTTTACCGAGGGTGCCGGTTTATTCATTAATCATAATATATACATAGGATACAGTGGAGCTCGTAGCTCAAGTATAGTATGGCCATAAATGGGCGATGTTCCATGGCCTCTTCGTCTCCTCTTCTGATGTCCGTGAATCCTTGTGTTCTCGAACGTCCACCAAGTAATATGAACCGTTGTGTAGATTCTTACTGACCACAAAGGGCCCTTCCCAAGGTGGGGATAGCTTGTGCATATCTGTTTGATCTTGGATGAGCCGGAGTACCAAGTCGCCCTCCTGGAACGTCCTTGTTTTGATCCAACGGCTATGATATATGCGTAAGTCTTGCTGATAAATTGCAGATCGTGCCGCAGCTATATCACGCTCTTCATCCAGCCGGTCTAAACTATCTTGCCTTGCTCTCTCATTGGCTACTTCAACATAAGCCGTTACCCTTGGTGAATCATGACGGATATCGCTTGGAATAACTGCTTCAGCACCATAGATCATGAAGAAAGGTGTGTAACCTGTAGACCGGTTCGGTGTAGTGTTGATGCTCGAAAGAACAGATGGCAACTCCTCAACCCAACATCCTGGGGTTCTCTGCAAAGGAGTCATAAGCCGGGGCTTGATACCTCGCAAAATCTCCTGATTTGCCCTTTCAGCCTGACCATTGGATTGGGGGTGGGCCACAGAAGACACGTCCAAGCGAATATGTTCTCGTTGACAGAATTCTTCCATCTCACCTTGAGATAAATTGGTGCCACTGTCTGTGATGATGCTGTGTGGAAAGCCAAACCGGAAAATTACTTTTTTGATGAATTTGACTGCCGTTGCCGCATCACACTTGCTTATAGGTTCTGCTTCAACCCACTTTGTAAACTTATCTACTGCTACTAGTAGATGAGTTTTCTGATCTTGGGATCGCTTGAAGGGTCCAACCATATCAAGCCCCCAAGTCGCAAACGGCCAAGTTATTGGTATCATCCGGAGTTCCTGCGCCGGAACCAGAGCACGCCTCGAAAATTTCTGACAAGCATCACACTTCCGGACCAGATCTGCCGCATCTGCATGAGCAGTTAACCAATAGAAACCATGCCGGAATGCTTTAGCCACCAATGATTTTGAACCGGCATGATGACCACAATCCCCTTCATGGATCTCGCGAAGAATCTCACAACCTTCCTCAGCTAACACACACCGCTGAAATACTCCAGAAGTACTGCGATGATGAAACTCTCCGTTTGCAATTGTCATGGACTTAGAACGCCGGATTATCTGTCGTGCTTCTTCTTCATCGTCCGGTAACTCTCCTTGGCTTAGATATGCCAAATAAGGCAGCGTCCAATCTGGAATAACATGAAGCGTTGCGACTAACTGTGCCTCCGGATCAGGAACAGCTAGGTCTTCCTCCGATGGTATCTGAACCGAAGGACTGTGCAATTCATCCAAAAAGGTGTTTGGCGGCACCGGTTTACGTTGAGAACCCAGCCGGCTTAAAGCGTCGGCCGCTTCGTTCCTTCGCCGGTCTATATGATCCACCAGATATCCTTTGAAGTATCCTGCGACTGCTTCAACCTCTCGTCTATAAGCTGCCATGAGGGGATCCCTTGAATCCCACTTACCGGAAACTTGCTGTGCCACCAAATCCGAGTCGCCAAAACACTTAACCCGGCTCAAGTTCATCTCCTTTGCCAGCCGCAAGCCATGAAGTAATGCTTCATATTCTGCTGCATTATTAGTACAAGGAAACAATAGGCGGAGGACGTAACAAAATTTATCACCTCGGGGGGAAGTTAAGACAACTCCAGCCCCCGAGCCCTCCAATTGTCTTGAACCGTCAAAGTGAATCGTCCAGTAAGTAAGATCCGGCTTCTCCTCGGGAGTTTGCAACTCTGTCCAATTATTGATGAAATCCACCAATGCCTGAGATTTTATAGCGGTGCGTGGCACATACTTCAACTCATGTGGGCTGAGCTCTATGGCCCACTTCGCCACTCTACCTGTGGCCTCCCTGTTCTGGATTATGTCCCCCAACGGTGCTGAACTAACCACAGTTATTGGATGACCTTGGAAATAGTGCTTCAACTTCCGGTTTGCCATAAACACACCATATACCAACTTCTGCCAATGAGGGTACCTCTGCTTGGATTCAATGAGTACTTCACTCACGTAGTAAACCGGGCGCTGAACCGGGTATTCCTTCCCTGCTTCCTTACGCTCGACGACGATTGCGACGCTGACTGCCCGTGATTTGGCAGCGACGTATAACAACAACGGCTCCTTGTCAACAGGGGCAGCTAGGACCGGTGGTTTTGCCAATTGCCGTTTCAGATCCTCAAACGCTGCGTTTTCCTCATCACTCCATATAAACCGGTCTGTTTTCCTCAACATCTAGTAAAGCGGGATCGCCTTCTCTCCCAAACGGCTGATGAACCGGCTTAATGCTGTGATCCGGCCAGCGATACGCTGAACATCGTTGATGCAAACCGGTTTAGTCAAAGATGTGATGGCCTTGATTTTCTCTGGATTGGCTTCTATTCCTCTGTTTGAGACCAAGAATCCCAGTAGTTTACCTGCCGGAACACCAAAAGCACACTTCTCCGGATTAAGCATCATCTTATAAGCTCGAAGATTATCAAAAGTTTCCTTAAGATCCTCTATCATTGTTTCTTCCTTCCTCGATTTAACCACGATGTCATCCACGTAGGCATGAACATTCCTTCCTATCTGCCCCCTCAGACAATTCTGAACGCAACGCTGATAAGTTGCTTGAGCACTCTTTAGTCCAAAAGGCATAGACACATAGCAAAAAGCACCAAAAGGGGTTATGAAAGCTGTCTTCTCTTGGTCTTTAACTGCCATCTTGATCTGGTGATACCCTGAATACGCATCCAAAAAGCTTAGCCGCTCACATCCCGCTGTGGCATCGATGATTTGATCAATGCGAGGGAGAGCAAAAGGATCAGTTGGGCAAGCCTTGTTGAGGTCTGTGTAGTCCACACACATTCTCCACTTCCCATTCTTCTTTAACACCAGCACCGGATTAGCCAACCACTCCGGATGAAAAACTTCCACTATGAATCCTGCGGCCAAAAGCCTGGCCACTTCTTTTCCTATAGCCTTGCGCCTCTCTTTGTTGAAGCGGCGCAAGTATTGTTTAACCGGTTTATATTTCGGATCAATGTTAAGGTTGTGCTCAGCGAGTTCCCTTGGTATACCTGGCATGTCAGAAGGTTTCCATGCAAAGATATCCCGGTTCTCACGGATGAACTCGATGAGCGTGCTTTCCTATTTGGGATCAAGGTTAGCGCTGATAGTGAACTACTTAGACAAATCTCCAGGCACAAAATCAACTTGCTTGGTCTCCTCTGCTGATTTAAACTTTAACGCCGGATCATGCTCTGTAGTTGGCTTCTTCAGCGGAGTCATATCTGCCGGATCAACATTATCTTTGTAAAATTTCAACTCTTCTGTGGCACATACTGCTTCTGCATAGGCTGCATCTCCCTCTTCACATTCCACTGCTATCTTGCGACTTCCATGAACCGTGATCGTGCCCTTATGACCCGGCATTTTAAGCTGCAGATAAACATAACATGGCCTAGCCATAAACTTAGCATAAACCGTCCTTCCAAACAGAGCGTGATAAGGGCTTTTGATTTTGACGACTTCGAAAGTTATCATCTCCGACCTAGAATCATGCTCATCTCCAAAAGTAACTTCCAAATCAATCTTTCCAACAGGATAAGCCGACTTACCTGGGACCACTCCATGAAACACTGTGTTTGATTGCCTTAACTTCTTATCTGTCAGACCAATACGACGGAAAGTCTCATAGTACAAGATATTGATACTGCTACCACCGTCCATGAGAACCTTAGTGAACTTGTAACCTCCCACCTGGGGTGCCACCACCAAGGCTAAGTGGCCCGGATTATCCACCCGCATCGGGTGGTCTTCTCTACTCCATACAATGGGCTGCTCTGACCAGCGCAGAAATTGCGGTGCTGCCGGTTCAACTGCGTTAACAGCCCGCTTCAAAACCTTCTGATCTCGCTTACACAGACTAGTGGTGAAGACATGATATTGCCCACTTCTTAATTCCTTTGGATTACTTTGATATCCAGATTGCAGCTGCTGTTGCTGACGCTGTTGATTCCCCTGATTATTGTAATTCCCTTGGCCCTGCTGTTGATTGCCTTGGTTATTGTAACCGCCTTGGCCATGTTGCTGATTGCTTTGGTTATTGTAACCACCTTGATGATGCGACTGATTGCCCTGGTTATTATAACTTCCTTGATTATTTTGATTACCGGCCCGGTTTTGATAACCATTATTATTGCTCCTAAATCCTGATCCGGAGCTGCTCCCCTGATGACCCGGACCATAAAACCCAGGACCTGAACCGCCATTTGGAGGCCTATCATGAGGATTAAAGCAGCTCGTCATTGCTTTCATAAGGGGCCTGCACTCTCTTATGGTGTGCTTTGCCGGTCGATTTCTCGTGCCATGCTTCGGACAAGGCTGATCTAACTCTTGGTCCCAGCTAAGAGTCCCTCCGCCGGTTTGTGGAGGTGGGTTTCCCATGCTATGCTAAAAGTCCCCTTGAACTTGAGTGTTGGCCACGAAGTCAGAGCCACCTTCTGCCTTCCGTTTGCCCAAAAAACTCGTAGTAGCCGGATTAACTTGCGCGGGTTTACCAGACTTGCTAACCTTCCCCGCCTTGTCTCCTTCGGCTTCTGGATACTTGGTATTATCAGAGTCCCCATATTTTACCAAAGCACTATGAGAGTTCCCATATCATTACAATCCCTTTTAAGCCATCCGAGCTTTAATTTTAAAGATTCAAACCGGCAATTGTTTTCCAAAGTCATTATCGTCGTACTAGGATTGATACTATTCGAAGAGTGCAAGATCTCTGCTACTCTCCGCACCCAAGCAGCTGTAGACTCCTGCTCTCCTTGCACACAAGATGCTAGATCCACCACTGACATTGGCTGCTTGCATGTATCCATGAAATTTTTGATAAACTGTCGGCGTAGTTCTCCCCATGATCCGATGAAATTCGGGGGTAAACCCTTCAGCCAGGTCCGGGCTGTACCCTCAAGCATCATAGTAAAGTACTTTGCACAAGCTGATTCATCCACGTCTAGCATCTCCATGGCCATCTCATAACTTTCAACCCAAGCTTCCGGAGCCAAATCCGCTGTGTAATTAGGTACCTTGCGGGGCCCTTTGAAATCCTTAGGCAACTTAACACTTCGTAAAGCGGGGATAAGACACTACACCCCAAAAGAACTCATCGTAACTCCTGTTTCTGCTGTGGCTGTGTGAACCGGCGTCGTTTGACGAACCTCCTCCCGGGCTCCTGACCGAACCCGGTTTGTATCCGGAGCTGGTGCTACTGCGCCTGCCGGATTATCCTGTCTGCGCTGATGCCGCCTGCGTTCACTGCTAGATACTTCTAGCTCCTCCCAATGCCTAGTATAACTCCGGCTGGGACGTGGTGTTGAATGTATTCTTTCCCTGCTATGAGAGTATGCTTGCTGCTCTATTAACGCCGTATTAAGCAGTACCTTGACCCTGCGTGCCTCCAACGCCACCGGAGACGTCTCCTCCGCGGGTAAAGCGGCCAGACGTGCAGCAGCTGCAGCGATGTTATCCAAAGGGTTTGAATAATGACCTGGAGGGGTGGGAACGTAAGGTGCTGACATGATCCGACGATCTTTCTCTGCGGTGGGCTGCTGAACCGGCTCCTCCCTGGTTGGGGGTGCCCTCCGGTTTAAAGCCGGATTATTACTAGTCCCAGCCCCAGGTGTCCTGAATAGATTCGTTGCTTCATAAACCGACGACAGACGAGATTGGTACTTTCGTCCCCTTACTCCTTCCATAGAAGCTTGCTCCATCCTTTGGTGAAAAGCCTGATCATTCAGCTCTGCTTGTCTCACCGCTATCATTGCCCTCTCTGCCTTCAGATCCTCCTTTAACTGATCAATCCGGCCTTTCAACTGAAGGAGCTCTGCATCATGATGCGCCTTGTCCACTGGAGCTACTATTTCCACCGCTTTAGCTGTGAACTCCTCGATCAAGGTGGATAGAACTTCAGTAGGTGAGAGGGCCGAGCCGCTCCCCCCTACACCAGCTTCTGCTGTTGTTCCGTTCACTGGGGGATGTGAACTGGCCATAAAGACAGCCACCCGGTTTGGCAGGCCGAAGGGGTCCGGAATACTGTTTCCATCGGACTCGCCCTCAGACCGGCCGTCCTGCAACTGATACAGAGACTCAGTTTCTTCATATGAAGATTCGTCGTCGGAGTAGACAACTGTTGCACCATCGGATTCCGATCCGTCCTCGGCTCGAACTCCGTGGATTGCTCCAACGAACACGTGCTTCATGGCGGGCTGAATCCGGGCCGATCTCGCACGCTGAGCCGGCTCGACGATGTTGGGGAAGATGTCCGGCTCAGGTCCCGGTTCGCCGATTTTGCCTATGAAGACTTGGATGCCACCGAAGGGAACCCGGTACCCATATTCGATTGAATCGGCCTCCGGTTCCCAACCTGCGTCGTCGATGTAGATCCGGCCGCAACGACTCTTGGTCATCCGGCCGACCGCGTAACCCTTGAGCCCTTCAAAGCTGCCCTTCAAGAACTCGAAACCATCGTGCGGAGGCCCCACGGTGGGCGCCAACTGTCGTGGAATTAGCACGGCAGATGTCCGGTTTAGCGGACTTGATGATGGAACCATCGCACGGGTTAGCTTGAAGGGGTTCATAGCACACAAAGGACACAGAGAGTTTATACTAGTTCGGCCCTTCGATGAAGGTAAAAGCCTACGTCTAGTTAGTTTGGTATTGCTTGGGCGTCGGTTTACAGGGAGCGGATCGCTTGCCTGTAATCTCGATGGGTTGATTCTTGCTTGTCCCTGAACCGTCGTCGGGTCGTCCCTTTATATAGAGGTGACGCCTGGTCCGGTTTACAGAGTCCCGAGGCCGGCTCATACTTGTGTCCGCCTCGGTCTCTGTCCTTTCTTCCTTATCTCTCAAGTTACATCGATTGGCGGTTTACAAATCATAATTCTATACATGGGCCCTAAGATTTTATGGGCCGTAGCCTTTACTGAATATTACAACTAAGTATAATATAAACTAAGCCGGTTTACACTAGCCGGTTCATACCTGCTAGTCATATCCCTGACACCCTCCGTTCCGATTTACTGGTCGTGGTTTTAGTTCAAATTTGAACTAAAACCATGACGAGTAAATCGGAACGGAGGGAGTAGATTCTAATAGTTTTGATGTGCGTACCATATATGTTGGCTCCACGAGAAATTATATTTATATATATGCATAACCTGTGCAAAAAACAGAAAAATAAAAAATAAAAAAAAACCTAATATTCATACTAATGGCGCATCACAGCAGAGTGCGCCATTAGTATGCCAAAGCACCTGGCTACACATGGCCCCTGGGAGGCATACTAATGGCGCACTACTGTGCATACTAATGGCGCATCTGCGGTGCACCATTAGTATACCAGATACTAATGGCATTAGTAAAATATACTAATGGCGTGCTAGTAATGGCGCACCACTAATGCGCCATTAATGGCCAAATTAGGTGCGCCATTAATAGGCCTTTTCCTAGTAGTGCTTGGACCATGAGTCCATGACCAGTAGCTATGTGATGTTCTCTTCCCGTTCTTGTGCTTCACTAATTAGTCCTCGTGAGCTGCCCTACATGATCGAGGCACATATGTAATCCTTATGCTGTTGCTATGATGAGTTTGCTGGGATCCGATGGATTATGAGATTATGTTCAGATTGTTCTTGAGTAATATATTTGATCTACCTCTTTTATATTTATGTTCATAAGTAATTCTTGCATGTTCTCCGTTGTTATTTATTGCTTTGGCCAAGTAATACGTAGTGACTCCAAGAGGGAACGTTATGCTCGATTGTGGGTTCATGCCCCTCGATGACTAGCTTGAGTGACAGAAACATGAGTCTAGGGGATGTGCTGTTGCCACAAGGGGGAAAACAACGGTGCTTGTGCCCGCGAGTGCAAGGATTGTTTACTTTACGCAAAGTTCTTTTAATGCAGTTGTCTGTTGCATTGAGTTTACACTATGGGTGGGACTCGCAACTTAATACCAGCGATATGTTCTGGATAGATATCTCAAGGTGGATGATTAGTAGTAGATATTGATGGATTTCGGTCTACTTACTTTGGCGTACCGCCCATGCTTTGAACCTCAACCTTTCTTGCAATGTAGTCAGCATTGGTTTGCGTTCGTGGTCCTGTCAATTGCCCAGCTGTAATTCGTTTACCTCACATAGCTGTTTTATCGTCTTTTGGGAGAGAGACATCACTAGTGAACATCATGAGACTCTGGTCCATATTACCATCATTGACCACATCCGCTATTTACTTTTCGCTATTATTTACTATTGCAAACATTATCTATCACTACTATCATTTGCGTTTAATCCTTTGTGAACTACAAGGCCGGAGGGATTGACAACCTCTCTGTACTCGTTGGGAGCAAAGTTATTTGTATCTG
This sequence comes from Secale cereale, assembly GCA_902687465.1. Classification (NCBI taxonomy): domain Eukaryota; kingdom Viridiplantae; phylum Streptophyta; class Magnoliopsida; order Poales; family Poaceae; genus Secale; species Secale cereale. Next base: position 897,625,319 of record LR738710.1, read on the forward strand.
TGTGCAGGTCCACGTTGAGTGCTAATCCGCGCCGTTAGCAGTTGACACCTACTTGTTGAACCTAGGAGTCTCTGGGGATTCGATCCTTGGCAGCTTTGCTAAGGGAAAAACTTCCACAACACTGCATCTTACACCTTCCACTTAGGGTAACCAACGAGGGGTTAGATGCTCATCAGTAATCATAAACCAGCATCCTCAAGACGGCTTGATATCAATTGAATAGTTGAAGACCAATATTTTTATTAAGTCAGAGCATTGAAGGCCGATTCAAATGGATTCTTTATTTACACTATATCTTCTGCAAGCAAATTGATTATGAAGCTGCTCTGTTGACCCAGATTTTCTAGAAGAAGGACAAGGACTTAAGGATGGTCAGGTACCGGTTTACAAGAATTCTTAACCCGGAGCACAACCTATCAAATTTGTTCTTGTGGTTATTTTGCAGCATAAGTTTACCATGGATAAATCCAAGCTAAACTGGGGGCTAATGTCGGGGATATACCTCGCGGAATAAACCGGCCGGAAGTATAACCCGGAAGGACTTGGCATTTTACTTAAGACGGTTTACACTTGGCAATTTACTAGTAACGCGGCAGGCGGATCATGGATTACAAGGCCCAAGACCCAGAAGGCCGGTTCATGTTTGGTGGGCCGGTTTATGAAGAAAGCACAAGGAATATTCTCTTACAAAGGAAGCAAGACTAGGACTCCTTGTAATAAAGCAATCCTAATCCAACTAGGACTAGTCATGTAACCCGCCCCTTCAACATATATAAGGAGGGGCAGGGCTCCCCAAAGAGGGACAAGTTTAGACAAGTTCTCACAAGTTTCTAGGGCTAGACACAAAGAGCTGGTTTACCGGCGACACCACGAGGATCATAATGAGATCTAGCCTCAAACAACACGTAGGGTTATTATCGGATGATGTTTCCCGGGGCCCGAAGCTGTCTAAACCCTTGTCTTACATCGCGTCTCTCGATTCCGCTCAACCCCTCTCAAGCTACTACATAGATGCGCGGCCTCACGACTAAGTCCGCTAAACCGGACATCTGCCGTGCTAATTCCACGACATAAACCATCCAAGAAAAAGGATGATGAGGATTTTGAGCGCTTTGCTGAAATGATTAGACCTATCTTTTTGCGTATGCGTTTGACTGATGTGCTTAAAACAAATCCTTATGCTAAATATATCAAAGATATTATTACCAATAAAAGAAAGATACCTAAAGTAGAAATTTCCACCATGCTTGCTAATTACACTTTGCAAGGTGGAATACCTAAGAAACTAGGAGATCCAGGAGTACCTACTATAACTTGCTCCTTTAAAAGAAACTATGTTAAAACTGCTTTGTGTGATCTTGGAGCCGGTGTTAGTGTTATGCCTCTCTCTTTATATCGTAGACTTGACTTGAGTAAGTTGACACCTATTGAAATATCTTTGCAAATGGCTGATAAATCTACTTCTATACCTGTCGGTATTTGTGAGGATGTGCCTGTTGTGGTTGCAAATGTTACTATTCTAACAGACTTTGTTATACTTGATATTCCCGAGGATGATAGTAAGTCTGTTATCCTTGGTAGACCCTTTCTGAATACTACAGGGGCTGTTATTGATTGCAACAAAGGCAATGCCACTTTTCATGTCAATGGTAACGAGCATACGGTACACTTTTCGAGGAAACAACCTCAGGTCCACAGTATCAATTATATTGGAAAAACTTCAACTATTACTATTGGAGGTTTTGAATTTCCTCTTCCTACTGTCAAGAAGACATATGATATTCTTATTGTTGGGGACATACATATCCCCATTGAGGTAACCTAGTGTTATTCAAAAATTCTCCGGTTTCATGTTACTCGGAAAGAGTTTATTAACAAAACCTGATCAACCTTGTTAATTGATTCCTTTTGATGAGCGTGGGATAGGTGAATCTAGATAGCACAACCTTCTGTACCCTCATTTTACCTTCTGTTAATTAGAATAAATAAAACAAAAATAGTATTTTCTGTCTGTTTCCAAACTTATCTGTGCAATAAAAAAATACCCCGAAAATAAAAATTCTTCAAATGCCCTGAAGTTTTAATATGATTTTTTCTAGAATACTTGAGAATATATGGCACAGAACACACAGCGAGGGGAGCCAGCACCTGGCCACGAGGGTCCAGGGCGCGCCCATGCCTCGTGGGCCCCACGTGGCCCCTCCACTTATTCCTGCACCTATTCCCTTCTTATTCCTCCCAAAAAAATCACTACCCAGCTCAAGCACGAGTTCTAGCTCATCTTGCTGCCATTTTCGATCTCCTTGCTCAAAGCACCATTCACAAAACTGTTTGGGAAGATTGTTCCTTCGTATGTGACTCCTCCATTGGTCCAATTAGTTTTTGTTCTAGTGATTTATTTATTGCAAATTTTTGCTGCTGTGGTGACCTTGTTCTTGAGCTTGCATGTCAAATTTATTTGGTCCCAAGTAGTTCTAATGCATGATATAGTCTCTAGGCACTTGATTGAGTTGTTGCTATCAATCTTGTTGAGTTTGGTTAACTTTTATTTTGAGTTACTAAAATTTTCAGAAATTTTCAGAGGAGGAAAATGATAAAGAGATTGTTGAGGGGCTCCTCTAGTAAAAGTTCAGAGGACAAGAAGAAGGAAGAAAATAAGAAGCCCAAATATAATCTTCCTCGCATGGCGGAACTTCGGCCGTGTGAATGGCCTTGTAACGAGTTCATGAGAGCCGCCAGGATTTATGAAGACTTTTATTGATTGGCAAATAATGCAGGCCTCACCGACTTCCTCCACGACCAGCGTGAATAGTATCTCTTACTCACTAATATTTTCACGCAAAATTTTCATTTTCATGCTAAGAAAACACCACCTACAATTGAGTTTTGTTTATATGATGAGGTTAAGGAGATGTCATTCTTTGAGTTTGGTGAAGTATGCAAGATACCCTTTGAAGGTAGACTTGATGAACCACGTCGTGAAGATGTTGAAGGGTTTATAGACATGATAGCTGTAGGGGAAACTAGACAAGTCTCACGGTCAAGAATTACTAGTATACATTTCCCTGATCTGCGCTACTTTGCTTTATTTGCTAGTACATCTTTAATTGGTCGCGCGAACAATGGGAATCTTAGTGCCCCTGATATTGTCATTTTGCGCCATGCTTTGTTTCAAGACACAACTTTTAGCTTGGGTGCCGTCGTTGCTAAACGATTAAGTTTGAACCGCTCAAAGGGCCCCGTCTTTGGAGGCATCTTTGCTTCTCGCCTTGCTAAACATTTTAGAATACCTATTAGGCATCATGAGAAGGAATAAAAATTGCTTGCCCCTGTTTATCTAGATTATAAGAGCATGATAGCACATGATTTTATTGTTAAAGACAAAGAGAAGTTGCTTAATTATAATTGGAGGTTTGATGAAAAATATTGTGAGATTGTTACTTTGCCCATACCATCTCCGTTTGATCTGTCTACAGGCATATACCTCGCTACGTCAGATGCTTTCTACAAGTACCAGAGCCAGGCACGAGCTTCAGAGCCTGAGTCGGAGCCACCACTCGATCCTTACCGTTAGTCTGTTTATGGGTGGGATCTGGATGAGCTTGCCAACCAGTGGCACCCAGAGGACACATCTCAGTACACTGGAGGGAGTAGCTTCAATTCGTGGCCATAGACCAACTTAGGCTAAAAAGCCTAAGCTTGGGGGAGTACGTGTTTCTCAACGACTTTACGTTCATGCTCACACACTTATTCTAGTTATCGGTGCTCACACTCTTTCACTGTACCATCAATGCTTAGTTTCACTTCTTTTTCTTAGTCTTTTTCTCGTGTGTTAGAAAAACCTTAAGAAAAACAAAAAATATTAGTTGTAGCTTCTAGCTAGTTTACTTTCCTTGTAGTAGGAGCAATTAAAAGAAAACCCAAAAATATTTCTCGTTCTTCTTTTGCTTGTTGGGAGCTTTCCCGTGTAAATAGTTTATTTTCTTTTCTTTGGGGGTCAAGAGTAGAAGACCATGATTGAAAATGCTTAGTGGCTCTTATATGCTTTATTGTTGATTTAACCTTGAGCCATATTACTTTGTTTTCTCTCTTGTATTAAATGCTCGCAGATTCCAGCTTAGTCCAATGCACGTGCACTATTATTATTATCCACACCGTTCGGTCGTGTGAGTGAAAGGCAATAAGGATGATATATGATGAACTAATTGAGATGAGAAAAGCTGGTATGAACTCGACATCTCTTGTTTTTGTAAATATGATAGTTCATCGTTTCTGATTCAGCTTGTTATGAATGAAACATGCTTGCAATGACAATTAGAGATCATAGTTGCATATGCCATGCTTAATTAGCTGAGAGTTTATAATGGTCTATCTTGCGTGCCAACATGATATTAAAATGGTTGTGATGTGGTATGATAGGGTGGTATCCTCCTTTGAATGATTCAAGTGGTCTGACTTGGCACTTGTTCACGCATGTAGTTGAAACAAAATCAACATAGCCTCCACGGTATTTATGTTCATGGTGATTTATATTCTACTCATGCTTGCATTCACTATTGATTAATTTTAATGCATGTTCATGACTGTTGTCGCTCTCTAGCTGGTCGCTTCCCACTCTCTTTCTAGCCTTCACCTGTACTAAGCGGAAATACTGCTTGTGCATCCACTTCCATAAACCCCAAAGTTGTTCCATATGAGTCCACCATACCTTCCTATATGAGGTATTTACCTGCCGTTCTAAGTAAATTTGTATGTGCCAAACTCTAAACCTTCGAATGAAATTATGTTTTATATGCTCGAACAGCTCATGTATCAACTAGGGTTGTCTATATCTTCCATGCTAGCTGGGTCATTCTCACGATGAGTGGACTCCGCTCATCATTCATGACAAAATGGCTGGTAACTGGGATGCCCAGTCCCATGCTCAAAATCATAATAATTAAACAAAACTTCCTCAGGGCTGTTGCTGGTTTGGATGGTACCCGTTGTTTCGGGCTAGCCGTGGAGTGTGCTTGTTGGTGGTTGGGGGAGTATAAATTTTTCCATTCTGTTTGGGAACCGCCTATAATGTGCGTAGCATGGGAGATATCGAGATTCTTGGTTGTTATGTTGACAATGAAAGTATACCGCTCAAAATGTTATTCATCCCTATTTAAAAATCGAGCTCTGGCACCTCTACAAATCCCTGCTTCCCTCTGCGAAGGGCATATCTATTTACTTTTATGCTGAGTCATCAACCTCTTATAAAAGAGCACCAGTAAGAGAGCACCTCTGTCATTTGCATGTATTACTATTAATTTGCATTGAGTATTATCATGACTGGATCTCTTTTACCATGAATTACAATGTCTAGTCAGTCCTTGATCTTTAAAGGTGCTCTGCATTTATGTTTTGCGGTCTCAGAAAGGGATAGCGAGATACCATCTTGTTATATCATATCATGATTGTTTTGAGAAAGTGTTGTCATCCGAGGTTTATTATTATTGCTCGCTAGTTGATTATGCCATTGATGTGAGTAGACATGAGACCTGAAAGTTATTGTGAATGTGGTTAGTTCATGATCTTTGCTGAAAACCTGAATACTATCTTACATATTTACAACAACAAGAGCAAACAGAGTTTGTCAAAGTTTTTCTTTATCACTTTCAGTTTATCAATTGAATTGCTTGAGGATAAGCGAAGGTTTAAGCTTGGGGGAGTTCATACGTCTCCAACGTATCTACTTTTCCAAACACGTTTGCCCTTGTGTTGGACTCTAACTTGCATGACTTGAATGGAACTAACCCGGACTGAAGTTGTTTTCAGCAAAATTGCCATGGTGTTGTGTTTGTGCAAAAATAAAAAGTTATCGGAATGACCTGAAAATTCACAAACAATTATTTTGGAAAATATAAAAAATATCTGGGGAAAGATCTACGTCAGGGGCCCACACCCTGTCCACGAGGGTGGGGGGCGCGCCCCCTCCCCCTGGGCGCGCCCCCTGCCTCGTGGGCCCCCTGATGCTCTACCGACGTACCCCCGGACTCCATATATTCACTTTCGAGGAGAAAAAATCAGGGAGAAAGAATTATCGCGTTTTATGAGACGGAGCCGCCGCCAAGCCCTAGTATCACTCGGGAGGGCTGATCTAGAGTTCGTTCGGGGCTCCGGAGAGTGGAGATCGTCGCCATCGTCATCATCAACCTTCCTCCATCGCCAATTTCATGATGCTCACCACCTTGTGTGAGTAATTCCATCGTAGTCTTGCTGGACGGTGATGGGTTGGATGAGATTTACCATGTAATCGAGTTAGTTTTGTTAGGGTTTGATCCCTAGTATCCACTATGTTCTGAGATTGATGTTGCTATGACTTTGCTTTGCTTAATGCTTGTCAGTAGGGCCCGAGTGCCATGATTTCAGATCTGAACCTATTATGTTTTCATGAATATATGTTTGTTCTTGATCCTATCTTGCAAGTCTATAGTCACCTACTATGTGTTATGATCCGGCAACCCCGAAGTGACAATAATCGGGACCACTCCCGGTGATGACCGTAGTTTGAGGAGTTCATGTATTCACTATGTGTTAATGCTTTGGTCCGGTACTCTATTAAAAGGAGGCCTTAATATCCCTTAGTTTCCACTAGAACCCCGCTGCCACGGGAGGGTAGGACAAAAGATGTCATGCAAGTTCTTTTCCATAAGCATGTATGACTATATTCAGAATACATGCCTACATTACATTCATGAACTGGAGCTAGTTCTGTGTCACCCTAGGTTATAACTTTTACATGATGAATCGCATCCGACATAATTCCCCATCACTGATCCAATGCCTACAAGCTTTTCACATATTGCTTGTTGCTTATTTACTTTTCCGTTGCTACTATTACAAAAACTACAAAAACACTACCGTTACTTTTATTGTTGTTACCGCTATCTCCATATTACTTTGCTACTAAACTACCTTGCTGCAGATACTAAGTTTCCAGGTGTGGTTGAATTGGCAACTCAGCTGCTAATACTTAAGAGTATTCTTTGGCTCCCCTTGTGTCGAATCAATAAATTTGGGTTGAATACTTTACCCTCGGAAACTGTTGCGATCCCCTACAGTTGTGGGTTATCAGATAACTCTCCGCAAGATGGGCGAGTTGTTGGTGATGATGGCGGTGATGATTTCCCCCTCCCGGAGGGAAGTATCCCCGGCCGAACAGCTCAGCCGGAGCTTTAGATTGGTTCCGCCAAGGTTCCGCCTCGAGACGGCGTCGTCTGGTCCCGAAAGCCTCCTTATGATTTTTACAGGTCAAAACACCTCATATAGGAGAAGATGGGCATCAGGGGGGTCATCAAGTGGCCCACGAGGTAGGTGGGCGCGCCCAGGGGGAGGGGGCGTGCCCCCACCCTCGTGGACAGGTGGTGGCCCCCCTGGTGAATCTCTTTCGCCAGAGATTTTTTATATTTTCTTAAACGGTGTCCCGTGGAGTTTCGGTGCTTTTTGAGTTGTGCAAGATAGGTTTCCAATGTTTGCTCCTTTTCCAGCCCAGAATTCCAGCTGCCCGCATTCTCCCTCTTCATGTAAACCTTGTAAAATAAGAGAGAAAAGGCATAAGTATTGTGATATAACGTGTAATAACAGCCCATAGTGCAATAAATATCAACATAAAAGCATGATGCAAAATGGACGTATCAGTAGCGACGGATGTGCTCGTCCTCCTTCCTGACACGGCGATGCACCACCTCCGGCGGTGCCGGCTCCCTCCGCATCGAAAGTGGCCCACGCGAATTCCACCAAAGGAGCTCAGGGTTGACGACGGGACCCGGGGCTGCATTCCTCACCAAGCGGCGAGCCCCTGAAGGTAGCACCTCCCAGTGCCAGCCCGGCGGAGCCCAGTCCCGGACATGGGTCCTCTGAAGCAGGACGTCGTCGCGAACGGGTCGACGGCGAGGATGCGGGCCAGGCATCCTCAAAAACAAATACTATATGCCGCAAAAGTAACATTTGTTAAATGATTTGATTGCGATTTCTTATATACAAATTTATAAAATGATATCGTTGCATATGTCAAAATTCTATATGCAAAATCTAAATTTCTATAACTAAAACTATAAGGAACTAAAAAAAACATTGATCATCGTCTAACAATTTGAAATTATTCATCTAGGTAAACTAACATTTCTAACATTTCTTTAACTAAAAAACAGAAAAAAATCTAACATTTCTATAACTAAAAAATATAAAAATTACTAACATTTTTGTAAGTAGCAATGTGTGTGTATGTGTGTGTGGCCATGGCGGGGCAGGAGCTCACCGGCGAGGCGAGGCGCGACGGGGGGCGGCGACGATGGGGATGGCGACAGGGGACGACAAGGACGGCGACGGGAAGCGATGAGGGGGATGACGACGGGCGGTGATGGGGACGGCATGGCTACAGGGATGGTGACGGGCGGCGGCGGGGACGGGGGCGTTGACGGGGGCAATGATGGGGGGCGACGACGGGCGGGGCAGCGGCGGGAGCGGCGGCGAGGGCGGCGGCGACGGGGCAGAGGAGAAGAAGCAGAGGAAAACTGACGAAATTCGTAACTGTTGTTTATATAGGATGGACCTATAGTACCGGTTGGAGCCACCAACCGGTACTAAAGGTCAATTTTGGCCAGGCGGAGCGGTGGGAAGGGCGGGTCTTTAGTACCGAGTGGTGGCTCAAACCGGTAGTAAAGACCCCCCCTCCTTTAGTACCGGTTGGAGCCATCACCCGGTACTAAAGGGGTGCGCTGGCGCAGGTGCGGTGCGGCAAGTTTAGTCTCTCCTCGCTAGTTGAGGAACCCCAAGACCTGTTCATAAGCCCCGGCGCGGGCACTGCATTGAGCTCTTCTCTAATGCAGGCCTTTCGGGCCTAACTCTATTACTCTGCCCAGTGTGGCCTACTGGGCTTGCGAGCCTGCATCCTGACCCAACTGCGGGTTGGGTTTCTAGTCCTATGCAGGCCGCTATGGCCCAGTAGGTGGGCTTTTTTTAGTTTTGTCTATTGTGTGCTTTATTTAAAATTTTTATTTATTTTTGGGTTGTTTTTTGCTGTATTTAGAGTTTCTTTGTGAATATTTTTGCTTTAGGTACAAAAAATTACAAACTTTCTCTTAGTGCCAGTAGTTTTCAAATTTGAATAGTTTAAATTTGAATTATTTGAAATTTGTGTGAATCACTAGTTTGTGAATAACTTAACTTTAAAAATAGATTTTTCAGTGATTCTTTTTTCTTACGTTTAACATTATTGTGTTTTATCATTATATTCAATTTGATAATACTTAGGTTATTTAAAAAATGAAATGTCTTTGTAACAGATGACTTTTCGTTCGAAACCCTAATATTTCGAAAGAGATTGTACATTTTGTACACGAAGTGCATCCAGTTTTTGCAGTAACCCTCTCTACTTTTTTGCACATGCTATGTGGGTGAAATTATGATACCATGCCAAGTTTCAACCTTTTCAGAGTTTGTTTGAAGTGTTTTTCAATTTCAAGGTCATTTAGCTGAAAAATTCAGTAAATACATGAAAGAATTTGTTTGCACATAAAATTTCTTCGCGTTTCAAATGCCAAAACACATAAGTACCCTAACTATTACAAAGGTTCCCTCTGGTTTGTTCGGAGCGGGACTTTCCAGATATATAAGTCCACAAACTCACTAGAGAAGAAAGTGATGACAGTGAAGCCGATCATATCACAGAGTGGGATCTTTGGGTGTGAAATTTTTTTCTTTGCGTGTGTCCCTTTGCGCCGTAACAATCTTCGTCATTTAACTGGATGCTCGGGTCAATATTCACTGTGAATAGAGCAATTTCATCAAACTTTTCATAATCTTCTGACATGTGTGTCTTGTCATCCATTCCCACGATGTTTCTTTTCTCAGAAAGAACTATGTGGCGCTTTGGCTCATCGTATGATGCATTCTCTTCCTTATCTTTTCTTTTTCTCGGCTTGGTAGACATGTCCTTCACATAGAAAACCCGTGGCACATCATTGGCTAGGACGAATGGTTCATCTGCATACGCAAGATTGTTGAGATCCACTGTTGTCATTCCGTACTGCGGGTCTTTAGTTACCCCGTCTCGTTTCATATTGATCCATTTGCACCGAAACAAAGTGACCTTCAAACCACGTCCATAGTCAAGTTCCCATATGTCCTCTATGTAACCATAATATGTTTCCTTTCCCGTCTTGGTTGCTGCATCAAAGCAGACACCATTGTTTTGGTTGGTGCTCTTCTTATCTTGGGCGATCGTGTAAAATGTATTCCCATTTATCTCGTACCCTTTGAAAGTCATTATATTCGAAGATGGTAACTGGGACAGCAAGTACATGTCATCTTCAATAGCGGCGTCATGCATGGCACGTGTCTGCAACCAGCCGGCGAAAGTCCTCGTTTATTCACGTGTAATCCAGTCATCATACTGCTCCGGGTATTTGGAGCGTAGAAAATTCTTGTGTTCTCCCACGGCAGATGGTGGTTGGGGGTCCTCTTGCCATGGAACACAACTGATTTCAATTACAATAGATGCTAACGTGTGTTTTGCCGTGCCATTCTTCACTCATCGGATTAACATATTTTGCTCTAGCAAGTTCTTGTGGTTGGTTGTTTTGGTTTGGTTCTATCCACGTTGGCTTGGGTTTTAGTTATGTTTTGGCTTTCTTTTATTTGTATTTCGCACTAGGCCGCTGTTGGAGACGGTGTTTGTTCTAAAAGGAGAGTGAAATTGTTTGGTGCATGGTCATGGTGTCCTTGCACGTTTTAGTCTTGGCATGAGCCGGTGATGGTTGTGTGAGCCCCTTGTGAACTCCTATTCCACACGTGGAAACTATTGAATTGCTTCATAACGCTCAGATGGGCCAGAATGAAGCTCCTACTAACTTACCTAAGCTCCTTGCTTTCCTCACTCGCTTAGTTTTTTTTTTCTACCTCCATTGCTAGCTAAAAAAAACCAGCTATCATTTTTTTTCTACTATTTTTGTTAGATTAAAAGATCATCGTTAATTTAAGAACATGTTGAAAATTAAAAAAACCTGAATTAAAAATGTGAATTTTACAAATATACTTGGATTTAAAAAATGTTCCCAAATTGAGAAATGTTCACAGACTTTTAAAATGTTCGTGAACTTTATCAATATGCATGTACTTTTACAAGGCTGTTGTTTTTTAAAATATTCATGACTTTTTTTAAATGTTCATGAATTAAAATATGACAAAAAATTAAAATAAAGTAAAAAAACAAATATAAAAAGTGAAAAAAAATATTAAAAGAAAAAACTAAAACCAGTAGAGAAAACACACAAAAACAAAGAAACTAAAATGGCAGTATCTTCTAGAACCTTTTCAAAATCGAAAAAAAACAGGCGACCCTTTACGTTTATATAGGTGTGCATGTTGAACAAAAACTAGTCTGCACTGTAAGTGTAGAACACATCCCTTTCTTTATAACTACAATTACTAAGGTTAACTACAATTACTAAGGTTACATTGCATCATCCGATGCGGCATTTCACCAGCCACAACCTTTACACACTCTAAGAGTACATCTAGGCCAGTGTAGTTGGCATATGACACAAGTTTTGATTGTCCAAGACATATGTTACTCCCTCTGTTTATGAAAAGAATGCCTATAAATTTAGTGTCGTGATTAATGATTGTCTTTTTCCTACAAACTTAACAAAATTTTGCTCAACTCAACTTTAGACAAAATTGATATGTTTTCTTTTTAAAGAAGGGAAAGTCGGTAACTTTGAGTTCAAAGTTGTGGCACACTGTTCAAGAAATCTTCCGATTCAGCGATTTATCGTCCGATTTATCGCTACTCTTGAGGTGACTGATAAGATTATGCCTTATCTTCATTATTTATCGTTTGGACCGATTTATCGCTATGACAAGCGATTTATCGGGAATCTATCGATAAATCGGGCCTATTCGTAGCACTATGTTTGCAAGAACTATGTTTATTTGTGTTTTATGGACCTTGTTACGCAATATGTAATGTTTTTCTATTTTGTTTGTCATTATATCACGATTCAAAGGGTAGGATTCAAGGTAACACTTCTGTCCAATATTGTTTTTGGTGTTGAATATAGCATATTTTAGTGTTGTTGTGACATCCCGAGACCGATGCGCCAGGTGTCAGCCAGTTATTCGTTGTCGTTGCCATGTCATCTGCTTGCGTGTTGTATTTTTTCCATGTCATCATGTGCATTGCATCAGCATGTTTGCAAAACTTGCATCCGTTCGTAGTTGCCCCGTCCTCTCCGTTGTCCGTTCTGAGCCCAGACACACTCGCACGCGTGTGGTTTTGTTATAATGTAGATAGGCCGCCTGTCAAATTTCATCGCATTCAGAATCAGTTTGATAGCCCAACGGATAAGTATAGCGGCAGTATAGCCAGTTAAAACGTCGGACGTTTTCGGTCTCCGAAAACCCCTGCGGGCCTCTTTCCCTTCTCTCCTCGCAGCCCGAGACCGATCATACAAAGCCCACTAAACCATCCTAAGCCCACCTACAAACCCCTTCCGCTCCGGACCGTCCGATGGTGAACGAACGGCTCCGAAACGGAGCAATTCCTCTAACCCTAGCCCCCCTTTCTATTTATAGACGGTTCCCCTGCCAAAAATGGCATCCCCTAGACCTAACCTACCCCTCCTCCACCTTCCAGCCGCCTTCCCCCTCGTTTTCCGCTCCGGCCGCCCAGCTGCCGCCACTTGGCAGCGCCCCACGGGCCTGCACCGCCGCCAGCCGCCCCCTGGGCCAATGGGAGTGCACCACATGGCTCGTCTGCGTCCTCCTCGCAGCTCCCCATCGCGCGGCCCGTCGGGGACCGGGCCCGAGTCCACGCCGCCGCGGCCCGAGCCAGCCACCCGCAACCCGCTTCCCCTCCTCCCCCGCGCCCGAGGTGGATCCTGCTTGTCCGCGCCTCTGGCGGCCTCGCCGCCAGCCACCGGAGCAACCTCGTCGGACCGCGCCGCCGGTGGCCAGTCGCTGCCCCGACTGCGCCTCGACGCCACCTCCTCACGCGCTCGCCTCCTTGCCCGTTGTCCGCGCCCCACACCGGAGCCCTGCCGCCGGACTCCTCCTCGCCAACCCCGTCGGCCAACGCGGCATCTCGCCGAAGCGCCCCGCCACCGCCGCCTTCGCCTCGACCCCGCCAGCCGCCGCGTTGCCTCGTCGCGGATCCGGTCGGGCCAGACCGGATCCGGCCGTCCTCGACCCCCAGCGTCATCCCCAACCTCCTCCGCGTCCTCCTCGTCGGAGAGCTCGCCGGAGCTCTCACCGACGTCGGGTCTGGGGAGTGGGACGAGATCCACCACTCCCCCGATCCAAACATCATCCCCTGGCATGGATCTCACCGTCCCGGAACGACCTCATCCCGTTTTCAAAAGGGGTATAATTTCTTCTAAGTCCCCGACATTTGTAATTATGTGTGCATCTTGTGGGGTTGATAACTTTTTGCATGATTTTCCAAATTGAGCATATAATATGTCAAAATGTTCGTCTCGTGATGCTCTTCATATTGTTGTACTGTGGCATGCTTGTTTGAGTTCATCTTGATGCCCTAATCTTCATTGAAAAACTTCTATGTGATGTTATTGTCAAGGCATTGTTGTCTGCCAACAATATGTTAGTATGTTTGAGAGGTCACATCTTTGTGCATGTTGGTCCAAATGGAGTGTATGATATGTCAAATTGTTCATTGTGAAGTGCTCTACATGATGGTTGCTGTTGCATGCTTGTTTGAGTTCATATTTCCATGTTTATCACTGTTGCAAAAGTGAATGTGGCTGTTAAGTGTTGAAACATGTTATGAGATGCTGATTTGTCTTTTTCATATCTTTATGTGTGATTTTTGTTTGAGCTACATGTCAATATGTTTTAGAAGCACAATCATGCCATCTTTGCTATGGTGCAATCCACTTTTCATGATATTCCTTGGGGTGAGTGCAACAAGCTTGCAAAGTGGCCTACTCGCTGTTGGCTGATTTCTTACACCTGTTGAAAACTGGTAAGTCTGAAACTGTTATAACCTGATGCCATGTTTACTTGATGTCCCACTCAAATTCATGCTTGTTTTGGGATGCCCAATGATCATGTCTTGTTGTCCATGTTATGCTCTATCCATCCATGTCCTTGTTTGCATTTATAGGTTGATGTAGCTTGTTGGTTTCATGCTCTAAAGTTGCTATAAAATATTTCTGTCATCCTGTTATCAGCAAGTTCAGTTTTGCCATGTGAATAGCTAGTGTTCTATGCATCCTATGACCATGTTCTTGCCATGAGTAGCTTCATAAACATGTCTTCTTGCTGTTGTTGTATTCACATGCCATGATATGCCTTGAGATGAGTTGCACAAGCTTGCAAACATGCCTACTTGTCGTTGTTGCTGCCATGTCTAGTTTATTTCACTAAGTCTGTGAAACTGTTATCTTTTACAATATTGCCATGATATTTTGAGCATGTTCTAGTGGTGTTTTGTAGTAGCTAAGTGATCATGCTTGTAGTGCTTGACATGTACATGCTTGCCATGCCCTTTGTTTCCATGAAGTGTTATTGTATCATGTTGTTTTGATGTCAACTAAGTGCCATGTTGCTGTTTTTGGACAACTTGTTGTTATATCTTGTTTCATGTGTATGTGTTGAATCGTTGCTCCGTTTTGAGCGTGCCCTATATGAAACTTGTGTGTTTTTCATGTAGATGCATAATAACATGTTGAATACCTGTTTGGAGTGTGTTTGATTGATATTTGGATGCATCTTGCATCGATGCCATGCTTAACTTGTTTTGCTCATATCTTTTAGGCCGTAGCTCTGAATTAAATAAACTTTATATGTTACTTGACTAGAATTTCGAGTAGATCATCATGGTGCATGTTAACTTGCTATTTAACAACTTGAACTTAAGGTTTGTTCAGATCTGGACAAATTCCGAAATGTGCTTATGAGGACTTACCGGAGTTGTTATATGTTGTTTCCGGCCTCATTTAAACTTGTTGGGTGGTGTTGTTCTTGTATGCATCATCCCTTGCCATGTTTTGCATCATATAGACTTGTCTTGCATCATACTTGGTTGAGCATCTTGTCATGTTCTTGAGTGGTGTGTTTACCATATTGTGTGCTTCTTCTCGCTAGTTCATATTCCGTTGCAATCGTGAGGATTCGTTCGTCTTCACTTGGTTCGACTTCGTGGCTTCTTCTTCGTCTTCTTCATGGACTCGTTCTTCTTCCTTGCGGGATATCAGGCAAGATGACCGTCACCTTGGATACCTTTACTACCATTGATATGCTAGTTGTCTCGATGCTATCGCTATATGTCGCGCTACCTATCTTTTGTTGTCAGCCTCTCCTTGTTGCCATGAAACCTCTAACCTTTGACACCATCCCAGCAAACCGTTGTTTGGCTATGTTACACGCTGGCTCAGCCCCTCTTATAGCGTTGTTAGTTGCAGGTGAAGATGAAGATTGCTCCATGTTGGATCTTGGTTGTTGGAATATCACAATATCTATAACTATAATTAACACACCTATATACTTGGCAATGGGTGGAAGGCTTGGCCTTTTGCTCGGTGTTTTGTTCCACTCATGCCGCCTAAGAACCGATAAACCGGTGTTATGTTCCTTGATTTTGCGTTCCTAACGCAATTGGGTATATGGGGACCCCTTGACAGTTCGTCTTTGAATAAAACTCCTCCAGCAAGGCCCAACATTGGTCTTAATTTTCCTCATAATAAAAACTTAATTAATTAATTAACTTTGCATAGGGTCTCGCGTCCTCGGGTTCTTAATTCTACATTACAGGGTGGGCCAGTGCCGATGGTGTTGCTCCCAAATAGAGTCGTTTGCGGTGCCACCCCTTGGCAACTTGGGGTTTGGTCGCTGTACGTTGTGCTCATCCGGACGTAGCCTAAGACGAGATACGCGTGGCTACTATCAGGGTGTCGGCACGCCGGGAGGTCTTGCTGGACTTGTTTTACCATTGCCGAAATGTCTTGTGCACCGGGATTCCTAGTCTGATCGGATTGTCCCTAAGATAAGGGGTAATACTTTTACTCCTGCTGATCGTGAGAGCTTGTGATGGGCTAAGTAGGGACACTCCTGCAGGGTTATGATCTTTCGAAAGCCGTTTCCGCGGTTATGTGGTAGATTGGAATTTGTTAATGCCCGGTTGTAGAAAACTTGACAGCGGATCCGAAATAAAATACACGAACCGCGTGAGTAATCGTGATCCTCTTTTCATTTTGAGAAGAGAACACGGTGGGGTTATGTTTGACTCGTAGGTAGTTCAGGATCTTTAGCGATCATTACTAGTTGCGACCGTTTGTGTAGATGCTCATATTATTCTTGTACTCGTAAGTTAGCCACCATATTATGCTTAGCCATTGCTGCAACCTTCACCACTTATCCTTTCCACACCCATTAAGTGTTGCTAGTCTTGATACCCATGGTTATGGGATTGCTGAGTCCTCGTGGCTCAAAGTTACTACAACACCAGTTGCAGGTGCAGGTTTCCGATGACTTGACATGAGAGCGATGTTCTGCAAGTTGGAGTTCTTTCTTCTTCTTCTTCGTCAGTCTTGGGTTAGGTTCCTGGTCGGCAGTCTGGGATAGCTGGATGGATGTCGTTGTGCTTTTCATGTTTGCATCCGTAGTCGGATGTCTTGTATTGATGATGTTGTATTCATGTGAATTGTATGACTTGTATGTATCCACATGTATGTATGTAATGGCACGATGTAATGATATCCATCTTGCTAAGCGCCTGAAATGCGGTTGTGCCTCAGTCACAAGTCTTATCTAGGGATCGAGATAGAATCGCATCTTGGGCGTGACAGTTGGGAACCTAGGATTTGAAAAAAAAATGGCCGGTTAATAGTCGATCGATAAAATCGATTAATTGGCCGATTTCTGGTTAATCTCTAATCCCCAGCGGACCGTGACGATAACGATACGCTATATCCTCAACATTGTTGTGGCATTAGGTCATCTCCAACGCTGACCCCTAAATCTGGCACTGTATTCGATCGCGGACTGGTGGGAACTAGTCCATTGTGAGTGATACGGGATCCGGCCATCATATCAAATATCTGCTTGTCCGCGTCATCGCACGCCAGCTCGCTCGGTTGGGACATACTGGCGAACAGAGAGCGGGCACCCAGTCCATTATCAGTGATACGGGATCCGGCCATCATATGAAATATCTGCTTGTCCACATCGTTGTACGCCAGCTCGCTCGGATTGGACATACCGGCGAACAGAGAGCGGGCACCCAGCTGCACCACGCTAGGTGTCCATGTTAGAACAAGCTGTGGCGATACAGATTCGGAGAAAAGGAGCGGCACCACATTAACTTTGATGAAGTAAGGCCCATGCCGATGGCGGATGTCGGGGAGTGCCTGCCGAGCTGGTAGGCATTGTAGAAGTATGGAGCTTTGTATTCCTTCGGCCAGGATGACATCTACAGGACAGTGACGGCGGCGACACTCCAATGCCCCAAACCCCCTAAACCCTCCAAAGCCCTAAACCCTTCCTTAAAAAACCCTAAGCCCCAGCGCTTGGCAGCGCTTGACGCGTGGCTGCCTTTTAATCCCGGTTGGTGTTACCAACCGAGACTAAAGGCCATCCTGCCTGAGCGTCCCACAACAGTCATGTGGAGGCCCTTTAGTCCCGGTTCGTAACACAACCGAGACTAAAGGGGGGGGGGGGCTTTAGTCCCGATTCCCGAACCAGGACTAAAGACCCTTACGAACCGGGACTAATGTCCCTTTTTCTACCAGTGTGCGCGTCCGTTGCCGCGACCACCATCCCTGCCGCCCCTATTATTCTTGAGCGGCACCGCCTTTACCTTCTATCTGAGGTGGCGGTCTTGTCGTGTGGCCGAGTTGATCTTTCATAAGGGTCCAAGCGGTGGCGGCGACAAAAAAGGGCCGGAATTAGACTGGAGAGTTGTTTTATATGGTAGAGAGGGTTGAGAAAGGGGGGTTTTGCTACCTCCTTCCTGCAAGCCTCCTGAACTTTCGCAAACCAGGCGTTCTTGCCTCCTGCAGCAGGGTTTGAGATTGTCTTCACAAATGTCGACCATCTTGGATAGATGCCGTCAGCTAGATAGTACCCCTTGTTGTAGTGCCGCCCATTGATCTCAAAGTTCACCGGAGGAGAATGACCTTCAACAAGCTTGGCAAAGACAGGAGAGCACTGCAGCACATTGATGTCATTGTGAGTTCCTGGCATACCAAAGAAGGAGTGCCAAATCCAGAGGTCCTGTGTGGCCACCGCCTCAAGCACCACACTGCAACCGCCTTTGGCGCCTTTGTACATCCCCTGCCAACCAAATGGGAAATCCTTCCATTTCCAATGCATGCAGTCGATGCTTCCAAGCATCTCAGGAAATCCTCTTGCTGCATTCTGTGCTAGGACCCGAGCAGTGTCTTCCGCATTAGGTGTTCTCAAGTTTTGTGGCCCAAATACTGCCACCACTGCCCGATAGAACTTGTAGAAACACTTTATGCTGGTGGACTCGGCCATGCACCCATAGTCGTCGAGTGAATCACCGGGAGCTCCATATGCAAGCATCCTCATCGCTGTCGTGCACTTCTAGATGGAGGTGAATCCAAGAGCGTCGGTGCAATCCATCTTGCACTTGAAGTAGTTGTCGAACTCCCGGATGGAATTCACAATCCTGAGGAAGAGCTTTCGGCTCATGCGATAACGGCGCCGAAATGTTTTCTCACCGTGAAGTGGAGCATCGGCGAAGTAGTCGGAGTATAGCATGCAGTAGCCTTCAAGACGATGCCGGTTCTTTGCTTTCAACCGCTCAGGCGCCGAGCCACCTCGCCGCGGCTTTTCATGGCTCGCCAGGAGCTGGGCGAGGGCGGCGAGCACCATAAGATGCTCTTCTTCCTGGACGTCGACCTCGGCTTCCTCCTCCAGCAGCGCGGCGAGCTCTTTCTCGTCATCCGAGTCCATCGTCCAGGCAGGCAAATCGCCGAACACTTTGCGCTCGATGGGCGTGTACCCGCCGCTAAACCGCGCCTCCGCGGCCGGAAACTCCCAGCTGCTATTGGAGGGGCTGTCGCGGCGAAGCGCTGCTATTTTCTGACGGGGAATGGCTATCTAGCGGAGTAGGGCGGCGGCCGGCCGGGATATAGCTAGTGGTGGCCGAGGGCGCGGATGGTGGGAGGCGAGTCGGGGATGAAATCCTTGACTTTTCCCCTGACGGTGTGGGCCAGGTGCGCTTTTCCCTAGCGCCGGAGGCCTCAACTGCTCCCCAGCGCGCCGGGTTCGGCCTGTGACCGCCGGGCGAAAAAAGGTTCGAACCGACGATTTTCGGCGTCCTGGGGGCGCGACTGAGCCGTTTTTTCGGCGCCGGCGCCGAAAAAGTTGCCTGGGGACCTGTTGGGGGCGCGGCTGGAGATGCTCTAATCTACGGGTTCCATTTCAGTTTGTGGTGGGTCGCACATGTCGGAGTCGTATATGCCAGATGTATGGACTCTCGCAAAGCCCCCTAATTTGCTTACGTTTTATTGGTAAAAGGACACTCGGACTGATTCCTGGACCGATGTTGGACACCGTTGGATGACTTGGAGGGTCTCGATCCAGACGGATGAAGGAAGGTTAGCTACCCTTAATTAATAGTCTAGTACGTAGAACTCTAAAGAAAAAATTCTAGTGCACAGTGTACTCCTGTAGGAGTACAAGTGGGTGTGCTGGCTAGCTCAATGTTGACCAACAATGTAGTAGTGTGCATTGTTTTTTTTTTTTTTTTTGCGGGTAGTAGTGTGCATTGTTGGCCATGGGTCCGACCCCGATTCTCCTACTCCATGTGTGTTGGTGTATCAAACATGCGCGTAGTTATAGGTTACTGATTTTTTTTGAAGAACCTCTTCAAGAGGGCGGGGGGTACCCGCAGTTTCCATAAGTAGAATAGATTGGTCCAGTTTATAAGGAAAACCGGACCCAAAAACCTACAGGGTTGATCCAGTTTATGAGGAAAACTGAACCTGAAAACCTAAACAGATCTCGGTTAATTAGAGGGAAACCGGGCGAAAACCACCTGCACCTACGGCCATTACAGCCCAACCAGATCCGCCTACGCCGGAACATGCGCCAGCCACGGGGACACGACTCCAAAGACCATGCCTCCAAGAAGGGAGCGGCATCAAAGATGTCGCCATAATCTGACCCGGCTAGCCGGGTCCCGGTTTTCACCTGGAGAATTGGACCCCGAATGGCTGAGAGGTGTCATTTCTTCTCGACGACGCCACCAAGGAGGGAACGGCGCGGGGAGCGCCGCCGTCGCCGGCACTGACAAAGTCAGGCAAGACTTTCGCCCGAAGCCATGAACACCGCCAAAGCCGAACTGCATCAATGCAATCCACCGCGCGTCGCCCAACATTGACCCACCAGAAGAAGGGCCGCCGACCACAGCCCTTCCGTCCGCCACTCCCTCCTCCACCATCACCTGAGCGCCCGCACATGAGCAGCCCCTACGGCCCGCGCCGCCAGACCGGCCAGAACCAGATCCTCAGCGCCCCGCGCCGCCAGACCGGCCAGAACCAGATCCTCAGCGCCCAGGGCCAGACCGGCCACTCCCTGCGCGCAACGTCCCGGGTCCAGCGAGGCCCGCCATCCCATGCCACGCAGCCGCCACCGCCGACCACCGCCTGCCGGCCACATCACCACCCTCCACCGGCTCTGAATCAGGCACACCTGAGGCTCCTACAGTCCGCGCCTGCCAGACTGGCCCGGAACCAGACGGCGCGCCCAGGACCTGCACCTGCCGCACGGCGTCCCGAGCCAGAGCCGTCGAGGCCCACCTCTCGCTGCCGCGTGCGTCCACCGCCGTGCATCGCTGACCAAGCCGCCCCTCCACCAGCGCAGAGCAGCCGAAGCCGCCGCCCACGCACCACCGCACCACAGGGCCGGCAGCCTCCTCTACCCGCAGCCGTCGCACACCACGCCCGCGTGCCGGACGCCCAGCGGCCGCACCCGGCCGCCGCAAGCCCATCCCATCCGCGCGCTGCCCAGAACGGGCCAGCCTCCTCCACTGCGCGCATGCACCTCCGCACCTCGACTGAGCAGAGCCGCCACCAAGAGCCCCCGCAGCGCCCACCACGCGCCAGATCCAGGCAGAGCTGCCCCGGATCCGAGCCCTGCATCGCATGGACACCGCCGCCAAGGCCAGGCAGGACGGGAGCAGAGCCGCCACCCCCGCGCCCACCAGACGCAGATCCGCGCACAACGGCCCCGGATCCATGCCCCGCCGAGCACGGGCGCCGCCGCGCCGGCCAGCACCCAAGGAACCGCCACCTCCGCCGCGCCAGATCGGCCACACCGCGCCGCCGCGAGATGGGGAAGCCCCGCCACCGCCGTCCAGGCGACGGGCTTCGCCCGGCCATGTCATTCGACGGTGACGAGGGGAGAGAGCACGGAGGAAGGGAGGCCGGCGGCGAGATTTGGGGGCTTCCGCCCGTGTCGCCCCAGAGGAGCGACGCGGGGGACGGTAGGTTCCTTTCTCCTTTCCGGGTTTATGCTTCTCCCCCTACCCATTTAGAAATGGGTTAGATATATTTTTGTTACATATAATATATTTAGCGATTTAAATTGCTGATCTAGGACTATGTGCATGCTTTATGGACCGAGACGGAGGTAGTAGCTAAAAAACCATGCTAGTGGTGAATTTCCTTTTTGATTTGCTTTTGGAGAAGAAAATTGAAAAAATAAAGGTGCAGCTACAACGTGTGCACCATGGATGGATGGAGGAGACGGCGTGGCTATAAAGGGAGGGAGAGGGGAGAGACCAACATCTATCTGTCGACCAAATATCTCTTTGCATTGCCTGGTTGCCTAGCTACATTTGACTTGCTTCCATCCATTCCACTCAAGGAAGATCTACTGTACTCCCTCCCTCCCTCCCATACTAGCTAGGTAGCTTGGATAAGATCATCGATGGATGAGCTGTGGAAGGACAAGTCGCTGTGCTCCACCCCGCTCGCGCTACAGTCCTACCACCTCCACTCCCCGGCCGCCGCTCCCTACCGCGGCGCCGCCTACCCCGGGGACTACCTGGCGGGCGCGGTTCCACAGCCGCCCCGCACGCCGCCGCCTCACGCGGCGTTCACCCTGGAGTTCACCTGCCCCGGCGGGACCGGCGCTGCCAACCTGGCCACCAGCTCCGGCGACGACCCAGCTGGCTGCCACTTTGGCTTCTCCGGGTCCGGAGGCGCCAGCAGGAGGGCCGCGGTGCAGCCGGCGGTGGGCGGCGACCGCCGGCAGCGCCGGATGGTCAAGAACCGGGAGTCGGCGGCGCGGTCGCGGGCGCGGAAGCAGGCCCACACCAACCAGATGGAGCTGGAGCTGGAGCAGCTGCGCCGGGAGAACACGATGCTCGTCCAGCGCGAGCAGGACTTCATCAACGTACGTACACATAGTCAGTCGTATACGCACGGCTAGCTACTTCTCTCTTTGCCATTTAATTACTAGGAGAGCACTAGTTTCGAGCTAGCTGAAAATGCTGGATGGTTAAATGTTGGCATGCAGGATCGCTTGGCGAAGGCGGCGCAGGTAGCCGTGCCCGACTGCAGCAGCAGCAGCAGGAGCGGGAGGAGCACTACTAGTAGTAGTACCCTCCAGCAGCAGCAGAGGTGCCGCTCCGCCCCTGCACCATGAGCGTCGCGGCGGCCATTGACTCTAGCAGCGGCAGCTTCATTCCACTTGATTAGCATTTGCAGCACGGGAGTATGTAGCAGTAGCCTACTTGCTTGCAAAATTAAGCAAGTATATGTAGCTCGACGATGGATCCAAGTTAAGCTAGGCTAGTACTCAACTACTGTACTGTACTACTTGGCGTCTGTCTCTTTAATATTGAGGCCAGAGATGAGAGTCGGCACCTACTGAATCCATGGGCATATGCACCCACTTTTTGAAAAAATAAAATGTCAAAAAATATGTTTTGCAAAGTAAGTTCATATGTATCCGGGTGGGGGTGAGGATGGGGGAGGTGCTTTGTGATTTGTAAATGTCACGTGGCATCCATCAGAGTGGGTCTCACCTGCTAATCTATGAGACCTGGTCTCATAAATATTTTTTCCATCTAGACACTTCTCCCAGACATGAGCGAATCAATTGAGTGGGGATCGAGTGGCCGAATGGCCCGCGAGAAGATACTAGTAGATGAATGACGAATGCATGCATGATAAGATGGATTTTATTCAGGCCAGACATACCGTGGGCGGATTGATTCGGTTTTGCGTCGTGCACGTACCAACATGTGGATGTGTGGAATCCTATGTTTGTATCTATGTAGGAGTATGTCCCCACCACCACACATGGAGCACATATGTAGACAACGACAACATCTATGCAATATAATTTATGTGGGTGGCTGCAATATGGACTAGTGTTCCTTTCGGCTTGTCTTGCATTACGGACATGCATCATGCATGCTGCTATACCAATTAATCTACTCCCTATATTCCATAACAGGTGTACTGTTTTTCGCACAAATCTATTTATAGCTACACAATTCATATAATAGCTACACAATTCATATACCATATGAAAATATATTTGATGATGAATCTAATAGTATTGATTTGATATTTTAGATGTTAATTTTTTTATAAACTTGGTCAAGTTTACAAAGGTTGACTTAAAAAATCTGCTACCTTCGTCCGGGTTTATTAACCCC
>LR738710.1:897660900-897676131 GCA_902687465.1 Secale cereale
ATATATATATATATATATATATATATATAAAATATATATATATATATATATATATATATATATAATATATATACATCAACTATATATATACAACAACGATATATAAACATACAAAAAACCTCACATCGCGCGGTGGGGCGGGGCGACGCGACGGCGACGGGGCGGGGCGGCGCGACGGCGACGGGGCGGGGCGACGGCGACGGGGCGGGGCGACGGCGACGGGGCGGGGCGACGGCGCGGGGCGGGGCGGCGCGGGGGCGCGGGCCGGGGCGACGGCGCGACGGGGCAACGGTGATGAGGCGACGGCGACGGCGACGGGGCGACGGCCGGGGCGACGGGGGCGGGGAAGCAGAGGAGGCTCGCGGGCGGGGAAGGAGAGAATGAACGAAATTTCGCAAGTGTTGGTTATATACTAGGGGCATTAGTCCCGGTTGGTGCCACGAACCAGGACTAATGCCACCCTTTAGTCCCGGTTGGTGCCACCAACCGGGACCAAAGTCCTGTGCTGGCGCGGTGCGGTGGGATGTTTAGTCCCACCTCGCTAGTTGAGAGAGGCCATCACCTGTTTATAAGCTGCGCTGCCTCTCTCCTCTCGAACTAATTTGAAATGCATGCTTACGTGCATAATTCGACAGTGCAATGCCTGTGGGCCTACTGGGCCTGCTGCGGGCTTGAATCCTGGCCCATGGTTGGGTTTCTAGTCGTATTCAGGCCGTGCTGGCCCAGTAGGTGGCATTTTTTTTTCTTTTTTTCTATTTATTTTTTCATTTCTACTTAGAACTAAATACTTATAGTTTTTTAGTGATTTCTTTTTTCTTTTAGGTCACAAAAATTATAAACTTTCATTATTTTCTTTGATGCTTTATTTATTTTATTTTGTTTCTCCTTACAACAAAATACTTATTGTTGCTATTTTTTTTGCAAGTTTTTTTGTTTTGTTTTCTGCATTATTTATTTTGTTTTGTTTTTTGCTTTATTTTTTAATTCTTTCTGGTAAAACCAATGACAAACTTTCTGTTAGTGCAAGTAGTATTCAAATTTGAATAGTTTAAATTTGAAATTATTTGTTTTCTTTGTTGCTTAATTTATTTTATTTTATTTCTACATGAAATACTTATTGTTGCTATTTTTTATTTTTTTGAAAGTTTTTTTTGTTTTCTGCATTATTTATTTTCTTTTGTTTTTTGCTTTATTTTTTAATTCTTTCTGGTAAAACCAATTACGAACTTTCTGTTAGTGCAAGTAGTATTGAAATTTGAATAATACAAACGGACAATGGTATCATACTCGTTTGTTACAAAGTTGGCATGGTATCATCATAATAGTTGCCGAAAAAAGTCTTCACTTTTTCTTTGCTTGTGTCATTTGCTTATTGCGCCGTAACCATGGATAATCTTCATCGTTTATCAGGATGCTTGGGTCAGCCTTGACTTTGAAGGGAGGAATTTCATGAAACTTTTCATAATCTTCAGACATGTGTGTCTTGCCCTCCACTCCCAGGATGTCCCTTTTTCCTGAAAGAACTATGTGGCGCTTTGGCTCATCGTATGATGTATTCGCTTCCTTATCTTTTCTTTTTCTCGGTCTGGTAGACATGTCCTTCACATAGATAACCTGTGCCACATCATTGGCTAGGACGAACGGTTCGTCAGTGTATCCAAGATTTTTCAGATCCACTGTTGTCATTCCGTACTGTGGGTCTACATGTACCCCGCCTCCTGACAGATTGACCCATTTGCACTTAAACAAAGGGACCTTAAAATCATGTCCGTAGTCAAGTTCCCATATGTCCACTATGTAACCATAATATGTGTCTTTTCCCCTCTCGGTTGTTGCATCAAAGCGGACACCGCTGTTTTGGTTGGTGCTCTTTTGATCTTGGACAATCGTGTAAAATGTATTCCCATTTATCTCGTATCCTTTGTAAATCAATACAGTCGAAGATGGTCCCCTGGACAACAAGTACAACTCATCACAAACAGTGTTGTCACCTCTGAGACGTGTTTCCAACCAACTGCTGAAAGTCCTGATGTGTTCACATGTAATCCAGTCGTCGCACTGCTCCGGGTGTTTGGAGCGCAGACTGTTCTTGTGTTCATCGACATACGGGGTCACTAATGTAGAATTCTGTAGAAATGTGTAGTGTGCTTGAGACCAAGAATATCCGTCCCTGCATATTATTGAGTCCCTTCCAAGCGTGCCTTTTCCAGTCAGTCTCCCCTCGTACCGCGATTTAGGGAGACCTATCTTATTAAGGCCAGGAATGAAGTCAACACAAAACCCGATGACATCCTCTGTTTGATGGCCCATGGAGATGCTTCCTTCTGGCCTGGCGCGGTTACGGACATATTTCTTTAGGACTCCCATGAACCTCTCAAAGGGGAACATATTGTGTAGAAATACGGGCCCCAGAATGACAATCTCGTCG
Organism: Secale cereale; assembly: GCA_902687465.1. Taxonomy (NCBI): domain Eukaryota; kingdom Viridiplantae; phylum Streptophyta; class Magnoliopsida; order Poales; family Poaceae; genus Secale; species Secale cereale. Next base: position 897,663,329 of record LR738710.1, read on the forward strand.
ACTAGATGAATTAGGACGTGTGTCATGATATTGAAGAAGGATGGTGGGAACACAAGCTCGAAACTGACAAGACATTGCGCCACATCACTCCTTAGCCTTGGTACGATTTCTGGATCGATCACCTTCTGAGAGATTGCATTGAGGAATGCACATAACTTCACAATGGCTAATCGGACATTTTTCGGTAGAAGCCCCCTCAATGAAACCGGAAGCAGTTGCGTCATAATCACATGGCAGTCATGAGACTTTAGGTTCTGGAAACTTTTCTCTGCCATATTTATTATTCCCTTTATATTCGACGAGAAGCCAGTCGGGACCTTCATACTGAGCAGGCATTATAATAAGATTTCTTTCTCTTCTTTCGTAAGAGCATAGCTGGCAGGACTTTCATACTGCTTCGGAGGGATGCCGTCTTTTTCGTGCAAACGTTGCAGGTCCTCCCGTGCCTCAGCTGTATCTTTTGTCTTTCCATACACGCCCAAGAAGCCTAGCAGGTTGACGCAAAGGTTCTTCGTCACGTGCATCACGTCGATTGAAGAGCGGACCTCTAGGTCTTTCCAGTAGGGTAGGTCCCAAAATATAGATTTCTTCTTCCACATGGGTGCGTGTCCCTCAGCGTCATTCGGAACAGCTAGTGCGCCGGGGCCCTTTCCAAAGATTACGTGTAAATCATTGACCATAGCAAGTACGTGATCACCGGTACGTATGGCGGGCTTCTTCCGGTGATCTGCCTCGCCTTTGAAATGCTTGCCTTTCTTTCGACATTGATGATTGGTCGGAAGAAATCGACGATGGCCCAGGTACACATTCTTCCTGCACTTGTAGAGGTATATACTTTCAGTGTCATCTAAACAGTGCGTGCATGCGTGGTATCCTTTGTTTGTCTGTCCTGAAAGGTTACTGAGAGCGGGCCAATCGTTGATGGTCACAACAGCAACGCCTTTAGGTCAAATTCCTCCTGTCTGTGCTCATCCCACGCACGTACACCGTTTCCATTCCACAGCTGTAAAAGTTCTTCAACTAATGGCCTTAGGTACACATCAATGTCGTTGCCGGGTTGCTTAGGGCCTTGGATGAGAACTGGCATCATAATGAACTTCCGCTTCATGCACATCCAAGGAGGAAGGTTATACATACATAGAGTCACGGGCCAGGTGTTGTGATTGCTGCTCTGCTCCCCGAAAGGATTAATGCCATCCGCGCTTAAAGCAAACCATATGTTCCTTGGGTCCTTTGCAAACTCCTCCCATTACTTTCTCTCAATTTTTCTCCACTGCGACCCGTCAGCGGGTGCTCTCAACTTCCCGTCTTTCTTACGGTCCTCACTGTGCCATCGCATCAACTTGGCATGCTCTCTGTTTCTAAACAAACGTTTCAACCGTGGTATTATAGGAGCATACCACATCACCTTCGCAGGAACCCTCTTCCTGGCGGGCTCGCCATCAACATCACCAGGGTCATCTCGTCTGATCTTATACCGCAATGCACCGCATACCGGGCATGCGTTCAGATCCTTGTATGCACCGCGGTAGAGGATGCAGTCATTAGGGCATGCATGTATCTTCTGCACCTCCAATCCTAGAGGGCATACGACCTTCTTTGCTGCGTATGTACTGTCGGGCAATTAGTTATCCTTCGGAAGCTTCTTCTTCAATATTTTCAGTAGCTTCTCAAATCCTTTGTCAGCCACAGCATTCTTTGCCTTCCACTGCAGCAATTCCAGTATGGTACCGAGCTTTGTGTTGCCATCTTCGCAATTGGGGTACAACCCTTTTTTGTGATCCTCTAACATGCGATCGAACTTCAGCTTCTCCTTTTGACTTTCGCATTGTGTCCTTGCATCGACAATGACCCGGCGGAGATCATCATTTGGTTCCTTTTTATCTTCAGCAGCTTCACCCGTTGCAGCATCATTGGGCACATCGTCTGGTTCCTCTTGATCTTCACCAGCTCCCCCCATTGCAGCATCACCGTATTCAGGGGGCACATAGTTGTCATCGTACTCTTCTTCTTCGCCGTCTTCCATCATAACCCCTATTTCTCCGTGCCTCGTCCAAACATTATAGTGTGGCATGAAACCCTTGTAAAGCAGGTGGGAGTGAAGGATTTTCCTGTTAGAGTAAGACATCGTATTCACACATTTAGTGCATGGACAACACATAAAACCATTCTGCTTGTTTGCCTCAGTCGCATTTAGAAACTCATGCACGCCCTTAATGTACTCGGAGGTGTGTCTGTCACCGTACATCCATTGCCGGTTCATCTGCGTGCATTATATATAATTAAGTGTGTCAAAAACCATTACAGAGCATCATAAATAGATAATTAAGTGACCAAAGGGATAAAAGTTCATCATCACATAAAAACCAAAGTACATACATATATAGTTCTCATCTAACAACATATAGCTCTCCATACACATCGAAACTATGTAAAACATTTCACTGCGAAAACAAATGCGATCATAATCGCAACCGAGGTAACAATTGATCCAAAGGCATAATGATACCAAGCCTCGGTATGAATGGCATATTTTCTAATCTTTTTAATCTTCAACCGCATTGCATCCATCTTGATCTTTTGATCATCGACGACATCCGCAACATGCAACTCCAATATCATCTTCTCGTCCACAATTTTTTTTATTTTTTCCTTCAAGAATTTGTTTTCTTCTTCAACTAAATTTAACTTCTCAACAATAGGGTCCATCTTGATCTTGTGATCATCGATGACTTCCGCAACATGCAACTCCAATTCCATCTTCTCCTCCTCCATTTTTTCCAATTTTTTCTTTAAGGAAATGTTTTCCTCTTCAACTAAATTTAACCTCTCCACAAGAGGGTCGGTTGGAATTTCTTGTTCAACTACCTCCTAGACATAATAAAACATCTATGCATGTCAGGTTGGTCGGCATAACTATCATAAACACTAAAACAAATAGTTATAAATTAAAGATAATATACCACATCCGAATCGTAGACAGGTCAAGGGCCCACGTGGGCGGATATCAAAACCATCGCACTATATAATAACAAGCAATAATAAACATAAGAAAATTAGACAAATATCTATCTAAAGCAATAATAACAAGCAACAATAAAAGTAAGAAAAGCATGGCCATAACAAGAGGCTCACCACGGTGGTGCCGGTAACGAGATCGACGGGGGCGATCGACGGCGGCGAAGACGGGGACGGGACGTGATGGACCGCTAAACCTAGACAAATCTCGGAGAAAATAGAGCTTCGAGAGGAGAAAAGCTTAACTAGTGTGGTCGGGCATTCCACCGAACACGTTGTGTGCATAGGAGGTGAGCTAGAGCACCACTAACCCCTCTCTCCCTCGGCCAGAAAAAAAAACAGAGCAGTGAGCTCTGCTCTTGAGTGAGGGGTTATATATAGGCACCTCATTGGTCTCGGTTGGTGCTACGAACCGGGGCTAAAGGGGTGCCTTTGGTCCCGGTTCATATCACCAACCGGGACCAATGGTGGTGGGCCAGGAGCAAGAGCCATTGGTCCCGGTTTGTCGCTCCAACCGGGACCAAAAGGTCCAGACGAACCGGGACCAATGGCCCACGTGGCCCGGCCGGCCCCCTGGGCTCACAAACCGGGTCCAGTGCCCCCATTGGACCCGGTTCTAGATTGAACCTGGGCTAATGGGCTGGACAGGCCTGGACCAATGCCCTGTTTTCTACTAGTGAAGGTAGGCATCTAAAAAACTATAGGTAAAATGCAACCGTAGGTAACCACGCAGGGTTCCATCCTGTGCACAAAGTTTTGCACGTATGTCTTACTGCCTAATCAGAACTCATCATTAAAGAAATCGAGCGCTATACAAATCAAGCCCTACAACACCATCCCACTCTTGGTCTTTTTGTCATAGGCGTTGAAGAGATCGTGGATGTGGCCGAGAGGGGGCACTAGTAGAAAAATGACCTTACGTTCACCTCATTAGTCCCAGTTCGATTTCGGCCCTGTACTAATGGTACCATTAGTCCCGGTTGCAACGGCTATGCATTAGTACTGGTTCATTTGTGACCTATAGTGACCTATAGTCCCGGTTTGTGTCACAAACCGGGACTAAAGGGGTGGTGGCAGGCTGGCGTCCGGCCGGGAACCATGAGCCCCTTTAGTCCCGGTTTGTGACACAAACCGAGACTATAGGTTAGACCTTTAGTCCGGGTTGGAGCCAGCAACCGGGACTAAAAGGGTCTAACCTTTTAGTCCCGGATGGTGGCTCCAACCTAGACTAAAGGGGTTCTGCCATTTTCAAACTCTACCCCCCCTCTATCGCCTTTTCAATTTTGGAAAAACCAAAAAGAAAATGATAAAAACTTCAAAAATTAAAATCCTAAAATCCTTCGAGATGTAGTTATGTTGATACATCTACTAGTTAGGGAAATTTAAAAACATAAATTCTGACAAGTTTTGCAAAAAAGTGTTATGAAAAAGCAAAACGACCATATCTTTTGCATACGATGTCGAAAAAAAGCATATAATATATCCAAATGTTCAGCACGAAAATCCGGTTCCGATTTCGACCGCCATAGGCCGTTTTGCAAATTTTTAAAATCCTCAAATTCTGAAAGGAAAAAAAGGTTATGCTCAAATTTCAGGTTTTTTGAATTTTGGTTAAATCTGGTCAAACTACTTATTCAAGAAATATTAGTGTTACTAAATAATTATTCATGAATATTAGTGTTACTAAATAATTGTTTCAGTTTTTTTGAATTTTGGTCGAATCTGGTCAAATTGTGGTCAAACTACTTATTCGAGAAATATTAGTGTTACTAAATTATTATTGTTTTGTAGAATAATAGTTTCAAACTCAAACGGTGAAAAGTGTGACCTAATGCTGAAGCTAAACTTACGAGGGTTAATAGGATTGATAGCTTACTTTTGTCAGGAAAACAATAAGTGCGGACTTGGAAACTAGAGGGAATAGAACTCGGAAGTTAAGCGCGCTCAGGCTGGAGTAGTGGGAGGATGAGTGACCAGCCGGAAGTTAGACGATTTGGAATGAGTGCTCCACAATTGAGCAGTGATGAGGGGTGATTAGAGATTAAATCGAAAACAATTCAGAAATTTGAAAATCGAAAAAAACCAAAAAAATAAATCCCCTGCGCGGGGCTCTTGCCACGTGGTGGGCCTTTAGTCCCGGTTCGTGTTGAACCGGGACTAAAGGGGGGGGGGTTTAGTCCCGACCCTTTAGTGCCGGTTGCAGAACCGAGACTAAAGGTCCTTACGAACCGGGACTACAACCCGATTCTGCACTAGTGGGGGGGGGGTGAATAGGCGCTTTAGATAATTATGGTTTAGGCTTCAACAACTGCGGAATAAAACTAGCATTTAATTTATTAAGCACAAAACCTAAAACAACTAGGCTCACCTATGTGCATCATCAAATTAGGCTAAGCAAAATAAACAACTAGGTGATAGCAAGATATATAACATGAAACACTATGGCTATCACAAAGTAAAGTGCCTAAGTAAATGGCTCAGGTAAGAGATGACCGAGGCACGTGGAGACGACGATGTATCCCGAAGTTCACACCCTTGCAGATGCTAATCTCCGTTTGGAGCAGTGTGGAGGCACAAACTACCCAAGAAGCCACCAGGTCCACCGTAATCTCCTCACGTCCTCGCCCAATGCAAGATGTCGTGATTCCACTAAGAGACCCTTGAGGGCGGTCACCGAACCCGTACAAATAGCAATCCTTGCGGGTGGTCACCGAACCCGACAAATTGCTTGGGACAATCTCCACCACCTAATTGGAGACCTCGACGCTTGCCCGGAGCTATACACCACAATGATTTAGCTTCAAACACCACCAATCGTCTTGGGCGCCCAAGCACCCAAGAGTAACAAGCTCTAGGGTACCAAGTACCCAAGAGTATTAAGCATCTCAACTTGTAACTTCCACGTATCACCGTGGAGAACTCAAACCGATGCACCAAATGCAATGGCAAGGGCACACGGAGTGCCCAAATGATTTTCTCCCAAATTCCACCATAACAACTAATGCTATGGAGGAAAATGAGACGAAGAACAAAGAAGAGAACACGAAGAACTCCAAGAACTAGATCCAAGGGGTTCGCCTCACATAGAGGAGAAAGTGATTGGTGGAAATGTGGATCTAGATCGCCTATCTCTTTTCCCTCATGAACTAGCAAGAATCATTGGGGGAATTAAGACATAGCAAGCTCGAAGAAGGTCGACAATGGGGGAAGAACACGAGCTCAAAAGATAAGAATCAATGGGGAAGAAGACCCCCTTAAATAGGCCTCTTAAAATCCAACCGTTATGCCTACAACCCGTGCACAAGCGGTAGTACTGTTCGGGCGAGCAGTACTTCTACTCGCACGGTAGTTTCAGCCGTAACGAACAACTGGGAAACTCAAGGAGGCGGTAGTGCCGCCAGAGCGGTACTACCGCTCCCACCAGCGGTACTACCGCTAGGTGTTGCGTGTATAGGTGAAACCGCGGTAGTAGAGTAGGGAAATGCGGTACAGCTGCACGGAGCGGTTCTACCGCCCACTACTGTCGCCAATTTCCATGTAGAGGACAACCGAATCCAGAAGCTAAAAAGAAGTGGTAGTACCCATGGCACTAGAAGCGCGGAAGTACCGCACAAGCGATACTACCGCTGCCCGGCGCGATACTACGCTAGGGAGCAACAAAAAGCCCTGAGCAAACAGATGGATGCAAGAAAGCCTGAACTTCCATAACTGCTGCATATGAGCTCCGAATTGAGCAAACTCAAGCTTGTTGGATAGATGACAACGAGTACTGTCCCAAGGGAGTATGCCTAAGATATAGAGATGTGAAACCTCTATGAATGAAGAACCGACAAAAACTCCAACATCGAAAACATCATAGAAGATTATATGAAATCCGTTTTCGATGAACTCAAGCTTGTCATAAAGATGACCATAAGCTCCAAATTCTCACAAGGAGAAACACCAAACAAGAACCAAGAAAGATTATGCAAGATGATGTAATGGTTTGAGCTCTCTACGAACGATACGATTAAGTTACTAACTTGAGATCCCCTCTTAATAGTACGACAATCGATCCTACAACCCACTCTCCCAACTACCACCATGAGACCTGTAAAATAGAGAATCTATCAAGGGCAAAAGTTTGCCCTGCGCATAATCCACTTGAGCTAGATGATGACGATCTTGTCCTCCTCAAGATGGACCATCTTTCTTGATTGCATTGGCTCGACGAAGGCTAGTAGATTGCTCCCCCATACTCCACTATGGGTGAGCCACTCTTCAGCACATTTTCAAAAGTCCACTGTTACCACAATGCACGGCAAGCTTCAAGCATGATCTCTTTCAAGATGCTCCACTTGATCTTGCACACCGCAATCTTGATGATGATCACCACTTGATGTCATCCTCCATGGGTTGTATGATATCTTCCTCTTGACGCAAGCCCATGGAAACATACCTAACCTCACATAGAACTCTCACGTAGACCATGGGTTAGTACACAAAGAGTAATGGGCAATTCTTACCATACCATGGGATCACTTAATCCCTCTCGGTACATCTTGTACGCTTTGTGTGTTGATCAATCTTGATTCACTCTTGACTTAGTCTTGAGCAACCATGTATCGTGACCAATGTTTATATAATTCCTTGAATAGCACCTTGGTCAACACATAAACTCCTTGAAACCAACACATGAACTTCAAGAAATTCCTATGGACAGATCCTTTAAATTTAACTGAAGGCAACCATTAGTCCATAGAGATTGTCATCAATTAATGAAACCAAACATGAGGGCACCGCATGTTCTTTCAGGTGCCCAACCTCTTCCTCTGTTGGAGAAACCGTTAGCAATATCAAACAAGCAGTGCCACCACGGCTCGTCGCATAAGTTGTCCCTCTTTTATCTGTAGTCCATCCCAATAAGACATTCGTCATTCAATAAGAAACTTGAAAGAATATCACTCTATAGTCATGCGGGTAAACATGAAGAAACGTAGCAACATTTCTAGCTTTCAACAAAGGCTAGAAAAATATTGCGACCCCCACTGCCACAATATCTAACTTTTTTGGGGAAACTCTCAACCCAACTGCTAAAACCACAATCTTGCAGGGTATATTGTGTATTCCTGTGGAACTCCTAACAAACCCCCAAATGAATTTAGCAACCACACAACCACAAAATAAATGCTCCATTGTTTCAGGGTGATCACACAAGATTCAGCTCTTGTCCTTATCTTTCCAGTTTCTTTTTGCCAAGTTATCTCTAGTCAGCCCGCTATTTCTAAATACCATCCACATACACACTTCCACTTTCAAAGGTATCTTGGCATACCATAATTTCCTATCTTTCCATACCACTTGATCAGTTTATCATGCTAAATATAAAGACCTTATAGAGAACTTTCCAGACTTGGTCAGTAACCAGCTAAATATATCCTCCCGATCATTTAACACTACTCTACTACAAATATCTTTAAGCACATAACACATGTCCGTAGTTTCCCCTCGGAGAACTCTCCTAACTTAATTAGGCTCATGTTATCGGAGAAAGCTTTAGCTACAATGAAGTTAGTGCTGAAAGTAAGAAGATGTGGTCTAGGGAATTGTACACTGAGGTGTTTATCACCCAGCCACACATCACTCTACAACAAAGTTCTCTCCCCATTCCCTATTATCTTTCTACTAAATTGCAGAAAAAGGGTTTAACCTTCATTAAACCATGCCAAAAAATGAGACGGACCATTCCTTTTCTTATAGTCTCTTATAGTACATTTATCTAAGTATTTTCTTCTCACTAAATCCGGCCACACCCCTTTCTTATTTTCTAACTTCCAAATCCATTTTCAAAGAAGACAAACGTTCATGGTGTTAAGATCTCACACACCTAGGCCACCCATTTCTTTAGGTCAACAAACATCTTCCCATTTCACCAAATGGTATTTTTTTTACATTATCCTCATCTTGCCAAAGCATCCTTCTCATATAGAACTCATTCTCTTACTAGGCCCCTTAGGTAATTCCAATAAAGATAGCATATAAAGAGGAACATTACTTAAATTAGAAGTAATCAAAATTAATTTACCTCCATATGATCTATTTCTAGCTTTCCACAGACTTAATTTTCTTCCCTTTTTTTCCAGGCTAGTTCCAATCACTATTGCATAATCTAACAACACGGATAGGATACCTAAGTATTTAAAAGGTACTTAGTTATACATGTATTTAGGATACCTAAGTATTTGAACTAATACATGTATTTGGTGTGTTTCTTCTGGTGTCCAAAGGCCTTTGATGGCGGCCTCCATTCAGGCGTGGAGTATCTGCTTCCGACCTCAAATGCTCTCTGATGGCAGTAATATTGAAAATAGTAAAAAAATTAAAAAAAACTGAATTTTTCTGGTAAACTTTGACAAATGTTTTGTGCGCTTTTCAAATTTATCACGAAAGAAAATTCATGGAAGTCGTGGTAAAAAAAACAAAATTGATGCTCCAAGAATGTTATTTTTTAAAGCATTTTGGAGTGTTGATTGGTTTTATTTTTCACGACTTGTGCCGATGTCGTTTCATGATGAAAAATTTCAAGCACACAAAACATTTGTTTATGTTTGCCAAGAAATTTAGATATTTATTGAATTGTTTTGATTTTCAAACATTTTGGAGAACTCATTTGAGCTCGGGAGCAGAAAGGACTTTCGCATTCATTTTCACTACTCCCTCTGTCTAGGTGAGTAAGTCATCTTAGGTTGTGCACCGTGACCAAGGAAGAGGGGAAAACAAGAAAAGTTAATGTTCATTTGCTAATTAATAGCATTGCATGCAATGAACTAACCACTGCATGTCGTGTTTGGTAGCTTCAAGTCATTAAACATAGACACACCCCACATCTCTTATTGGTTGATTCCTTTATTTATGTCAATAAACAAAAAACGAGATGGTAGTTAATGCACCGCGCCTTAGTGTTTTGAGATTATTTGGTTTTCGTAAGATGACTTACTCACCTAGACGGAGGGAGTACTTCTCGGGTCTCACGGAGGTCTATCTTGGTTGTCACCTCCAGTATGTTGCCTACGGCTGGTGTACCTATTGGTTTGCCTGGTGCCATACTTTGATTAGCTTTCTATGGATTTTGCATGTCATAATTTTCACTCCTAGAACCAAATCGGTGTTGCGATGATTGTGGTCCCCCTTAACCATCATTAACCTTGTTGCCTCCAACACTCGTGATATCCATGTTACGGCAGTTGTTTGCCTATAAGGCTACCCATAGTGGGCAATAACTTAGACTGGTAACATGCATACGTTACTATCTATATTATGGGGAGTAACATACGTGTGGTGTGGTGTCATACAACACTTTATTTATTAGCTTGTAGACTCGTCTTGTCTTGATATGTGTGATGTTATTCATAGTGTGAGTAACTAGATATGTTACTTAAATCATCTCTCTCCTCATAAAATCATTGCAACATAAGCAAATTAGCTGAATTGAACCTTATATTACTGCTGAAAATTACTCCCACTATGAGTAGTCTAAAGCCTTTATCTCGCCCCTCGTTTTGCGCCAAAGATTCATGGAAGAGATAGGCGGTAGTTTTGTCAAAATCGTCAACTATGAGTGAAACTTAGTCGGTAGAAAATACTCTCTCCGTTCCTGAATATAAGACCTTTTAGGAATTTCACTATAGACTACATACGAAGCAAAATGAGTGAATCTACACCCTAAAGTACGTCTATATACATTCGTATGTAGTTCATAGTGGAATTTCTAAAATGTCTTATATTTAGGAACGGAGGGAGTAGCATGTAAATACTCCCTCCATTCCATATTCTAATGCGTATAGATTTTTTGTCTAGATTCCGAAATATAGTGCATATTAGCTACTTTGGACAAAATTAGCCCTGGTCTGCTTCAGAGGAACGCAACAGCAGACCCATGTGCTGTGACAGAGAGAACAACAGGAGGGCAATTCCTGTCCAAATAAAAGTGCCATGTCATGCATTGGTATAAACGCTGCACATACAGGCGCATTATAAAATGGAACGGAGGGAGTATATGTTAGGTGAGAGAGAAAACACTATAGATGTCCGCAGTCCCACACAGCAATAAAAAATGCAATGAATGCATGCACGGGAGGTCACATGCATGGTAAAAAAATCCTCTCTCCAACTTCTAAACCATGTTCATTTGTCCTGTCCCCACTATCAATAACTATGGCCGGTGACTGGGAGGCAGTGATGCAGTGGTACTCCCTTCGTTTTTTCTGCTCCGTATATAAAAAACAGTTTGAAGGCAAACTACGCAAAGTTTGATCAAATTTATATAAAAATATGAACATCTATAATACTTAACTATACAGTATAAAGATACATTTCATGATGCACCTGATAATATTGATTTCATATTATGAATGTTGATACTTTTAATGTATATAGTTAGTTAAACTTTATAAATCTTGACTTTGACAAATTTATATGCAGACTAAAAAAAAGATAACCTTGGCCTATGCTTCCATGGCGCCTTTCTAGCGTTCTTTCCACCTTTCTTGGTCGCATATTTCACGTGCATGACAATAATTAGGTAGTAGCGTGGCTATAAAGAGAGAGGCACCATCAATATGCTTGCATTGCCTGCCTGGCTACATTTGACTTGCTTCGATCCATTCCATCCACTCAACTCAAGGAAGATCTACTGTACTCGCTCCCGTACTAGGTAGCTTAGGCTTCACCGGTTAAGATCATCAATGGAGGAGCTGTGGAAGGACTTGTCGCTGTGCTCCACCCCGCTCGCGCTACAGTACTACCATCTCCAGTCCCCAGCCGCCCGTCCCTACCGCGGCGCCCCCCACCCACAGGACTACCTCGCCGGCGCCGTTCCGCAGCCTCCCCGCACGCCGCCGCCTCACACGGCGCTCAGCTGCCTCGGGGGGACCGGCCCCGCCAACTCGGCCACCAGCTGCGGCGACGACCCAGCCGGCTGCCACTTAAGCTTCTCCGCGTCCAGGGGTGCCAGCAGGAGGGACGCCGTGCAGGTGCAGCCAGCGGCCGGTGGAGACCGGCGGCAGCGCCAGATGATCAAGAACCGGGAGTCGGCGGCGCGGAAGCAGGCCCACACCAACGAGATGGAGCTGGAGCTGGCGCAGCAGCGCGCAAATTTGACAATTTTGATCTTTTGGCGTAATCAATTCACAGAATGAACTGCCCGTGAAACTATTTCACAGCCATGACTTTTTTGTGTAGTGCCTGCCACGACGGCGCTGCATCCTACTGTGCAGCGCCTAGCTCAGGGGCGCTGCACGCCTGTCCACCGTGGCAGCCCCCGGACCCGCACCCGGCCGTGCAGCTCCTCCGAGCTAGGCGCCACAGAATGTAATGTGCAGCGCCTCCTAGCCAGGCGCTGCACTATGACTTATCCATAGAACAACAGAAGCTCTGAGAACGTACAGACCTGTGCAGCGCCTAGCTCTCAGGCGCCACACAGCATAATGCAACGCATGGCTTGTAGGCGCTGCACAGTATAGTGTGGCGCCTGGATGGTAGGCGCCACACATGTCTGATGGAAGATTAATACTTCAACACTAGCACCAACATAGAAAGATGAATATTAGAAATATGAATACTACAACACATATAGAAATATGAATACTTCAACACTACAACCAATATAGAGTTGAACAATGGCACCAGCATAGAATTTAACATTAGCACCAACACAGAATTCAACACATATAGTATCTTCAGCACGACAAGTTCGACATTACTACCAACACAGCGTTCGACATTAAAAAAGAGTAAGATGACTAGTT
>LR738710.1:897676252-897711969 GCA_902687465.1 Secale cereale
CCCCCCCCCCCCCCCCTCTTGACACTAATCTTCTTCACCTTCCTAGGAAGAGGAACCCGCTCCGGCTCCGGCTCCGCCTCGTCATCCTCATCGTCATCCAAATAGTCATCCAAAGCCGCCATCCGCGAGGTTTCGATGCCTTTTTGGGTAAAGTCCTCAGGTGTGTATTTCTTGTATTCCCTCCTTGGCTTTAACTTGATTGCAGAACGAGCCTTGTACTTCCTCAAGACCATATCATCAGGAGCCTATGCATCAACAAAAGTTATGAAAAGACCGTGTGTGAGCATGTAGTTAGCAATGCATCAACAATTGGATATATATGCTAATGCCATACCTCTTGGGTGACCACACCCACATCCTCATCATTCAAAGGATTAGCATCGCCAGAAATGGGATCTAATGGTGTCGCCGACCTAGAACGTTCTGGTGATACATACTCGGGGTCACGACAACCGAAAAGATTAGATAGCCGCCTTAACTTTTGGCCCTGGCGCTGCAACATGAACAAGTGAACGAGACATCGAACGTACCAACACATGTTAAGTGCTAGTTTGAAGGATATGTGAACCTTAAGGAATGCTCGAAGGGCACCTTCCCCATCGCCTTTGCCAGCCGGGGTTGTTTCCAAAATAGTGTCGGTCTCATCGGCTGCTTTCTTGATCTGGGCACGCTATGAACACAAATGGTATAAACGTGTTAGGCAAGCGAAGATTAAATAGTGCGAATGGAAAAGAATAAATGGCAAATACCACAAAGTTCATCATTGGGCCTGTAGGGATCACTGAGTTGCCTTTCCGGACTAATGCGTTGTACTCGTGCTGGGCTATATCACCAAATACGGTGGGATCTTCCAAAATCTCCTCAGCATACGCCGGCTTGCATACCTCCACACGGGTTCTTGCAAGGAACCATGTGAGATAGTTATTGAACGCGATCGGGCAGTGCTCACGAAGCGGGGCTCCTTTGTTGCGCCTAGCTTGATCAACACTAAACTGCCACTGCACAACATACTTACTGTGATGCTTGGCCCAGTCCTTTATCTTACGCTGCTTTTTCCTATCCAACCTGCAAGTTAGAAACATAATATTAGAACCATCGATGAGGCCGAGAAGCAGCTAGGTGCTCAAGGTTAATTATATCTTACGCGTGTAGCATTTGGTCCGTGTCCTCCCACTCCGGCGGGTGTGTCTGGAACAAACCAAACTGGCAATACACCCGATGTGGCAGGTGAACCTCGACCGCCCAGTTGCATATGAGTGGACACCGCATATGCCACAGTTCCCTATTCCTAGTGCACATCGGATTCAGCGCGAACTCCATAGGGTTCCCAAAACTCTCTGCACTTCCATACGATTCCCATTCAACCTGCAAAAGGGGATAAAATGCAAATTTGATATCGAGTTATGATATAAGCATGATAATAACTTATGCAATATCGACTCACCTGCTCAGCCGTGATCGCGTCCATCTCGCTCCTGTAGAGCTTGTACATGACCGATGGATCATCCGTCATCTCATTTAACACATCCCACTTGTAAGCCCAAGTGGGGAGCCGTAGTGGGTCGTTTTTCTCGTCCTAAGGCTCGTACTTCACGGTCTTCGGTCGTCCAACCGGCAAACGCTCCCAGCTCCATATGGAAAGTGCGAGCAAACAACCACCGATACCTCCAGATAGCCTACAACTGGCTTCGTCCAACTGCACATAAAAAGAACATGATTGAATTAACAGCAAGATCGCATTCATCATGTAGCAATGAAGTGAAATATGAACAACTTCATACCTGTCTATACAAGTAAGCCAGTGTCGCCGAACCCCAACTCCATTTGCTATCGAAGACGGTCAACGCCTTCAGCCACATCCATGGAGCATTCTTGCCTGTGCCATCAGCAAACATAGTCCTGGATATCACATACCACATGTAGACACGAGCATGTGTCTTCATCGTGTCCTCATCAGCCTCCAAAGGGCAAGTACCAAAGTGCGTAGTAATCCAGGTGTAAGGGGCACCGGCTGCGACTCTTTCCTTCTTCTTGCCTTCAACTTCTGGTTCCTGAGGCTCCGGAGGAACCATACCGATAAGGGCATGCATCTGCTCGTGCCACCCATCTGAATCAGTGCTCATACATAAAGGATTGCCATCGACAGGAAGACCGGTGATCATTGCTATATCCCGAAGCGTCACCGTCATCTCCCCGGTCCGCAGATGGAAACTGTGTGTCTCCGGCCTCCAGTGATCAATGAGCGCGGTGAGGGCCAGAGCATTGTTGGGTGGCGTCGACCGGCTGACCAACTGAATGAAAGGGAGAAGTCCTGTCTCCCTAACATACGGTGTGTAGCGCTCATCATAGCGCATCCACCCAAGGTTGACTCTGTGAGCCCGAAGCTTCAGAGGTGCAAGCTCCTACAAGCAAAACAAACAAAACATTAAATCCGGGGGTATGTGTTTGAAAAATAATGAAATAATAAACACCGGCAACTTTCATTATTACCCACTGATCCACCGACATAGCGTAAGACCGGTGTTGTTTGTCCCAGTGATCATCGAGAAGCCAATCCATCCTAACCATTTAAAAAAAAGCTTTCTTGTCAACACGATTAACTTTTGAATACACAAAAACAAAACTACGGCTACTAGATGCAAAATTAGAAAAAAATGCTTTCTTCTCGAACCATATAAATAACATCATCCTATGAATACAAAATAACTAAACTAAGCCTACTTCAATACAAATATCTTTTCCATATAACTAATATTCAATTCATCTAACTCATCTAAAATAACATCTAATAAAGTCTAACATAATGTAGGTTTCCAACATAGAAGAATTTTTTTCAATACATACTAACTAAACTAAGGTTACATATATCTTATAAATCATCTACAAATCATAAATCCCACATATGCAAGATTCTAATCTAATCAAAAAAGGATTACACAAATCTTCAAAAAAAAAATGTATGGATAGAAAGAAGGGGATCGGAGGAGTGTACCTTGTAGGATGGAAGGGTGAAGAACTCCACGGACAAAACCCTCAGATCTAAAGTTTTTGGGGATGAGATTGAGAAAGGGAGAGGATGGGATCCAGCAGCCGCCACAGCCTCCTCTCTTCTCTCTTCTGTAACTGCAATGGGTGGGGATTGGGCCTTCGCGCGGCTGCTGGATAAGTCATAGTGCAGCGCCTGGCTCGGAGGCGCTGCACATTACATTGTGTGGCGCCTAGCTCGGAGGCGCTGCACGGCCGGGTGCGGGCCCGGGGACTGCCACGGTGGATAGGCGTGCAACGCCCCTGAACCAGGCGCTGCACAGTAGGGTGCAGTGTCGTCGTGACAGGCGCTACACAAAAAGATCATGGCTGTGAAATAGTTTCACGAACAGTTCATTCCGTGAATTGATTACACCAACAGGTCAAAATTGTCAAATTTGCCGCAGCTGCGCCGGGAGAACAGGATGCTCATCCAGCGCGAGCAGGACTTCATCAACGTATGTACTCCCTCTGTAAACTAATATAAGAGCGTTTAGATCACTATTTTAGTATTCTAAACGCTCTTATATTAGTTTACAGAGGGAGTATTTGATTACCAGGAGTACTAGTTTCATTACCTGCTAGCTAACTGAAAATGCTGGATGGTTACATGTTGGCATGCAGGATCGTTTGGCGAAGGCGGCGCAGGCACCCGTCCCCGAATGCAGCAGCGGGAGCGCTAGTACTAGTAGTACCCTCCAGCAGAAGCAGCAGCGGCAGAAGCAGAGGTGGCGCTCCGCCCCTGAGCCATGAATCCATGACCGCCGGCCGTTGACGGTCGATTGTAGCAGCAGCTTCATTCCACTTACAATGGGTTGATTGTCCAAGTTAGCTAAGCTAGTAGCTAGATGCCTTATTCAGCACTGGACTACTCGTTAACAAAGTACTATGTAGGTGTGTATGTATGTGTGTATCGAATCTTAGCCTACTTGCTTTGCAAAAGTAACCTACGTGCATCATGGATCAATTAATAGATGATTTGAGGCCTGAGATGGATGGAAGGGAATCTAGTTAATTAGAGTAGTATAGTATAATACAGTAGATTAATAGATGATTTGAGGCCTGAGATGAATGGATCAATTAATTGAGCTACCTACGTGCGCAAACTAACGGCTTTTCGGGGCTGTTTGGTTTACTACCAACACTTGCCCAGCCAAAAAATTGGCACGCCGGTGGGATTTGGCTTCATCTCAAGCCTGCTTGAGCGGGGAGTGGCTTGGTCTGGTGAGAAATATACTCCCTTTGTTTCTAAATAAAAATCTTTCAAGAGATTCTAATATGGACTACATATGATGCAAAATGAATGATTTTACACTCTAAAATACATCTATATAAATATGTATGTAATATTGACTTTTAGAAAGATTTATATTTATTTAGAAACGGAGGGAGTAGCACGTAGTATATGAATGACAAATGCATGCATGTATCGATGATAAAATAGGCTCTCTTCAGGCCAGACATACCGTAGGCGCCTTGATTCGGTTTTGTTTCGTGCCACGTACTACCAAGATGGGGAACCAAGTTGGCCTACTTGCTCTGTGCTGTCCTAGCAGCAAGACGTGGATGTGGGATCCGATGGTGTCCTAGTATGTCCCTACTAAGAGATGCTACACTTACGAGAATTTTATACGGAAACCTCTTACGGTCTGAGGTGGAGACGCAAGACTTAACTATGGGCCGGTCCCCAAGGTTAAATGCAGGGTGGTTGATTGATTGTATTGGCAAACGTCTTCCTTTAAGCTCCTTTAAGCTCCTTTCGTGACCCCAACCCCGTAAGTGTAGCATTTTTGGTCCCCACTGCACTGCGCCACCACACATGCAGCACACATGTTGTTGATACTCACCCTTTTTCACTGTTAATGTCGTCAACGACAGAATCTATATGCAACATATATGTGCCTGGCTTGCCATTTTATCGACAAACATGCCGATAAATCACGTGTGGACATGGAGCCACGCGAGGCTGATATCACATCCATCCATTGCGTCGTGATGCATGCGTAGTCATATCACTTGTCAGGTATGTGCATTCCTCACGATGAATTATTTCTAATAGATGATGTATTCCCATCATCAATGAGTGACCGTGGCCAACCAGGCAGACTAGAGCAGCTCACTTGTTTGTAGCAGGTGGTTAACGCCAACAAGGACCGCCGGTGGGCATTTTCATCTAGGTACCTTGATGAGTTGCAGGCCTGGGTGGCTTTATGGATGCGCAGGGGGCATTTAAGTTATCTTTATGTCCAATTAAACCGCTACCGGTCTCATCAAGTAAGTACTCCCTTCATTTTTATATATAAGGCCACTATAAAAAACACATTTTACATCTATACAAGGCCATTAATAGTAATCGACGCAAATATTAATGACGTCCTTGTAATACTAGTAACATATTATTTAGTTACTACTCCTACTTCCTCCCTCACGTCCGCTCAGGGCGTGTTTGGTTGTCCGGGTCACATTTTGTTGCATGGCATCTAGCATGCTGGGTGAGTGTGGCCTGGCTGGGCTAATGCAATTGTAAATTGAGATGTGTGTTTGGCTGCTTGTGTGATGTGGGACTGGCCAAGCTGAACATGTGTTTGGTAGGTTGTATGAGGTGCCACAAGCTGAGTGAGATGTTGTTTGGTAAACTGGTCATGTTGTTTGCAGCAAACAAGAGAAGCATGACTCTTTCAGATAAAATTAACAGACAATCTTTGTTTACAAATATAACAACAGGCAATCTTTGTTTACAAATACAACAACATATATAGGTAATCATTTCCAGAGAATTATGTACGTCGTCTATGACCAGCTACATCAGCCATAATACTAGCCCAATTTTAGATTCAGGAAACCTTTATTGACAAATTCAGTCATAACTTCTCTTGCTATCATTAGCGGTCG
Organism: Secale cereale; assembly: GCA_902687465.1. Taxonomy (NCBI): domain Eukaryota; kingdom Viridiplantae; phylum Streptophyta; class Magnoliopsida; order Poales; family Poaceae; genus Secale; species Secale cereale. Next base: position 897,682,169 of record LR738710.1, read on the forward strand.
TCGTTCCCTGCTCTACCGCAGTTTCTTCGGTTGCTTCTGCTCTTCAGAACAATTTCAGAACTTCTGTAGAAAGTTCCGGTGAATCATCCCATATATATGGAATACTAGATTATCAAGTGGTGGAGTACTACTTCATTTACAGCAAGTAAATTCACAACAAACTAAATAGCTCATTCCGGATGTTGACAGAATGACAGTGGGTCTCAAGCACGGCGGACCTGGTTGCTGCTATCATTCCTTGATGGGCGCCGGTGCAGGGCGCTTCTCCCCGGTGACCAGCGTCTTCCCGTAACCGCGGGCTCGCGTGTAGGTCGCTTCTCCCCGCCCCCCCCCCCCACGTCCCCCGTCGTCACGGGATCCAGACGCGACGAGCCTCCGGTCACCGCGGGATCTACTCTCCGGTGCTCGACGTCGAGGGCACCCAGCTCGGCCTCAACCACACCGGGTCCGGTGACCCAGCGTAAAGGGACGGCAGCGGCGACGACGACGAGGAGGCGGCGGCGAGGATGAGAAGGCGGCGGCGGCGAATCTGAGGCCGAACGGAGGGGATAGGAGGAGCAGTGTTGGGCACGAGAGGAAAGCCAAATGCGGGAGTTATGGCGAGGGGGTTCGTGACCCTCCACGTGAAACGGCACGATTGATGCAGAGGTGGGTGCAGGCTGTGCTCAGCTCGTGCATGCATCTGAGGAACGGCCGATTCTGGCGTAGCTCCCAGCCTGGCTGAGAGGGTAGTTTTTGCATCAGTTGGGCCTGGCCCAGTTGGTCATACAGTTTACCAAACAAGTTAAAAATTGCATCTAAGATGCCATGCAGGTGCAGCACGGGCAACCAATCACACCCTCAGTGTCCTCTAATGTGCATGCACCTTATTAATTAACTTGGTAACCGAGAAAACAAAATGACTTCTAAAGCACGCGTTGATTTTTATCTTGGTACATGTAATTTGTGTTTCTGACCTTTTAGACTAGTCATAGTGGGGAGTAACTTACGCTAGTAACATACACGTATTACTAGACTATGTTACTACCTCCATAGTGGGTAGAAACATAGATGTGGTGTCATGCAAGAGTTCATTTATTAGTCTATAGACTCAATTTGCATTGGTACGTGTGATGTTACAGTAACATAGCTAGTTACCACAAGCACTTCTCTCCTCATTAATTACATGCCACATAAGCAAAACTGTGTTGGGATGTGTGATGTTACTAGCTATGTTACTCCCACTATGGCCAGCCTTATATAAAAATGGAGGGAGTACTACCATTTCCATGTCTATGGCAGGTATAGGAAATTAGACCTGGCGTAGTTAGCGACCGCACAGAAATAAACATTCCATAATGATGGTGCATACATGCAACCGTTGTGGATACATTATTGGTTGACCATTTTTTGCCTGCGTCCTAAGTGAGCAAGCAATACGTACTACTCCCTCCGTTCCCAAATATTGTCTTTCTAGAGATTTCAACAAATGACTATATACGAAGCAAAATGAGTGAATTACACTCTAAAATATGTCTACATACATTTGTATGTTGTAGTTAATTTGAAATGTCTAGAAAGACAAATATTTAGAAACGAAGGGAGTAGTAGATACATATGCATGGCACAGGGGAAAAACATATGGGATAGCAATGCAATAGAGTATTGGTAGATGCTGACGACCTTGAGGCTCCCTTCACAGAGGAGTTCTGCTTCTGTGTTTGTGGACGAATAGCAAGGCGATGGCCAGCAGATTGGCGAGCCACGGGATGAATATGTGTGCTTAAACCAAGCTTGATTATGTTCGAGAAGTGAGAGGTGGTGATATAAACAGACACCCATAATGTTCGAGCTAAGAAAACAAAAATCAAATATGATCGTAATCACATGAGAAAAGAAAAATCAAATATGATCGCAATCACATGAGACCACATGTGCATTTAGTGAACTATTAAGACATGGTACCCCAACCCAACTGTTCACTAAGTGAACTTCGCTTCTCCTACTGGAAGCTCTACTGATAGTGTAGTTTATGTAAAAAAATAAAATCATTAGTTCACCACTCAATCTCTTTAGATGTGTGAATGCACTGAACAACAACATATCCATCAACGGAACAATGCCTCATTCATAGCAATGTAGAGTTTAGCAATTGAGAGTAGTTGAATACACCACACGACATCACTTGCTCTTACCATTTATCAAAACATCACATTATGAAGGTGTATGCATTCACTCCAACTGGCAGACGAGGCATAAAAGACAACACCATTTTTATTTTATTTTGCATGGAAGACAACACCATTTAAATAGATGCCTATCCCACGGACCCACGTACTTCGCGTATCACAAACGTGTATTCATCCAATTAGCCCACTGTATCATTTTAGTATTTCTTAATGCACTATATTAAGTGCTAATCTCATAGCTAGCATGGACGGACAACACAGATTTACATGTCGCAAAAATTCACGTCCCAAACATGATGCAATCGTGGTACCCACCCCCACCTCGGTCATCGGGCTGCAGCAGGCATAAATAGCCTATCATGTCCACACATAAAACGAAAACTTAAATCCTATCCAAGGATTTACTGATTAATCTGTTGAGAATAGACACCAAACTGCTACAGATGAAAACGACCATCTAACAACGTACCAGCTGGGTCATATCCATGGATTAACTAACTGATCTACTCTGGTGCTCCTAATTTGGTACAGCAGAGATGACAACGACAGACTGACAGACAGATTGGAAATGTAGCTAGGGAGCCATCGGATGTGATGCCCCAAACCAAAAGGACCCAAATGGAGTATAAACTACCTTGTTTTTCATTGCTGTAATTAGTGAGTGCCGTCCCAGCCGCACGCATGGTCGACACGCAATGCCTGCCTTTCATTGTTCCCCCTTTCACATCCATCACTCTATCTATCCATCTTTTCTTTTCTTTCTCTTTTCCTGCTTGTGCGTGGAGAATATCTTCTCCTTTCTCAGCGAATCATCCGTTGATATTCCCTTCCGTGTATATTGATTGTATTCCTATCCAGTTTTTTTTTTTTTCATGGTATTCCTATCCAATTGGTCAAACACAAACCAGCATAGATGAATACATATAGACATATAGTACAATGTAAAAAATGCTACAATACTCCTTCCGCCTATAGAAAGAAAGCCTCTAAATTTTTGGGGAAGTCAAATGATGCACAGTTTGACCGTTTTTGTCGGGGAAAAAGCATCAATGACCACAATATTAAATAGATATAATATGAATGTATTTCACTTCTTGTCCTAATATTAGTTGGTATTGTAGTTTTTTCTACCAACTTTGCACAGTTTTTCTTCACACAAAATGTGTACAACTTCTTTTCAAGAGATCACCTAATATTCTTTTCAATCACAGCAACTGACCAGGTAGACTCGATAAATCTTGGTATCCTCCTCATACCATTGAAAAATAGTTGTGACACATTCATGGCTTCATGTTGTTTATAACAGGATCAACAATGAGGAAATTTGATTATTTAAACCAAGTAAATAATAACAAGAAAATGGTGTAAATAATGACAAGAAAATGGTAAGGCCATGGTTCCCCCCAACAACTGGTTAATAAAAATATATTATAGTACTCTTGGCCTCAAGTAACAATTTGGTTATCAACCATGCATCTTGCACCACCTACTTCATACCGAAGCAACAACCACAAACATTCTGAATAAAACGTCACGATAAATTTTATCCTCGCAAGCAGAATATTTCCTCTCCCGTACCGCAGACTTCGTCACAAAACCCATCTTTCTTTACAAGGTTCATGATCTGCCTCGTTTTCATAAGCGTTTATTCCTTTTTTGGATTACTGAATATTCCAAAGCTTTTGGCTGACAGACCTCGACAGGCTTATTGTCACCAGACGACACACCAGCTGTTGTGTTCTTCAGCTTGGATGATGTGGCTGGCGTTCGACAGCTAAAGACGCCCAAACTCCTGGCTGACAAACCAGGGCTCCCTACATCGTGACATGTTGGTTTAGTGTTCGTATTCGATTACCAGAACTACAACCGTCGGTTGTTATTCAACGAGATATGAATTCCTCTTCAATTTCTCCTCGGGTCTTGCTATGTGTAGATCTACCTTGGCTGAATTTTGGCGGCGGTGGGCTAGGTTGCTCCAAAAGCATTTGATTGACATTCAACCGACACATATATGGATTCTCATTTCTTCTGGTGCCCTAAGGACTTTGATAGTGACTGTTATTTTCATTTCTTCTTGGGTCTTCCGGAGGTTGGTTGTTGACTACGGTCTGCTGCCTACGACTGATGTAGATGTTGGTTTGCTCGGGTGTCATGCCTTGATTAGCTTTCTCTCACTTTTTCATGTGATAATTTCCACTCTTGGAAGCAAGTCCATTTTGCGATGTTTGTGCCCCCCTAATCAGAGTTAGTCTTGTTACCTCTATTACTCATGTTGTTTACCACGGTTGTTGCCTCTAAATCCTCTATCTCATGCTTACTTTTGCACCAAAGATTCACATGAGAGATAGCCAAGTGTTTTGTCAAAATCCTCAACTTCCAAACCATATTCACTTGTATCGTCCTCGCTATCAATAATAGTGGTTGGTGATTAGGAGGCAGTGGTGTGGGAGTACCTTTAGCCGCGTCTTCAATAGTGCCTTGCTAGCTTTCTTTCCACCTTTCTTGGTCGCAAACTTTGCGTGCCTGACAATAACATATGCATTATTGGAGTCCAAATGTGGCCCACTTTACACAATACGAACATTTTGTATCTGTTATAATTGGTGAAATTGTACAAAGAGATGAATTACATAGGCAACAATTCTTAAAGTGAATTGAATGACAACCTTTAGTTAAGGAGGAAGGTGAAAAAAAATACATAACATAGTACTCACGAGCCCTAATAATCGAGTTAGCGGCCCTCTCCTGTATCTTTTCCTTGATGTATGCGTGCATTGCCATGCAATGCAAAACAAGAGCATGGGTAAGTTCTTCACATTTTGTGCCAACAATTTTAAGATAAACATATGCATATGAACATCAACGGATCCAACATATAGCTAGGTTTCATGTTGAGGAAACAATATATAGCTAGGTGAATAATAGTATGTAAATGAAAGTGTAGTTTGATTTGGAATCATTATATAGGTAAGCAGGTCCACAGATTCTGCTAAATACTTTGTGTGTTTTTACCATTGCACTAGTTGCATCGGTATGAGTTATCCACGGTGATACATGGAAGTGAAAGTTGAGAAGCTTGTTGCTCTTGGGTGTTTGGGAACACTAGAGCTTATGCCTCTTGTGTGCTTGGGCGCCCTACACGGTTAGTGGTGTCGCGGAGCTCAATCATTTTGGTGTAACGCTCTCGGCAAGCTTCAGGGTCTCCAACTAAGTTGTGGAGATTGCCCCGATCAATTTGTACAGATTCAATGACCACCCTCAATGGTAGCCAATTGTACGGGCTCGATGACCGCCCCCAAGAGTCGCCATTTGTATGGGTTTCAGTGACCGCCCCTCAAGGGTCCTTTAGTGGAATCATTGAAGGAAATATGCCCTAGAGGCAATAATAAAGTTATTATTTATTTCCTTATACCATGATAAATGTTTATTATTCATGCTAGAATTGTATTAACCAGAAACTTAGTACATGTGTGAATACATAGACAAAACAGAGTGTCCCTAGTATGCCTCTACTAGACTAGCCCATTGGTCAAAGATGGTTATGTTTCCTAGCCATAGACATGAGTTGTCATTTGATCAACAGGATCACATCATTAGGAGAATGATGTGATGGACATGACCCATCCGTTAGCTTAGCAACTTGATCGTTTAGTTTGACTGTTATTGCTTTCTTCATAACTTATACATGTTTCTATGACTATGAGATTGTGCAACTCCCGAGTACCGGAGGAACACCTTCTGTGCTATCAAACATTACAACGTAACTGGGTGATTATAAAGATGCTCTACAGGTGTCTCCGAAGGTATTCGTGGTGTTGGCATAGATCGAGATTAGGATTTGTCACTCTGATTGTCAGAGGGGTATCTCTGGGCCCTCTCGGTAATGCACATCACTATAAGCATTGCAAGCAATGTGACAAATGAGTTAGTTGCGGGATGATGCATTACGGAACGAGTAAAGAGACTTGCCGGTAACGAGATTGAACTAGGTATGATGATACCGACGACCGATTCTCGGACAAGTAACATACCGATGACAAAGGGAACAATTGTCACAGCCCTAGACCGGCCCTTGCCTGTCTTGCTTGGTCTTCATGTGCATCATATTTAATCTCCTCAGAAAACTGGAAATGGGGATGTTCAACCCTAGCACCAAATGAATTCAACTAGGGTCAAGAATAAAATCATTTCCAATGACCCAAAATACCTTCATCAATGTTGATAATTTTGGCAAGGCTTTGAGACCAAACCAAAAATAGTGAACATTTTTGTGGAATATTTTGGGCACTGAATTAAATCATACCTTATTTGCATTGGGCATTTAAATATTATATATTATTTTAAATGCTCAAATAATCATAAACTAAAATGTTTACTGTTGGATTTATTCTAAACAGTAGCCATGCATGGTTTCATGATTTTTGAAAATGCTCTCGCATTTTTAATAAAGCCAAAACAAATGTCAAAATTAGAAAACAGTAACATAATTAGAAAAAAAGAGAGAGAGAGAGAGAGAGAGAGAGAGAGAGAGAGAGAGAGAAGCTTACCTGAGGCCCACCTACCTGTAGCCTGGCCCAGCACGGCCCAACCCACCTGGCTCCTCCCCTGTCGTCTTCCTCCCTGGACAGAAGGACAGGGGCGCGTGGTCGCCGCGCGCCGGCACGCGCACGACCACCTCCAGCCTGCCTGCCTGCCCCCTCGTCGCCCTGGATGTCCCAAACGACGCCACGCACCTCCCCCCGACCGCTCTGGCCGTCCACTCCTCCCCTCCCCTCCTCTAGCTCCCTTCTCTGAGCTCGCCCGCGAGAGCCAGAGCGCACCGACGACCGTAGCCGTAGCCACCGCCTCCCCCTCGTCCCCTCGTTGTGTCTACGAGCTACGCCACGAACCCGTGGACCTACACGCCCACGCACGCGAGCTCGGGAGCCTCTTAGCGTCTTCCCCGACCTCATCTTGAAGCTCCGGCCGCCGGAGATCGTCGTCGTCGATTCGCGTCGTCCAGAGACTCCCCGTCCACGTCGTTTGCTCCGCTGGAATCTCTGTGAGCTCCCGCGTCGAACCCCTCTTCTCCCTCTCTCGTTTCTACTCGCTAGCCTCGCTCCCAGCCATGGCCGTGAGCCCATCGTCGGCGTCCATGTCGTCGCCGTCGTTGCGGAGGACAAACCTCGCGTCCGAGCTCGCGTACATGCTCCTGGCGTCGCTACGAACCCAAAACGCACCTCAGCTAGCTCCCTTTCGTACTGCACCGCCGCGCCTGTGCAAGACCGACCTGCTACCACCGCTGAACCTCGTCGCCGGCCACTTTCCGACCACCCCAGCACACACTGTCGCCTCCACTAGATGCGCATGAGCCCCAGCTCGCCGTAGAGGCCAACCGCGGCTCAAACCACGGCCTGTAGGCAAAATCCCAGCACCGCCGCCGCGTTTGGCCTCGCCGGCGTCGAGCCGTCGGTGGGATTAGCCCGTTTGACCTAGGGTTTGACTCCCCTGGGTCAATGACATGTGGGGCCAACCTTTGACTAGTATTAGCTTAGGGTTTTAGTTAAGTTTTAATTGATGTCACTAGCTTAAGTAGACACTGACAGGTGGGCCCAGTGCCCTGCTAATTTTAGATTAGTGCTAATTTGCAATTAGTTAACCCTTTGACTCACTGACATGTGGGCCCCGCCCGGCTAACTAAACTAGGTTAGTGCTAAATAAGTTAGTTTAGTCAGTTGTGTCACTGACCAGTGGGCCCCACTGGTCAGGTTTGACCTGGACCAGCCTCTGTTGACTGCTGACATCACAGTGACGCCATGCTGACGCAATAAGTTTTTATTGGAATTTTAAATAAATCAGAAATGATTTATTTATTTTAGAAAATATTCAAAACTTCTAAAAATCATATAAAATCAACCGTACCTCAGATGAAAATAATTTATATATGAAAAATGATCAAAAAATATAAGGAATCTGTTTATGGCATTTTCATGCATGTTTGAACAAGGTAAACCTGCTGATCAGGTCAAATCAATTAAATGGCATTTAAATAATCACATATGGAGTTTGAATTTGAACCTTTGGTTCAAACCAACTTCATTTAACATGGTTGCTAGTTGCATTAGCTCAATCAACAGCATATTGCCATGTCATGATCATGCATCATATTGTCGCATTGCATTGATTGTGTTTTCTCTGTGTTGCCGGTTTTTGTCCCCTCTCGATAGACGTGGTTCCGACGATGTGATCGATGACACCGATGAAGACCCAATGTTATCTTCAGAAGTGCCAGGCAAGCAAAACCCCATTGAGCATTCCGATACAACCCCACTCTCTCGCTCTTGCTCTCTTTACTGCATTAGGACAACAACGCTTCAACTGTTACCTGCTACGGTAGTTGAACCCCTTTCCACTTCATGACCTGTCATTGCCACAGTAAATAGTTGAAACCCACTAGCATGAGTAGGAGTTGTTTGAGCCATGTTGTGCCTACTCATTCATGCTTTCTGGTTATGCCTGCTATTGCTTAGACTTGTGTCAGGTCTGATTCATCGGGGATGAATTGGAATGGTGATGAACTTGTCCTAATGTGTGTGAGCTAAGTGTGTGAACATGATTTGGTAAAGGTAGCGATGAGAGGCCATGTAGGAGTACATGGTGGGTTGTCTCATTGCAGCCGTCCTCAGGAACTGAGTTCTGTGTTGGTTGATCCATGACCAGTTACTACCATGCATTGGGCCCGAAACCAATGGACCCTCTCGACTTATTAACTACCCTTGTCCTCTGTCCAGGAGTTGCAACTAGTTTCTGGTGTTTGTAGTTTACTGGAGGTCGTGCGTAGCGCTGACCCTCGGGGTGGGCTGTGACGCGGCAGGTACGTGGCCGGGTATACCGAGCACCCGTTTGGTGACTCGGGAACCCTGTACACATCGTTTGGGGCCGTGAGCGACACCCCGGCCGGATCTCCCCACGGATGGAACCCAAATAGGCGATAAACCTGGACCAGGGACTTGTGTGGTTAGTCAGGTCGTGGCCGACACCCTCGCCAGGCTTCCGCTTGAAGGTTGCGGAGATACATGACGTGTACATGGCGATAAGTGGCGAGAGCGTGTGTGAAGAAGTACACCCCTGCAGGGTTATATATGATCTATTTGAATAGCCGTGTCCGCGGAAATGGACTTCTGGGTTATCTGTACAGTTCATAGACAAGTAAAAGTGGATACTCTAAAACACGCAAGATAAGCGTGAGTGCTATGGATGGCCTTCTCGTAGGGAGACGGAAGCGGATCCATAGTCGTGTATTAGTTGGTGAATATGTGGACTCGTGTGCGCCACCTCAAAAGAGTTACTTGCAGTCATAGTTTAGGATAGCCACCGAGTCAAAGCTGGCTTGCTGCAGTCAAACTCCACCACCCCTTTGATGATACTGATGCATATGTAGCTAGTTCTGATGTAAGTCTTGCTGAGTACCTTTGTACTCATGTTTGCTTAATTTATGTTTTTGCAGAGAGACTTCAGTCTCGCTAGTGATTCCGCGTGGACTTCGACGTTTAGCTTGTTACCTCAGCTACGATCTTGTACCCTTGGGAGGGTCTTGTAGATAGTCAGGCTTCTCAGCCTTTTTCATTTGTAGTTGTCTGTACTCAGACATGGTATGCTTCCGTTGCCTGTATGCTCTGTATGTTGGGTCATGTGACCTCTGTTTGTAATAAATGCTATGATGGCTCTTCTGGGCCTTTATCTATATGAGTTGTGGAGTTGTGTTGTGATGCCATGTTGTACAGCTCATACTTGCATGTTATGCGTACGTGTAATGTGTATTGCTATGTGTGGGATCCGACACCTAGTTGTTTACCCTTGGTAGCCTATCTTACAGGGAAATGTCTCCTAGTGCTTCCACTGAGCCTTGGTAGCTTGCTACTGCTCCGGAACACTTAGGCTGGCCGGCATGTGTCCTTCTTCGTTCCTGTGTCTGTCCCTTAGGGGAAATGTCACGCGTTGTTCCTTTAAGTCCTTGTAGCTTGCTATGACTTGGGTTCATACGTTGATGACCGACACGTTCGTTGCTGGGTCATGTATGCCTGTCTCTGTAATTTAGCGCCACTTTTTGTTTATAACTAGTCATGTCGGCCCGGGTTCTCTGTCATATGGATGCTAGCGACACTATCATATACGTGTGCCAAAATGCGCAAACGGTCCCGGGCCAGGTAAGGTGGCACCCGTGGGGATACCATGCGTGAGGCCGCAAAGTGATATGATGTGTTATAGGCTAGACCTGTGTGACTTAGGATTGGGGTCCTGATAGCTTTGGTATCAGAGCCTGACTGCATGTAGGATTAGTAAGCCAAACTGGTCGAAGTCGTGTCTAGAAATTCTTTAGTTATGTAAGGGAATTGTTTGTGGAAGGGAACGTAAGGCTCTTTTTACTCCTTTACCCCCTGACCTTCTGATCTAAGTCACCTTCTTCTTTCTACGGGGATTAAGAACTAGGATTCTCATTCTATTTATTAGGATCACGTTAATGTGGTTTCAACCCTCAGTTCAGTTTCTACTACTTCTGTTTGTTCAACTGTTGGTCTCAGAACCTTGACATGATGATGTTGAGTGGTGATGCTATCTTTGTGCATGAGTCCCAAAGGTAATTTTTTAGCATTTACAGCCGTTATGATGTCCGAGTCATCCTAGGTCTCTAAACAATCTGATGCATTTGCAAACCTTTCCTCCGTGTTTCCGATGTCCTTTTAGGCCAGATTAATCACACTAGTCGGTGTGTGGAGGTACTTCGTTACCTCGACACATGTGTTGGAGTTATTATTATGACCCTAGGTGTCTTAGAGGATCACCCAGTAATCTAGCAATGCTTTATATTCCTAGTGTGATGATTCTGGCCATCATTCTCAAAAGCATCCTGTGATGCCATTTAGTTAGTAGGCATTCTATCCCTGGGTTCTTGAACCCAAGATTCATTCTACCTACTTCATGTTGGTAGTATTTTTCTCGTCCCTTTAGGATATTAGTAACCTTGTGATATTCCTCGAGGTCTGTGGTATATCATTCTTCCAAATACCATGAACCATCCTTAGCAGAAGTCCTCCCGAACCAAAAGATCACAACCAGAGTGCTCCTGATAAGTTCTCTATTCCACATTGTGACTCTGCCAGTCCTACCTTTCTGCATGGGTTATCCGGAAGAAATATGTTGAACTAGTTCGACATACTAATCTATGCATCCACAACTCAGAAATATATATGTTCCTTTGAGTTGCCCCTTTTAGTTGTATTGTGACCCTCGTCTATCAGTTGGTACTCACGAGTAGTTGTGCATTCGTGTTCATCGATGCCTTTTAATCTTGTGATCCGTCAATTCATTCTATCTCGGAATGACTAGGAGAAACAAACTCCAGTACCTTATCCTTATCCAGGATTGGGTCAAAGTAGTTGTAATCCGCAGATCAAAAGCCAATCTGACTTTCGTTCTGTTCTACCTTGGAGTGTCATCCTCTTTTATGTCAAGAATGTCATGAGAATTGCATTATCTCTTATGAACTCTTGATACAGTGATACTTCTTGCCATCATCGTTCATTCTTCGGTCTCCATGTTATTGTGACCGGAATGCCGACAGGTGAATCGTGGTGTGTGAAATCAATACTCCTAGCAACTCCGTTGCTTGGTAGTTAAATGGACAATAACCTCATCCTTAGCGAGTTGATTGTTGAGTCATCACCATAAGGTTGATCGTGCTACCTAGTCCACATTCCTAGTGCACTCCTCGATTGATGAGTTAGGATTTTGTTAAGTCCTCGCTCATTTGATCATATCGTCTTGCCCTGAAAAGCAAGATTATTCTCGATCTTAGTAACATATCGGTGGTTCGTGATGTCCGAATATCTTCTCGGAAGTATTACCAAGTTGCTCCCTGACCGTTATGTTGAGCTCGTGATCAAGCTGGTTTCTCTCTAAACCACCCTTTCTCCAAGAATCTGTGTTGGATACCCTGAGCTAGTCGGTTAAGCTGAACGACAATTGGAGAGTTGGAAGATTAAAGCTTGTCTGACTTAGTTCCTTCCAAGGGATATCTTTTGTGTGTGTGTTGAAGAAAGATGAAATCTTGATCGATTGATCCTCGTGATCAATTGTTGGATCTATTGTCTTGTCCAAACTTTGATTTGAGTGTGAGCTATCGTCAAGTCAAATCAGAACCAATGGTATTCGTAATGTTGTCTTACTCGTGGGTGTCCCTCGAGCATACCTCATTACATCTATTAGTCTGACCAATGATATCACTTTGTTCACATAGTTATGGAATTCCATTTTATGGAAGCCTTGATGAATTGTTGTTGAGCCCATCGACGACATGTTAATCCTCTCCATGATTCATGTTGAACATTAACGCTAACATTGGGAACTTTTGTAAGCATCATCTTTGTGTTAGCTCATGAAATAGATGTCTTGATGTAAGAAGTGGCTTTCCCTAATTCACGAGTACTTGATGTAAGTTGTCGCCGTGAATTTGAGAAAGCTTGTTTTTTTACCTCCTCTGGAATCATCCCAATTCAGTCATGCATACGTGCAAAGTATTCCATGGACTGATAGACTGATCATCTTCATTCCGTATGTATCCCTAGCACACCAAGCCACTGATTGATTTGTTCAAGGATAATAAGTTCTAAGTGCTAGTCCTGAAGGTACCAGACAGATTTGTACAAGATTCCGTTATCCTCGATGATGGTTCCCAACCAGAGCGCGGTAGTGTTTATTTATAAGACGACCATGTGGTCATGCTTGTCTAGGACAGTGTGTTCACAGGTGTGTAGCAGAACTAGCTCATGTTTTGGAGCTTGCTATCGTAGTTCACTCCCCGAGAATCTCGCAACGCCGTCTCATCGATTTGTGTTGCAAAATTTCATTTTTCTTCCTAGACTCGATGAGTCTGGAATATCCTGACACCAACCAGATCTGAATCTCAGGCAGATATAATGGTTGGGGCATTTTTCCAGGAGCTATAATATTTGGTCTCTCGATAACCGCTATAGTGGATGTCGTGGCCAACACACCTAGCCGGAAGACCTATTGTTGTAGTATCTTTATGGAAGAAGTTGGCCACCTCTCCATAAGGATTTCGTAGGAATTACTCCCTAGTTGTTCCTTATGGATTTTTGTGCACCTGAAGTCCGACCTTTTGCTTGACGTTCTAGGTACCAAACCATTTTACTAAATGGGTTGCGCTAGCACATCAAGGAGAACATTAGAAGCGGGGTGCTAAATGTCTCTCGATCGATTATCCAGATTTTGCCCCTTGACTCCGCTAAGGTGAAATCTGAGAAAGTGTTATCTTCCTTTGCATCTGCATCGTCCATCGCTATTCATCATGGTCGTATGTTGTGTTGCCAAGATCCTTGACACGTATATTGGTAAAACCTTGATGGATATGGGAATACTCAAGCTCTTGAGAGCACGCACAAGCACTAGGTGTTATCCTCGACACTAACCGGGATTGTTCCCAGTGTTCTTGGTTATGCTATAACCCCTCAAGAGTAGATTTACTCTCTACTGTTGGGATTCACCCCAGTTACCAGAATCATTCCCAGCATTTGCATTTTGTTCCCAGCTTGCACCGCCAATGTGCTAATTTTCCATGGGTTGCTTTTCTCAGCCACTGCTGTTCAGGATTATCTTCAGAAGTGGATTTTCCATGGGTCCCATCCATTTCCGATGATAACCAAAATCATCCCTTGTGTTGTCTTCAACAAGGTAGTCCACATCATCCATTCTGGCCCGAGAATGTCATTCCTTCGGACTCCGTCAAACGATCGATTGTGTTTGCCTTAAGCTAGTATAGAGAATTTCAATGATCTCTATATCAAAAGTAATTCTTTTTGCCACTTAAGGGGATAATTCTACGAGTCACCTTCTCTAAGGTGCCCCATCTGGTGACCTTGATCACCCTCTTCTTAGGTGTGGAATTATTGCCACTAGGTGAACCTTCCTCATTTATTTCACTCCATCCCTCCGGATGTGTGTTCCGAGTCTCAGCTCAAGAGATGTTTCAACGTCTCACTCCATAAGTTGATCTTGAGTTGCTCGATCTTTGAGAAGATCAATTTTGTAGAGTTTCTTTCGTCGTCACCGTGTCGGACAAAGACCTCAAAAGCAAGGGTTTAAAGATCAACATGATGCTAGCAATCAACATTCATATGAAGGGCACTTGGATCATGAAGATTGTGTTAGTTAGTGTCCCCTCTGATTTCTTACCCTACGCTTGAATCTCGGGACGAGATTCTTGTTTAGTGGGGGTGAGTTGTCACAGCCCTAGACCAGCCCTTGCCTGTCTTGCTTGGTCTTCATGTGCATCATGTTTAATCTCCTCAGAAAACTGTAAATGGGGATGTTCAAACCCTAGCACCAAATGAATTCAACTAGGGTCAAGAATAAAATCATTTCCAATGACCCAAAATACCTTCATCAATGTTGATAATTTTGGCAAGGCTTTGAGACCAAACCAAAAATAGTGAACATTTTTGTGGAATATTGTGGGCACTGAATTAAATCATACCTTATTTGCATTGGGCATTTAAATATTATATATTATTTTAAATGCTCAAATAATCATAAACTAAAATGTTTACTGTTGGATTTATTCTAAACAGTAGCCATGCATGGTTTCATGATTTTTGAAAATGCTCTGGCATTTTTAATAAAGCCAAAACAAATGTCAAAATTAGAAAACAGTAACAGAATTAGAAAAAGAGAGAGAGAGAGAAGCTTACCTGAGGCCCACCTACCTGTAGCCTGGCACAGCACGGCCCAGCCCACCTGGCTCCTCCCCTGTCGTCTTCCTCCCTGGACAGAAGGACAGGGGCGTGTGGTCGCCGCGCGCCGGCACGCGCACGGCCACCTCCAGCCTGCATGCCTGCCCCCTCGTCGCCCTGGATGTCCCAAACGACGCCACGCACCTCCCCCCGACCGCTCTGGCCGTCCACTCCTCCCCTCCCCTCCTCTAGCCGCCTTCTCTAAGCTCGCCCGCGAGAGCCGGAGCGCACCGACGACCGTAGCCGCAGCCACCGCCTCCCCCTCGTCCCCTCGTTGTGTCTACGAGCTCTGCCACGAACCCGTGGATCTACACGCCCACGCACGCGAGCTCGGGAGCCTCTTAGCGTCTTCCCCGACCTCGTCTTGAAGCTCCGGCCGCCGGAGATCGTCGTCGTCGATTCGCGTCGTCCAGAGCCTCCCCGTCCACGTCGTTTGCTCCGCTGGAATCTCTGTGAGCTCCCGCGTCGAACCCCTCTTCTCCCTCTCTCGTTTTTGCTCGCTAGCCTCGCTCCCAGCCATGGTCGTGAGCCCATCGCCGGCGTCCATGTCGTCGCCGGCGTTGCGGAGGACAAACCTCGCGTCCGAGCTCGCGTACATGCTCCTGGCGTCGTTACGAACCCAAAACGCACCTCAGCTAGCTCCCTTTCGTGCTGCACCGCCGCGCCCGCGCAAGCCCGACCTGCTGCCGCCGCTGAACCACGTCGCCGGCCACTTTCCGGCCACCCCAGCACACACCGTCGCCTCCACTAGATGCGCATGAGCCCCAGCTCGCCGTAGAGCTCAACCGCGGCTCAAACCGCGGCCTGTAGGCAAAATCCGAGCACCGCCGCCGCGTTTGGCCTCGCCGGCGTCGAGCCATCGGCGAGATTAGCCCGTTTGACCTACGGTTTGACTCCCCTGGGTCAATGACACGTGGGGCCAGCCTTTGACTAGTATTAGTTTAGGGTTTTAGTTAAGTTTTAATTGCTGTCACTAGCTTAAGTAGACAATGACAGGTGGGCCCAGTGCCCTGCTAATTTTAGATTAGTGCTAATTTGCAATTAGTTAACCCTTTGACTCACTGACATGTGGGCCCCGCCCGGCTAACTAAACTTGGTTAGTGCTAAGTAAGTTAGTTTAGTCAGTTGTGTCACTGACCAGTGGGCCCCACTGGTCAGGTTTGACCTGGACCAGCCTCTGTTGACTGCTGACATCACAGTGACGTCATGCTGACGCAATAAGTGTTTTCTGGAATTTTAAATAAATCAGAAATGATTTATTTATTTCAGAAAATATTCCAAACTTCTAAAAATCATATAAAATCAACCGTAGCTCAAATGAAAATAATTTATATATGAAAAATGATCAGAAAAATATAAGGAATCTGTTTATGGCATTTTCATGCATGTTTGAACAAGTTAAACCTGCTGATCAGGTCAAATCAATTAAATGGCATATAAATAATCACATATGGAGTTTGAATTTGAACCTTTGGTTCAAACCAACTTCATTTAACATGGTTGCTAGTTGCATTAGCTCAATCAACAGCATATTGCCATGTCATGATCATGCATCATATTGTCGCATTGCATAGATTGTGTTTTCTCTGTGTTGCTGGTTTTTGTCCCCTCTCGATAGACGTGGTTCCGACGATGTGATCGATGACATCGATGAAGACCCAATGTTATCTTCAGAAGTGCCAGGCAAGCAAAACCCCATTGAGCATTCTGATACAATCCCACACTCTCGCTCTTGCTCTCTTTACTGCATTAGGACAACAACGCTTCAACTGTTACCTGCTACGGTAGTTGAACCCCTTTCCACTGCATGACCTGTCATTGCCACAGTAAATAGTTGAAACCCACTAGCATGAGTAGGAGTTGTTTGAGCCATGTTGTGCCTACTCATTCATGCTTTCTGGTTATGCCTGCTATTGCTTAGAGTTGTGTCGGGTCTGATTCATCGGGGATGAATTGGAATGGTGATGAACTTGTCCTAATGTGTGTGAGCTAAGTGTGTGAACACGATTTGGTAAAGGTAGCGATGAGAGGCCATGTAGGACTACATGGTGGGTTGTCTCATTGCAGCCGTCCTCTGGAACTGAATTATGTGTTGGTTGATCCATGACCAGTTACTACCATGCATTGGGCCCGAAACCAATGGACCCTCTCGACTTATTAACTACCCTTGTCCTCTGTCCAGGAGTTGCAACTAGTTTCTGGTGTTTGTAGTTTACTGGAGGTCGTGCGCAGCGCGGACCCTCGGGGTGGGCTGTGACGCGGCAGGTACGTGGCCGGGTGTACCGAGCACCCGTTTGGTGACTCGGGAACCCTGTACACATGGTTTGGGGCCGTGAGCGACACCCCGGCCGGATCTCCCCACGGATGGAACCCAAATAGGCGATAAACCTAGACCAGGGACTTGTGTGGTTAGTCAGGTCGTGGCCTGTTTGAATAGCCGTGTCCGCGGAAATGGACTACTGGGTTACCTGTACAGTTCATAGACAAGTAAAAGTGGATACTCTAAAACACGCAAGATAAGCGTGAGTGCTATGGATGGCCTTCTCTTAGGGAGACGGAACCGGATCCATAGTCGTGTATTGGTTGGTGAATATGTGGACTCGTGTGCGCCACCTCAAAAGAGTTACTTGCAGTCGTAGTTTAGGATAGCCACCGAGTCAAAGCTGGCTTGCTGCAGTCAAACTCCACCACCCCTTTGTTGATACTGATGCATATGTAGCTAGTTCTGATGTAAGTCTTGCTGAGTACCTTTGTACTCATGTTTGCTTAATTTATGTTTTTGCAGAGAGACTTCGGTCTCGCTAGTGATTCCGCATGGACTTCGACGTTTAGCTTGTTACCTCAGCTACGATCTTGTACCCTTGGGAGGGTCTTGTAGATAGTCAGGCTTCTCAGCCTTTTTCATTTGTAGTTGTCTGTACTCAGACATGTTATGCTTCCGTTGCCTGTATGCTCTGTATGTTGGGTCATGTGACCTCTGTTTGTAATAAATGCTATGATGGCTCTTCTGGGCCTTTATCTATATGAGTTGTTGAGTTATGTTGTGATGCCATGTTGTACAACACATACGTGCATGTTATGCGTACGTGTAATGTGTATTGCTATGTGTGGGATCCGACACCTAGTTATTTACCCTTGGTAGCCTATCTTACAGAGAAATGTCTCCTAGTGCTTCCACTGAGCCTTGGTAGCTTGCTACTGCTCCGGAACACTTAGGCTGGCCGGCATGTGTCCTTCTTCGTTCCTGTGTCTGTCCCTTAGGGGAAATGTCACGCGTTGTTCCTTTAAGTCCTTGTAGCTTGCTACGACTTGGGTTCATACGTTGATGACCGACACGTTCGTTGCTGGGTCATGTATGCCTGTCTTTGTAATTTAGCGCCACTTTTGGTTTATAACTAGTCATGTCGGCCCGGGTCTCTGTCATATGGATGCTAGCGACACTATCATATACGTGTGCCAAAATGTGCAAACGGTCCCGGGCCAGGTAAGGTGGCACCCGTGGGGATACCGTGCGTGAGGCCGCAAAGTGATATGATGTGTTAGAGGTTAGACCTGTGTGACTTAGGATCGGGGTCCTAACAACAATGTATGTTGTTATGCGGTTTGACCGATAAAGTTCTTCGTAGAATATGTAGGAGCCAATATGAGCATCCAGGTTCCTATATTGGTTATTGACCATAGATATGTCTCGGTCATGGCTGCATAGTTCTCGAACCTGTAGGGTCCGCATGCTTAACGTTTGATGATGATTTGTACTATGAGCCCCGGATGAGATCACGGACATGACGAACAGTCTCGAAATGGTCGAGACGTAAAGATTGATATATTGGAAGGCTATATTGGGACATCGGAAAGGTTCCGAGTGATTCATGTATTTTTCGGAATACCGGAGAGTTACGAGAATTTGTATTGGGCCTTAATGGGCCATACGGGAATGGAGAGAAAGGCCTCAAGGGTGGTCGTTCCCCTTCCCCATGGACTGGTCTGAATTGGACTAGGGAAAGGGCGCCCCCTTCCTTCCTTCTCCTTCTCCCTTCCCCTTTTCCTATTCCATGTGGGAGGAGGAATCCTACTAGGACTAGGGAGTCCTAGTAGGACTCCACACTTTGGTGCGCCCTATGAGGGCCGGCCTCCTCCTCCCTCCATCCTTTATAAACGTGGCCAGGGGGCAACCCCATGGACACACAAGTTGATTTTAGCCATGTGCAGTGCCCCTCTCCACAGAAACACACCCCGGTCATATCGTTGCAGTGCTTAGGCGAAGCCCTGCGCCGCTAGCTTCATCATCACCGTCACCATGCCGTCGTGCTGACGAAACCCTCCCGTGATGCTCAACTGGATCAAGAGCTCGTGGGACACCATCGAGCTGAACGTGTGCTCAACGAGGAGGTGTCGTACGTTCGGTGCTTGGAACGATTGGATCGCGAAGACGTTCGACTACATCAACCGCGTCACTAGACGTTTCCGCTTTCGGTCTACGAGGGTACGTGGACACACTCTCCCCGCTCGTTGCTATGCTTCTCCTAGATAGATCTTGCATGATCGTAGATTTTTTTTGAAATACTACGTTCCCCAACAGTGGCATCAGAGTCAGGTCTATGCGTAGATGATATGCACGAGTAGAACACAATGAGTTGTGGGCGATAATAGTCATACTGCTTACCAGCATGTCATACTTTGATTCGGCGATATTGTGAGATGAAGCGGCCCGGACCGACATTACGCGTACGCTTACGCGAGACTGGTTTCACCGTTACCAGCACTTGTTGCTTAAAAGGTGACCGGCGGGTGTCTGTCTCTCTCACTTTAGTTGAATCAAGTGTGGCTGCGCCCGGTCCTTGTGAAGGTTAAAACAACAAATACTTGACGAAAAATCGTTGTGGTTATTGTATGCGTAGGTAAGAACGGTTCTTGCTAAGCCCGTAGTAGCCACGTAAAACTTGCAACAACAAAGTAGAGGACGTCTAACTTGTTTTTGCAGGGCATGTTGTGATGTGATATGGTCAAGACGTGATGAGTTATACGTTATTGTGTGAGATGATCATGTTTTGTAAAGTTATCGGCAACCGGCAGGAGCCTTATGGTTGTGTCTTTATTGTATGAATTGCGAAGGCCATGTAATTGCTTTACTTTATCACTATGAGTTAGCGATAGTAGTAGTAGCAATAGTTGGTGAGACGACCACGACGCTACGATGAAGATCATGGTGTCTAGCTGGTGACGATGGAGATCATGACGATGCTTTGGAGATGGAGATCAAAAGCACAAGATGATGATGGTCATATCATGTCACATATTTTGATTGCATGTGATGGTTATCTTATTATGCTTCTTATTTTGCTTAGTACGGCGGTAGCATTATAAGATGATCTCTTACAAAATTTCAAGGTAGAAGTGTTCTCCCTGAGTATGCACCATTGCGAAAGTTCGTCGTGCCGAGACACCACGTGATGATCGGGTGTGATAAGCTCTACGTTCAAATACTACGAGTGTAAGACAGTTTTGCACATGCAGAATACTCGGTTTAAACTTGACGAGCCTAGCATGTATAGACATGGCCTCGTAACACTGGAGACCGAAAGGTTGAGCGTGAATCATATAGTAGATATGATCAACATAAGATGTTCACCATTGAAAACTACTCCATCTCACGTGATGATCGGACATGGTTTAGTTGATTTGGATCACGTGATCATTTAGATGACTAGAGGGATGTCTATCTAAGTGAGAGTTCTTTAGTAATATTATTAATTGAACTTTAATTTATCATAAACTTAGTCCTGGTAGTATTAGCATATCTATGTTGTAGATCAATAGCTCGCGATGCAGCCCCCCGTTTATTTTTATATGTTCATAGAGAAATATAAGTTGAAAGATGATAGTAGCAATAGTGCGGACTTGTTCCGTGATCTGAGGATTTTCCTCATTGCCGCACAGAAGTATTATGTCCTTGATGCACCGCTAGGTGATAGATCTATTGCAGGAGCAGATGCAAACGTTATGAATGTTTGGCAAAGCTCAATATGATGTCTACTTAATAGTTTAGTGCACCATGCTTTACGGCTTAGAACCGGGACTTCAAAAACGTTTTGAACGGCACGGAGCATATAAGATGTTCCAAGAGTTGAAATTAGTATTTCATACTCATGCCCGGGTCGAGAGGTATGAGACCTCTGATAGTACTTTGCCTACAAGATGGAGAAGAATAGCTCAACCAGTGAGCAAGTGCTCAAATTGTCTGGGTACTACAATTGCTTGAATCAAGTGGGAGTTAATCTTCTAGATAAGATAGTAATTGACAAAGTTCTCTAGTCACTATCACCAAGTTAGTAGAACTTCGTGATGAACTATAATATGCAAGGGATGACAAAAGTAATTCCCGAGATCTTCGCGATGCTGAAATCGGCGAAGGTAGAAATCAAGAAAGGGCATCAAGTGTTGATGGTTAACAAGACCACTTGTTTCAAGTAAAGGGCAAAGGGATAGAAGGGGAACTTCAAGAAGAATGACAAGCAAGTTGTCACTCCCGTGAAGAAACCCAAAGCTAAACTCAAGCCTGAAACTAAGTGCTTCTACTGCAAAGGAAATGGTCACTGAAAGTGGAACTGCCCTAGATACTTGGTGGATAAAAATGATGGCAAAGTGAACAAAGGTATATTTGATATACAGATTATTGATGTGTACTTTA
The DNA here is from genome assembly GCA_902687465.1 of Secale cereale. NCBI lineage: Eukaryota > Viridiplantae > Streptophyta > Magnoliopsida > Poales > Poaceae > Secale > Secale cereale. The sequence continues at coordinate 897,703,813 of LR738710.1, forward strand.
CTAGTGTTCATAGCAACCCTTGGGTATTTGATACAGGTTCAGTTGCTAAAATTAGTAACTCGAAACGAGAGTTGCAGAATGAACAAAGAGCGGGAGACATCGATATAGCACTATGGGTGGAATAGAGTGGTGGTTGTGGAGAAGACAAAAAGGAGGAAGATAGTCCCACATTGACTAGGCGTATCAATGGGCTATGGAGATGCCCATCAATAGATATCAATGTGAGTGACTGATGGCTTCTCGCCCCTCGTTGGTTACCCCAAGTGGAAGGTTTGAGATGCAGTGTAGCGGTAGTTTTCCCTTGGAAAAGATACCGAGGATCGAATTCCCCTGAGACTCCAAGGTTCAACAAGAAGGTGTCAACTACTAACGGCGCCAGATACTTAGCAATCAACTTGGACCTGCACACAGATACAAATAACTTTGCTCCCAACGAGTACAGAGAGGTTGTCAATCCCTCCGGCCTTGTCGTTTACAAAGGATCAAACGCAAGAGATAATAGTGATAGGTATTACTGCAACTAGTAAGTAAAAACAGAAAGTAAATAGCGGATGTGATCAGTGATGGTAATATGGACCGGGGTCCCATGATGTTCACTAGTGATGTCTCTCTCCCAAAAGACGATAGAACAACTATGTGAGGTAAACGAATTACAGCTGGGCAATTGACAGGATTATGTGCGCAAACCAATGCTAACTATGCTACAAGAAAGGTTGAGGCTCAAAAGCATGGGCGGTACGCCAAGGTAAGTAGACCGAAATCCATCTGCATCTACTACTAATCATCCACCTTTAGATATCTATCCAGAACATCTCGCTGGTATTAAGTTGCGAGTCCCACCCATAGTGTAAACTCAAAGCAACAGACAACTGCATTAAAAGAACTTTGCGTAAAGTAAACAATCCTTGCACCCGCGAGTACAAGCACCGTTGTTTTCCCCCTTGTGGCAACAGCACATCCCCTAGACTCATGTTTCTGTCACTCAAGCTAGTCATCGAGGGGCATGAACCCACAATCAAGCATAACATTCCCTCTTGGAGTTACTACCTACTACTTGGCCAAAGCAATAAACAGCAACGGAGAACATGCAAGAATTACTCAAGAACATAAATATAAAAGAGGTAAATCAAATATATTACTCACACACAATCTGAACATAATCTCACAATCCATCGGATCCCAGCAAACTCAACATAGCAACAGCATAAGGATTACATATGTGCCTCGATCATGAAGGGCAGCTCACGAGGTGTAATTAGTGAAGCACAAAGAGGGGAGGAGAACATCACATAGCTACTGGTCATGGACCCATGGTCCAAGGGAGACTACTCACAACTCATCCGGGAGGCGTCCATGGTGGTGGAGAGGCTCCCGGTGGTGGTTCTCCCCTCTGGCAGGGTGCCGGGAAGAGTTCTCCTGGTGCTCCCGATCTTGGAAGCGCGGCGGCGGCGGAACAGAGATGAGATCGCGAAAAAGGGTTCCGTCCTCGAGGGTTTCGGGACGCGGTGTAAATATATGCCAAAGGGGGGCATCAGCGGAGACCTGGGGGGCCCAGGCGCCCCCCCAGCGTGGCCAGGAGGGGGGCCGCGCCACCAGGGTGCCTGGAGCCCTGGTGGCCCCCCTCCGGCCCTACTTTGGCCGCAAGGAAGCTTCCGGAACGCTGATTTTTTTTATAATTTTTCCGGGATTTTTCTGGCAGTTTACGTAATGGGAAAACCTGAAATACAAAAAAAGCAGAAAACAGAAACTGGCACTGGGGTGCACTGAGTTAATAGGTTAGTCCAAATATGATCAAAGTGTATGGAAGTGTATAAATATCATAGCAATATCACACAAAAGAGACATGGAGCAAGCAGAAATTACAGATACGTTTTGGACGTATCAGTGACACTAGTAGAAAACAGGACTATGGTCCAGGCTTGTCCAGCCCATTAGCCCCGGTTCAATCTAGAACCGGGTCCAATGGGGGCACTGGACCCGGTTCGTGAGCCCAGGGGGCAGGTCGGGCCACGTGGGCCATTGGTCCCGGTTCGTCTGGACCTTTTGGTCCCGGTTGGTGCGACGAACCGGGACCAATGGGTCTTGCCCCTGGCCCACCACCATTGGTCCTGGTTGGTGGCATGAACCGGGACCAAAGGCACCCCTTTAGCCCCAGTTTGTAGCACCAACCGGGACCAATGAGGTGCCTATATATACCCCCTCGCTCAAGAGCAGAGCACACTGCTCTGTTTTTTTCTGGCCGAGGGGGAGAGGGGTTAGTGGTGGTCTAGCTCACCTCCTATGCACATAACGTGTTCGATGGAATGCCCGAGCCACACTAGTTAAACTTTTCTCCTCTCGAAGCTCTATTTTCTCAGAGATTTGTCTAGGTTTAGCGGTCCATCATGTCCCGTCCCCGTCTTCGCCGCCGTCGATCGCCCCCGCCGATCTCGTCACCGGCACCACCGCGGTGAGCCTCTTGTTATGTCCATGCTTTTCTTACTTTTATTATTGCTTGTTATTATCGCTTTAGATAGATATTTGTCTAATTTTCTTACGTTTATTATTGCTTGTTATTATATAGTGCGATGGTTTTGATATCCGCCCACGTGGGCCCTCGTCCTGTCTACGATTCGGATGTGGTATATTATCTTTAATTTATAACTATTTGTTTTAGTGTTTATGATAGTTATGCCGACCAACCTAACATGAATAGATGTTTTATTATGTTTAGGAGGTAGTTGAACCGGAAATTCCAACCGACCCTCTTGTGGAGAGGTTAAATTTAGTTGAAGAGGAAAACATTTCCTTAAAGAAAAAATTGGAAAAAATGGAGGAGGAGAAGATGGAATTGGAGTTGCATGTTGCGGAAGTCATCGATGATCACAAGATCAAGATGAACCCTATTGTCGAGAGGTTAAATTTAGTTGAAGAAGAAAACAAATTCTTGAAGGGAAAAATATAAAAAATTGAGGACGAGAAGATGATATTGGAGTTGCTGTCATCGATGATCACAAGATCAAGATGGATGCAATGCGGTTGAAGATTAGAAAGATTAGAAAATATGCCATTCATACCGAGGCTTGGTATCATTATGCCGTTGGATCAATTGTTACCTTGGTTGCGATTATGATCGCATTTGTTTTCACATTGAAATGTTTTACGTAGTTTCGATGTGTATGGAGAGCTATATGTTGTTAGATGAGAACTATATATGTATGTACTTTGGTTTGAATGTGATGATGAACTTTTATTAATTTGGTCACTTAATTATCTATTTATGATGTTTTGTAATGGTTTTTGACACACTTAATTATATATAATGCACGCAGATGAACCGGCAATGGATGTCCGGTGACAGACACACCTCCGGGTACATTAAGGGCGTGCATGAGTTTCTAAATGCGGCTGAGGCAAACAAGCAGAATGGTTTTATGTGTTGTCCATGCACTAAATGTGGGAATACGATGTCTTACTCTAACCGGAAAATCCTTCACTCCCACCTGCTTTACAAGGGTTTCATGCATACTATAATGTTTGGATGACGCACGGCCAAATAGGGGTTATGATGGAAGACGGCGAAGAAGAAGAGTACGATGACAACTATGTGCCCCCTGAATACGGTGATGCTGCAATGGGGGGAGCTGGTGAAGATCAAGAGGAACCAGACGATGAGCCCAATGATGCTGCAACGGGTGAAGCTGCTGAAGATCAAGAGGAACCAAATGATGATCTCCGCCGGGTCATTGTCGATGCAAGGACACAATGCGAAAGTCAAAAGGAGAAGCTGAAGTTCAATCGCATGTTAGAGGATCACAAAAAAGGGTTGTACCCCAATTGCGAAGATGGCAACACAAAGCTCGGTACCGTACTGGAATTGCTGCAGTGGAAGGCAGAGAATGCTGTGGCTGACAAAGGATTTGAAAAGCTACTGAAAATATTGAAGAAGAAGCTTCCGAAGGATAACGAATTGCCTGACAGTACATACGCAACAAAGAAGGCCGTATGCCCTCTAGGATTGGAGGTGCAGAAGATACATGCATGCCCTAATGACTGCATCCTCTACCGCGGTGCATACAAGGATCTGAACGCATGCCCGGTATGCGGTGCATTGCGGTATAAGATGAGACGAGATGACCCTGGTGATGTTGATAGCGAGCCCGCCAGGAAGAGGGTTCCTGCGAAGGTGATGTGGTATGCTCCTATAATACCATAGTTTAAACGTTTGTTTAGAAACAGAGAGCATGCCAAGTTGATGCGATGGCACAGTGATGACCGTAAGAAAGACGGGAAGTTGAGAGCACCCGCTGACGGGTCACAGTGGAGAAAAATCGAGAGAAAGTACTGGAAGGAGTTTGCAAAGGACCCAAGGAACGTATGGTTAGCTTTAAGCGCGGATGGCATTAATCCTTTCGGGGAGCAGAGCAGCAATCACAGCACCTGGCCCGTGACTCTATGCATGTATAACCTTCCTCCTTGGATGTGCATGAAGCGGAAGTTCATTATGATGCCAGTTCTCATCTAAGGCCCTAAGCAACCCGGCAACGACATTGATGTGTACCTAAGGCCATTAGTTGAAGAACTTTTACAGCTGTGGAATGGAAACGGTGTATGTGCGTGGGATGAGCACAGACAGGAGGAATTTGACCTAAAGGCGTTGCTGTTCGTGACCATCAACGATTGGCCCGCTCTCAGTAACCTTTCAGGATAGACAAACAAAGGATACCACGCATGCACGCACTGTTCGTGACCATCAACTGCTTCCGGTTGCATTGAGGGGGCTTCTACTGGAAAACGTCTGATTGGCCATTGTGAAGCTATGTGCATTCCTCAATGCAATCTCTCAGAAGGTGATCGATCCAGAAATCGTACCAAGGCTAAGGAGTGATGTGGCGCAATGTCTTGTCAGTTTCGAGTTGGTGTTCCCACCATCCTTCTTCAATATCATGACACACGTCCTAGTTCATCTAGTCGATGAGATTGTCATTCTAGGGCCCGTATTTCTACACAATATGTTCCCCTTTGAGAGGTTCATGGGAGTCCTAAAGAAATATGTCCATAACCGCGCAAGGCCAGAAGGAAGCATCTCCATGGGCCATCAAACAGAGGATATCATCGGGTTTTGTGTTGACTTCATTCCTGGCCTTAATAAGATAGGTCTCCCTAAATCGCGGTACGAGGGGAGACTGACTGGAAAAGGCACGCTTGGAAGGGACTCAATAATATGCAGGGACGGATATTCTTGGTCTCAAGCACACTACACAGTTCTACAGAACTCTACATTAGTGACTCCGTATGTCGATGAACACAAGAACAGTCTGCGCTCCAAACACCCGGAGCAGTGCGACGACTGGATTACATGTGAACACATCAGGACTTTCAGCAGTTGGTTGGAAACACGTCTCAGAGGTGACAACACTGTTTGTGATGAGTTGTACTTGTTGTCCAGGGGACCATCTTCGACTGTATTGATTTACAAAGGATACAAGATAAATGGGAATACATTTTACACGATTGTCCAAGATCAAAAGAGCACCAACCAAAACAGCGGTGTCCGCTTTGATGCAACAACCGAGAGGGGAAAGGACACATATTATGGTTACATAGTGGACATATGGGAACTTGACTACGATCATGATTTTAAGGTCCCTTTGTTTAAGTGCAAATGGGTCAATCTGTCAGGAGGCGGGATACAGGTAGACCCACAGTACGGAATGACAACAGTGGATCTGAAAAATCTTGGATACACTGACGAACCGTTCGTCCTAGCCAATGATGTGGCACAGGTTATCTATGTGAAGGACATGTCTACCAGACCGAGAAAAAGAAAAGATAAGGAAGCGAATACATCATACGATGAGCCAAAGCGCCACATAGTTCTTTCAGGAAAAAGGGACATCCTGGGAGTGGAGGGCAAGACAGACATATCCGAAGATTATGATGATACCATGCCAACTTTGTAACAGACGAGTATGATACCATTGTCCATTTGTACTATTCAAATTTCAATACTACTTGCACTAACAGAAAGTTTGTAATTGATTTTACCTGAAAGAATTAAAAAATAAAGCAAAAATAAAAGAAAATAAATAATGCAGAAAACAAAAAAAACTTGCAAAAAAATAAAAATAGCAACAATAAGTATTTCATTGTAAGTAGAAACAAAATAAAATAAATAAAGCAACAAAGAAAACAAATAATTTCAAATTTAAACTATTCAAATTTGAATACTACTTGCACTAACAGAAAGTTTGTAATTGGTTTTACCAGAAAGAATTAAAAAATAAAGCAAAAAACAAAAGAAAATAAATAATGCAGAAAACAAAACAAAAAAACTTGCAAAAAATAAAAATAGCAACAATAAGTATTTTGTTGTAAGTAGAAACAAAATAAAATAAATAAAGCAACATAGAAAGTTTATAATTTTTGTGACCTAAAAGAAAAAAGAAATAACTAAAAAACTATAAGTATTTAGGTCTAAGTAGAAATGAAAAAATAAATAGAAAAAAAGCCACATACTGGGCCAGCACGGCCTGAATACGACTAGCCCAACCATGGTCCAGGATTCAGGCCCGCAGCAGGCCCAGTAGGCCCACATGCATTGTAGTGTCCAATTAGGCCCGTAAGCCTGCATTTCAGAGGAGTTCGAGAGGAAAGAGGCAGCGCAGCTTATAAACAGGTGCTGGCCGCTCTCAACTAGCGAGGTGGGACTAAACTCCCACCGCAGCGCCAGCGCAAGGCCATTGGTCCCGGTTGGTGCCACCAACCGGGACCAAATGCCCCTCCTTCCCGCCCTTTGAGCTGCTGAAAAGGGACCTTTAGTCCTGGTTGGAGGCACCAACTGGGACTAAAGGGGGGTATTAGTCCCGGTTTGTGGCACCAACCGGGACTAATACGCCTCCTATATAAACTACCACTTGTGAAAATTTCGTTCAGTTCTTCTTCCCCGCCCCGACGCCTCCTCACATCGAGCTCATCGTCGCCCCGGCCGTCGCCCCGTCGCCCCGCCCCGCGCCGTCGCGCCGCCCCGCCCCGCGCCGTCGCGATGTGAGGAGATTTTTTTGTGTGTATATGTTTATTTGTATATGTTTATTTGTATGTGTTTATTTGTATATAGTTGTTGTATGTGATGTATAGTTGATGTATGTGATATATAGTTGTTGTATATGTTTATGTGTATATATAGTTGCTGTATATATATTTTGTATGTGTATATTTTTTTTTAATTTTTCTTAGGAATTTGCTAAATATATATGTTAAAAATGTTTTTTTTCATAGAATGTTTTTTGGTTATATATAGAAAGTTACAATTCTGATGTATAGTTGCTGTATGTGATGTGTATGTGATGTATATGTGTATGTGGCTATATAATTTTCTGTTTATATATGCTAAATATATATAGAAAGTTTTATATATGCAAAAGTTACAAATTTAGAAAAAGAAGGATAGGAAAGAAGAAAATAAGAAAGAGGAAAGAAAGAAGAAGAGGAGAGGAAGAAGAGGAGAAATAAATAAAAAGAAGAAAAAAGAAGAAAAAAAAGAGGAGAATAAGAAAGGAATAGAGGAGAAGAAGAGAAATTTTCTCTTCTTCTCCTCTATTCCTTTCTTCTTCTCCTTTTTTTTTCTTTTTTTTCTTCGATCTTCTCCTCTAGCGGTTCCTTTTTTTCTTCTTCTTCCTCTTTTTTTTATCGGATATGTCGTTGTCGATATACACCCTCCCCGATAACTTCGACATTAGGGGGGGGGGTCGAGGGTCGTCGAGGGACCAAGGGTCGTCAAGGGTCGAGAGATCGCCGAGGGGTCAAGAGACCGAGGGTCGTCAAGGGTCGAGAGATCGCCTAATGATGAAATATTGGTTTGTTGAATCCTTTGACACTAGACAAAATGTGACATGAGGGGGTCTAGGGTTGTGGATCGCCGAGCAGTCGAGGGTCGAGGGGTCGAGAGGTTGTCTAGCTAGTGTCAAAGTATTGAAGAAATCCAGGACTTCATCATTTGCCAGAAGTAACCGGGGCATGTTGGTACGAAGTTCTGCGAAGTTGTTCTGGAACGAAGTTCCTGATAGGATAATCCGTCTTTTGTTACGAATTATCCTATCTGGGACTCCGTTCCAAAATAACTTTGGAGAGCTTTGTACCATCATGCGACTGTTACTTTCGCCTAATGATGAAGTATTG
>LR738710.1:897717105-897737270 GCA_902687465.1 Secale cereale
AACCCCCCCTCCCCTTTCAAAAAAAAAACAAAAACCACAGCCACAGAAATGCTGACGCGTGGATGCCTTTTGGTCCCGCTTGCTGCCACCAACCGAGACCCAAGCCCCTCCTGTCTGGGCTCGGCGCACAGGCCACGTGGACACCCATCTGCCCGGGTTTTTGATCGAACCGGGACTAAAGGGTCGGAGCATTAGTACCGATACTTTTGTCCCGGTTCAAGAACCGGGGCTAAAGGCCCTAACAAACCGGGTCTGATCTCCCTTTATCTACTAGTGTGAGTAGGGATTGCCATGCAACGGATGCACTAGAGCTAAAAATGTATGAAAGCTCAACAAAAGAAACTAAGTGGTTGTGCATCCAACTTGCTTGCTCACGAAGACCTAGGGCATTTGAGGAAGCCCATCGTTGGAATATACTAGCCAAGTTCTATAATGAAAATTCCCACTAGTATATGAAAGTGACTAAACATGAGACTCTCTATCATGAAGAACATGGTGCTACTTTGAAGCACAAGTGTGGAAAAAGATAGTATCATTGTCCCTTTTTCTTTTCTTTTTTTTTAATTTTTTTGCCTTTCTTTTTCTTGGCCTTTCCTTCTTTTTTTTTCTTTTTTTCTTTGGGACAATGCTCTAATAATGATGATCATCACACTTATATTGATTTACAACTCGATATTACAACTTGATACTAGAACAAAGTATGAATCTACATGAATGCCTCCGGTGGTGTACCGGGATGTGCAATGAATCAAGAGTGACATGTATGAAAAATTATGCATGATGGGTTTGCCATAAATACGATGTCAACTACATGATCATGCATGGCAATATGACAATATGAAGTGTGTCATATGAACGGAAACAGTGGAAAGTTGCATGGCAATATATCTCGGAATGGCTATGGAAATGCCATGATAGGTAGGTATGTGGCTGTTTTGAGGAAGGTATATAGTGGGTGTATGGTACCGGCGAAATTTGCGCGGTACTAGAGAGGCTAGCAATGGTGAAAGGGTGAGAGTGCGTATAATCCATGGACTCATCATTAGTCATAAAGAACTCATATACTTATTGCAAAAATTTACGAGTCATCAAAACAAAGCAATCAACGCATGCTACTAGGGGGAGGTTGGTAGGAGTTAACCATCACGCGCCCCCGACCTCCACATAAAGGATGCCACTCTACTAATACCGCATGCTCTAACTTCGTCACATAGCGGTTCACCATACGTGCATGCTAGGGGAATCACAAACTTTAACACAAGTATTTCTCAATTTCATAATAACTCCACTAGCATGACTTTAATATCACTATCCCCATATCTCAAAACAATCATCAAGTATCAAACTTCTCATCATATTCAATGCACTTTGTATGAAAGTTTTTACTATATTCATCTTGGATGCCTATCACATTAGGACTAGTTTTATAACAAAAGAACATTACCGTGCTGTTCTAAAAGACTCTCAAAAGGATATAAGTGAAGTGTGAGAGATCAACAATTTATACAAAATAAAATCACCACCGTGCTCTAAAAGATATAAGTGAAGCACTAGAGCAAAACTATTTAGCTCAAAAGATATAAGTGAAGACATAGAGTGTTCTAACAAATTCTAGGCCATATTTATCTCTCTCAAAAAGGTGTGTCCAGCAAGGATGATTGTGGCAAACTAACAAGCAAAGACTCAAATCATACATGACGCTCCAAGTAAAACACATATCATGTGGTGAATAAAAATATAGTCCCGAGTATAGTTACCGATAGATGAAGACGAAAGAGGGGATGCTTTCCCGGGCCATCCCCAAGCTTAGGCTTTTGGTTGTCCTTGAATTTTACCTTGGGGTGCCTTGGGCATCCCCAAGCTTAGGCTCTTGTCACTCTTTGTTCCATAGTCCATCAAAGCAATACTCAAAACTTGAAAACTTCACAACACAAAACTTAGCCAAAAATCTCGTGAGCTCCGTTAGTATAAGAAAACAAATCACCACTCAAAGGTACTGTAATGAAATCATTCTTTGTTTATATTGATGTTAAACCTACTGTATTCCAACTTCTCTATGATTCATATCCTCCAATACTACTCATAGATTCAACAAAATAAGCAAACAACACACGAAAAACAAAATCTATCAAAAACAGAACTATCTGTAGTAATCTGTAACTTTCGCATACTTCTGTAACTCCAAAAAATTGAAATAAATTGGTAAACGTGAGGAATTTGTCTATTAATCATCTGCAAAAAGAATCAATTAAATAGCATTCTCCAGTAAAATCTGGTGACTATTCTAGTGAGCGCTAACGTTTCTGTTTTTTACAACGAGATCATATAAACTTCACACAAGTCTTCCCAAAGGTTCTACTTGGCACAAACACTAACTAAAACAAAAAACCACATCTAAACAGAAGCTAGATGCAATATTTATTCCTAAACGGAAGCAAAAATAAAGAAAATAAAATTGGGTTGCCTCCCAACAAGCGCTGTCGTTTAACCTCCCTAGCTAGGCACGATACAAGGATAGATCTAGGTGTTGCCATCTTTGGAAGGCAATCCATAAGTGGCTCTCATAATAGATTCATATGGCAATTTAATTTTCTTTCTAGGAAAGTGTTCCATGCCTTTCCTTAATGGAAACTGGAATCTAATATTTCCTTCCTTCATATCAATAATTGCACCAATCATTCTAAGGAAAGGTCTACCAAGAATAATAAGACATGAAGGATTACAATCTATATCAAGAACAATGAAATCTACGGGAACGTAATTCCTATTGGCAACAATAAGAACATCATTAATCCTTCCCATAGGTTTCTTAATATTAGAATCCGCAAGATGCAAATTTAAAGAAGAATCATCAAGCTTATGGAAAACTAACAAATCACACAAAGCTTTTGGGATAGTGGAAACACTTGCACCCAAATCACACAAAGCAAAGCATTCATGATCTTTAATTTTATTTTTAATAGCAGGTTCCCACTCATCATAAAGCTTTGTACGGATAGAAACTTCTAATTCAAGTTTTTCTTCATAAGATTGCATCAAATCATCAACTATGTGTTTGGTAAAAGGTTTATTTTGACTATAAGCATACGGAGTATTTAGTACAGATTGCAACAAGGAAATACAACCAATCAAAGAGCAATTATCATAATTGAATCCCTTGAAATCCGAAGTAGTGGGTTCATCACTATGTAAAGTTTTAATCTCTTCAATCCCACTTTTAACAATTTTAGCATCAAGACCTAAAAACTCCAAATCATTGGGACGTCTTTTAATTAAAGTAGACTCATTTTCAGTCCCATCTTTATCAAGATTCATATTAGAAAACAATGATCTAATAGGAGACACATCAATAACTTTCAGATCTTCATCTTTATTTTCATGCTCTTCCGGTTTAGCAGCCATCTTATTAACTAAGGTGTACTGTTTATCCGAAATTTGGGCTATTAAGTTCTCAAGATGAGCAAACTGAGATTTCAAACCATAAAATTATTTAGACATATCATCAAGTTCTTTATTCATGTGCTCCATAAAGCTTTTCTATTCTTTAAGCTCGTTTCTGAAGAAATCATTGTGCTCAAATTGCACAGACATAAAATTTCTAACATTGTTTTCAATATCCTCCAACCTCTTGAGGTGAGGGTCAACATCGATAGAGTGAGCCATAGTGACAAGCAAGCAATCCAACACACAAGCAAACAAGAAGCAAGCGAACGGTAAACACACGGCAAAAAGAAGGGCAAATAAAATGGCAAGGATGAAGTGGGGGAGAGGAAAACGAGAGGCAAATAAATGTAATGCGAAGGATAAGGGTTTGTGATAGGTACTTGGTATATGACTTTTTGCGTAAGACTCCTCGGCAATGTCACCAGAAATTGTTCTTGCTACTTCTCGAGCTTGCGTTGTATTTCCTCGAAGAGGAAAGGGTGATGCAGCACAGTAGCTTATGTATTTCCCTCAGTTTTTGAGAACCAAGGTATCAATCCAGTAGGAGACCACGCGCAAGTCCCTCGCACCTGCGCAAACAAATAAGAACTTCGCAGCCAATGCGATAAGGGGTTGTCAATCCCTCTATGGTCACTTACGAAAGTGAGATCTGATAGATAGGATAGTTTGATATTTCTGGTATTTTTGGATATAAGAACAGAAAGTAAAAATAGCAAAGTAAAGTAGATTGTAGATTGATATGTTGAGAATAGACCCGGGGGGCATAGGTTTCACTAGTGGCTTCTGTCATGATAGCAGATTTCTACGGTGGGTGAACGAATTATTGTCGAGCAATTGATTGAAAAGCGAATAATTATGAGAATATCTAGGCATGATCATTATATATAGGCATCAAGTCCCTGACAAGTAGACTGAAACGATTCTGCATCTACTACTATTACTCCACACATCGACCGCTATCCAGCATGCATCTAGAGTATTATGTTCATAAGAACAGAGTAATGCTTTAAGCAAGATGACATGATGTAGAGGGATAAATTCAAGCAATATGATATAAACCCCATTTTTTATCCTCGATGGCAACAATACTATACGTGCCTTGCTGCCCCTGCTATCACTGGGAAAGGACACCGCAAGATTGAACCCAAAGCCAAGCACTTCCCCCATTGCAAAAACTATAGATCTAGTAGGCCAAACTAAACCGATAATTCGAAGAGACTTGCAAGCATGTTATAATCATACATAAAAGAATTCAGAAAAGAACCAAATATTTTCTCATAGATAGTCTTGATCATAAACCCACAATTCATCGGATCTCGACAAACACACCGCAAAAGGAGAGAAGAAGTCATCTAGGTACTAACTATGGACCTGAAGGTCTGTGGTAAACTACTCACAACTCATGGTGAGGCGATGATGTTGATGTAGAAGCACTCCGTGGAAGATCCCCCCTTCGGCGGAGCTCCGGAACATGCCCCAAGATGGGATCTCATGGGAACCGAAGGTTGCGGCGGTGGAATTAGGGTTTTCTCTGTTGCTTCGATGTTTTCAGGGTTCATGGGTATATATAGGAGGAAGGAGGGCATCGGGGGAGCAACATGGGGCCCACGAGGCAGGGGGGCGCGCCCAGGGGGAGGGGGCGCGCCCTCCACCCTCATGGACGCCACGTATCCCCTCTGCCTTAGTTCTCAAGTCTCCCGTGAAGATATCGTTCCAAAAATATCTCTCCCAAAGGTTTTATTCCGTTTGGACTCCGTTTGATATTCCTTTTCTGCGAAACCCTGAAATAGGCAAAAAACAGCAATTTGGACTGGGCCTTGGGTTAATAGGTTCGTCCAAAAATAATATAAAAGTGTATAATAAAGCCCATTAAACATCCAAAACATCATATATAATAGCATGGAACAATAAAAAATTATAGATACGTTGGAGATGTATCAAGGTCCAGCTTGGTGAAGAAGGCCGCTCCAGCCAGCTCGTCGAGCAATTCGTCCACGATGGGCAGGGGAAATTTCTTCTTGACCCTGGCGTCGTTGAGCCGGCGGTAGTCGATGCAAAATTGCCAGGTGACGTCCTTCTTCTTGACGAGCAGCACGGGCGCTGCGAACGGGCTCATACTGTGCTCAATGCACCTGACTGGAGCATCTCGTGGACTTGGCGTTCGATCTCATCTTTCTGCAGGGGCGAGTAGCGATACGGGCGCGAGTTCGTGGGGCGCGCGTCGTCCACCAGGGTGATTGCGTGATTGTAGCGGCGGTGAGGAGGCAGGCCCTTGGGTTCGGCGAACATGTCGTCGAAGTCCATCAGAACGCTCTGAACACTTGGTGGAATTTTGGTTGCAGGTGGCTCAAGTGCGCGGGGCAAATCCAGCACGGCCATGTACCAAATGTCGTTGCCGGCTTGCCATTTGCGCAATTGCTCTGGCTCGATCTCCTCCACCTGCTCGTGCTGCTTCGGTCAAACACCTTGCAGGGTGATCACGACACTGTGGTACTCGAAGGTCAGCGTCTTGTCGAGCCAGTGGCAACTCATGGGACTGAACTGCTCCAACCAGTCCATGCCCACCACGCCATCATAGGCGCCCAACTCTAGTTGACGCATGTCGGTGGTGAAGGTGTGGCCCTGAATCCACCAGTTCAGCCCTTGCACCATGCTGTTCCAGTTCATGCGCTCGCCGTTGGCCACACGGACCTCCACCGCGGGCAAGGGAACAGTTGGGGCGTGCCCGCGCTCGGAAAACGCCTTGGAGACGAAGTTGTGCATGCTTCCTGAGTCCACCAAAAGCAGCATGACCTGATTGCCGATGAGTGTGCCCAGACGAATGGTGCGCGGCGACTCGGTGCTGGCAACCGCATGGGTGGAGAGCACGCGTCACTCGGGCGCAGGGTCTTGATCAGCTGGTGCGTCGAGCAGGTCCAGGGCGTGCACCGCGTCGTCACTAAGCACTTCTCCATAGTCGCTGACCTGAATCGTAAGCAATTGAGTGGCCGGCTTGCATCGATGGTCGCGGGAGTAGCAGTCGTCGCATTTGAAGCAGAGTCCGTTGGCGCGGCGGTGCTCCCGCAGTTGTCGCTCGCGTGCCAGGTTGTCGTTGGGGGCGGCCGCGCAGCCTGGCCGTGGTGCCCCCACGGCTCGAGGAGGAAGCGGTAGCGGCGGCGGCGGCGGTGGTGGTGGTCGCCCTGCCGGAATGATCCGCGGTTGAGCACGTTGCGTGCCGGCCTCTTCTTCGATGATCCGGGCCAACACTGCTGCACGCGTGATGCTTGACGGCTCCTGGAGGCGAACTGCAGCCCGCAGATCATTGCGCAAGCCCAGCAGGAATTGGGTGATGAATAGCTTGGGGTTGAGCGACGCATTGAGGGCGAGCAAATGATACATGTGGGTCTCGAACGCGTCATGTACTCGGCGACGATGCCGGTTTGGCGAAGTTGCAGCAGCTTATGCATCTCCAGCTCGAATCCGTCTGGTGCGAATTCGACGATGATTGCCGTGGTGAACTCCTCCCACGTCGGCGAGCGATGTGTCTGTCGGTACGCCTGGTACCAGTGCGCGGCGTGGCCGTCGATGTAGAGCAACGCCGTGGTTACCCAGCTATGCGGAGGAACGTGATAGAGGTCGAAGTAGGTGATGCAGCGGCCGATCCAGAGGTCGGGCGCGTCGTCGTCGAAGTGCGGAAAGTCGTGCTTCGGTGGCCTGACTGTGTACTCATCGCGCTGCCCGGTGTGTGCGTCGCGGCCCGCCATAAATGCGTTCGTCTGCCCCACGCCCGCATACGGCAGGTTGCGCCGCGTGGGTAGCAGCGGTGGGCCGTTGTTGGCGAGGCGGACGGCTGGGCCTTGAGGATGAGATCCACGGGCGTGCTCCAGCGACGTAACCACAGAGCCTTGGGTGTCGCCGTCGTGGTGGTCGGCGGTGTTCAGTCGGTGGCCCTCTGCTACGGATGGCGAAGGTGGGATCTCGCGCTGCTGCTGCCGAACCTCATCGACGTCGGCTTGGGTGAGGTCCACCTGCTTGCGGATGTGCGCCAGATCCGCGGAGACTTGCGTGTTGAACGCGATCTGGGCCTCGCGCTGCTTGCCGCTCGCAAGCGTGGTCTCAAGAGCACCTGCAGCATGGTTTTGAGCTCTCCCGTGGATTCCGACATGGCGGTGATGATGTCGCGAGTCTGAGCAGAAGGTTTGCTGGGCGGCGCCGTCGCCCTCGCTCCAAATCAGGCCAACCCCGCTGGGGATTTCGAGCGGATCTCGCCGGAGCAAGACCACACCCGCAGCGGTGGATGTTACGGCTGGATCGAGAGGGTCTGAGGGGGGCAACGAAAATTTGGGTGGGCAAGACCTAGCTCTGATTACCAACTGTCTCGAACTCATCTTCTCAGAGTGGATCGAAGAGAGGAAGGGGATGAGATCGAGACTTGGGGAAGAGGATTCTTTCCAAGGGAGGAGGTACAGGTTAGGTGAGAAAGGTTCAGAGAATCATCACATACAATGCACCCACACCTACTGGCTCCAGCTGGCTAAATAGCCAGGCCACACTTGGCAACTTGCCTTACAGGTGGGTCCGTGCCAGCAGGCAGCGGAGCCCACCGAATCGTGCGTCCACCGCATCAGCTCCTGGTGATGCCGGTGTGACAGACAAGGGTGGAGGCGTCGTTGAACACCTGCATGCCGGACTTGTCGACCAGAGGCTGGTCGCGGTTGGCCACGCAATACACGGTGTCATTGGACACCGAGAACCATATGTCGAGGTACCTTTTAGTGGACACCCCAGGAGAGAAGAACCGCAGGGTGAAGGAGCCACCTGCCGAGACGAGCATGTCGCCATTGGAGTCGGTGAGGTTTTGGCCTTTCTGGAGCTTGTCAGCAGCGGGGGCCTGGATGGGGAGGAGCAAGATGCATGCCAAGAAGAGCAGCAGGAGGAGCTGACCGGGTGGCCTCATGATGAAGGTTCCCTTGCACTGTTCTTGCACAAAGCAGGGAAATGTTGGTCAGGGACTGCAGTTGTTTCGTAACTTGATCCGGCAACGTGCAGCCGAGTAATATAGCCAGTAATTGAATTAGATTTCGAAATATAAGCTCAAGCAAGTGGTTCTAGCTAGACATATTAGAGTACTGGATCAACGCGTCGCATGTGATCAACTATATGATTATCGCCAGCTTGCCATGATGCCACATACAAGCCGGCGACGTCCTAATTGTCAACGCAATACTTAACCCAAAAAAAGAGCTTTCTGATAGAGTATTATGAGTCGATGTAATGCCACATCGGTTCTAGTGGATTTGGAGCAGTTCTTTGTTAATCTAAGCATAATCACAATAGATAACTTTCTTCTTGCCACATTATGCCTGTGATCAACGGCTATTTTCCTTTTTCGTTTTTTGAGAATCATATGTATAACTTCTATGGGTATGCAATTTTGAAAACCATTGCTGGGACCAAGCTTACTTGTGTCCATGTCCTCCCTCTCGACAAGGGGAAAAAGGAAAAGGAAAATGAAAGCTTGTCGGTCCAAGTCTTTTCCCCCCTATGCAGGCGGCTAGAGTTTTCTGTCCTCCTACGATTCTCCTTGTCATGAGTGTGTTTCAGCTAAGTTTACCTCTCTTTGGTTGGTTCTTCCTTCCTTCTCTGTCTCTTTGTTCGAGCTGATCAAGGGGCTAGCTAGTCTAATCACCCGGCCATCACAGGTGATAGTTTAGGGCTATAGATCAGGCGTGGTTATGGTCGAGCTGAGATTTCGGGCCCTCAAATTGATCTTGATATCCATGATCCAGAGGTCAAATAGTTCCTACCATCATTGGTGGGATCAACAAACCTTATCTTGACCGACATTGAAATCCTCACGCCCACTAGTTATGTTGTACAAAAATGTATATTCAGTAAAAGCATAGGGTTGACCTTCTTTCATAAGATAATCACCACGCCATGGTGTAGATCCTCAGATTAAAGGGAATCACCCCCAAAAGAGGTGTAGACCATGTACTTATCAAAAACACACATGGAGGTAGTCCCCACCATATATGGTCCCCACTAAGGCCCCGTCTGAAAAGCCGGTTTTACATGTTATACCTGTGTAAATTACAGGCTTAGAAAAGAAATAGGCTCTGATAATAAAACGTTAAGGAGCACAGTGGATGATCTCTACATTTGTTGTGAATATTTCTTGCATGATTTTGGACTTCAGGAGTATCAGGATGGGCCATGCTCTTCTAGTTTCGTATCAGAAATTCATGTGCGAGAGCAGAAACGTCTTACCCTTCGAGGGGGACGTGGTACGTGTTTATACAGGGGATAGCGAGTCCCTGATACGCGTACAAGTTATTGGAGATACATGACTTGAGGAAGAAGAAGAATAGGAGATAAGGAGTTTAGTTACAACCGAATACTGGACTTAAACCAATCCTGCGGCTATCTATCTTATCTATCTCCTAGTACATATCTCGTTTGACACCCTCCCTTAATAACAACTTCATTAAGTTGAGATTATGCTTGAAGTCTTCGAAACTCCTTGTAGGCAACGCTTTTGTAAACCCATCTGCCACTTGATCCCGTGAATGAATGAAACGAATGTCCAAGAGTTTATCAGCAACTCTTTCTCTGACAAAATGAAAATCTATTTCAATGTGTTTTGTTCTGGCATGAAATACTGGGTTTGCAGACAAATAGGTGGCACCAAGGTTATCACACCATAAGCATGGAGCTTGAGAGCTTTTCACACCTAACTCCTTCAATATAGACTGTACCCATATGATTTCTGCTGTTGCATTGGCCAAGGCCTTGTATTCTACTTTAGTGCTAGACCTGGATACTGTGGCTTGTTTTCTGGCACACCGTGACATAAGAATGGGTCCAAAAAATAATGCAAAGCCACCAGTTGAGCGTCTGTCATCCAAACATCCTGCCCAATCTGAATCAGAAAAGCCACTAACAAGAGTAGAGGGTGACTTGCTGAAATTTAGACCAACATTCAAAGTATACTTAACATATCTGACAATGCGCTTGGCTGCAGTCAAGTGAACTGTAGTGGGTGCATGTAGGAACTGACATACTTTGTTGACAACAAAAGAAATGTTTGGCCTGGTCAATGTTAAGTATTGAAGTGCACCTACAAGACTTCTGTATTTTGTACTATCCTCTGGACTCAAAAGTGTTCCCTCTGTAAGAGATAATTTTTCTGTACTAGAGAGAGGAGTGGGTGTGGGTTTACAACCTTGCAAGCCTACCTTCCTTACCAAATCTGTTGCATATTTTTGTTGAGAGAGATGTAGCCCATCCTTGTGTTGATTTACCTCAATTCCTAGGAAGTAATGCAATTCTCCTAGATCCTTGAGAGCAAATTCAGCACCTAAATCCTTCAAGAGTCCTGATATTGCCTCATCAGATGAGCTTGTGACAATAATATCATCAACATATATATAAGAACAAACATGGAGGTGTTGAACTTGTTGTAAATAAACAAGGAGGTGTCAGATTTGGAAGGAACAAAGCCAAGTGTCTGCATCTTTTTACTGAGACGGGAATACCATGCCCTTGGAGCTTGTTTCAGTCCATATAATGCTTTATCTAGCTTGCACATATAGGAAGGTGTATGTTTGCTTTCAAACCCAGGAGGTTGTTTCATGTACACTTCCTCTTCCAGAACACCATGAAGAAACGTGTTCTGTACATCTAGTTGTCGAAGGCTCCATCCCGTAGAAACATCAATAGACAATACGAGACGAATGGTAGCAGCTTTTACAACTGGACTGAAAGTATCCTCGTAGTCTATGCCATACCGGTGTTTGAAGCCTTTTGCAACTAGTCTAGCCTTATAACGATCAATGGTTCCATCAGACTTTCTCTTAATTCTGAATACCCACTTGCAGTCAATGAGGTTTTTACCTTGCTTTGGAGGAACCAAGTGCCACGTTTTATTTCTTTCAAGTGCCTTATATTCTTCTAGCATTGCCTTTTTCCACTTTTCATCACCGAGGGCCTCTTCAATTGTGTTGGGCTCACCTGGTTCACCTGTGGAACAAACTAGACCATATTTCATTATGTTTTTGTAATTTTTATGTTGAATCACACCTTGTTGTAGTCTTGTGCGGTGTTTTGGTGCATCAGCAGGGTCTGCAAGATCCCGCAGGAGTCAGATCAGTAGCATGACCCAAGGAAGATCCGCCTGCCACTGTCGGTTCTAGGTGCGCGGGATTTGTCTGTGGCAGCAGCCCGGGGCGATGGTGAAGGAGACGCCGCAGGAGCCGCTGACGATCCGGAGCCGCCGACCGGCTCATCATGAGCTCGTGATGGCGCGGGCCCGTGTGAGTCAGGAGCTGGCCCCGCGTCCGCCTAACGCGTGAGGATGCGCCGCTTGTAGCAGACCGGCTGGTCCGCGAAGCGCATGTGGTCCGGGCCACTGTCAAGTTGCCGCGTGGCAGCGGGAGACCGGTGCAGGCTGGAGGGCGCGTCTCGCCCTGTCGGAGGGGGCCGCGCATCATGCAGCGGGCTACTGGAGACCTCATCACCGACCGCGCCTGACGCGTCTGGCGCGGGCATGCGGCTGGCTGTTGGCGCGGATCCCGGAGGTGATTGCCTGGGCATCTGCAGCTCCGATCCCGAGGGGGATATGCTTCCCTCGTCGTGACACATGTGATGAGGCCCATCTGGATGGATTTCTTCACCGTTTGGGTTGATTTCTGCGCCATTTTCTTCTCTGTTTCCATAGTTTGGTGCTCCTGTAACATCATCAGATGACTCATGCGCAAGAGGGTTAGCCAACATATGATCACAACAATTATCAATGCCCCATTGATCATAACCGGAGAGATTTGGAGGAAGCAAAAGGATTTCTTTTTGAAGTAGAGCACCAGCGTTTGGATGAAGATCGGAAAAAGGGAATTTGGTCTCATCAAAAAACCACGTCGCGTGATATGTAGACTCGACCAATGGAGATGTCAAGGCATTTTACACCTTTGTGTTGGGCACTGTACCCAAGAAAAGCACATTGGATTGACCGAAACATGAGCTTGCGCTTGTTGTATGGGCGTAGGTTGGGCCAGCACGCACACCCAAACACACGAAGAGTGGAATAATCAGGCTTGACATGAAGAAGGCCTTCTACTGGAGTTTCATTATTTATGACACAACTAGGGAGCATGTTGATGATGTGGACAACAGTAAGGAATGCTTCATCCCAAAACTTTAATGGCATGGACGCATGAGCTAAGAGAGCAAGGCCAACCTCAACAATGTGACAGTGTTTGCGTTCAGCTGAGCCGTTTTGTTGGTGAGCGTGGGGGCAAGACACATGGTGTGAGATGCCAAGGGTTTGGAAGAAGGAGTTCAACTTCTCGTATTCCCCTCCCCAGTCGGATTGGACAGCGATGATTTTGGAATCAAATTTACGCTCAACAAGTGCTTGAAAGTTTTAAAACACTTGGAAAACGTCGGATCTTTTCTTAAGAAGATAGATCCACGAAAACTTGCTATAGTCATCAATAAATCTTACGTAGTAAGTATGCCGACCAACAGAGCTTGGGGCCGGTCCCCAAACATCAGAAAAAATTAATTCCAGTGGTTGAGTAGACACACTAGTAGAAATTGGATAGGGGAGCTGATGACTTTTAGCTCGCTGACCAGAATCACAAATAGTGTCAGCATTGCGCTCACCAACATACGGGAGCTTATTTTTCCTAAGAAGTTTTTCAACTAAAGCAAAAGAAGCATGCCCTAAACGATCATGCCATCGTGTTGACGAGAGTTTGACAACACCAAAAGCTTGTTTATTGAACCTTGTGCGCTCCGGAATCAACGGGTAAAGCCCTCAAACACATCTACCGCGATAGAGGATTCTCTTCGTGGCTTGATCCTTGATCAAAAAGAAATAAGGATGAAATTCGAGAAAAAACATGATTATCAAGAGCAATTCTATGAACAGAAAGAAGACTTTTATTGGCACTAGGAATATGCAAGATTTTGTTAAGATGAATTTTTCTAAGGGGGGTACGAAAAATTGAGTGACCAATGTGGTTTATCCTCATACCTTCACCACTAGTTGTGTGGATTTTATCTTTGCCGCGATATTTTTCCTTCATGGTCACCTTTTCAAGTTCGTTGGTGATGTGATTGGTGGTGCCACTGTCGACGTACCAGTTGGTGTCGATCCCATAGGAGCCATCCGCAGCAGCAACAATTTTGTCCTCGTCTTGGGAGGAGTCGCCATCGTCGCCGTAACGGTACCAGCAGTCTTTGGCCGTATGCCCTAGCTTACCACAGATTTGGCAGCGAGGTGCATCCGGTCGTGACATGGTGGAGCCACCGCGACGGCCCCTGTTGTTGCCAGAAGAGGGCCGTCCACCGCCACGAGTGCTGTACTTGATGTTGCCGTGTCCCCCGCCCGAGGTCTTGCCCCTGTTGCGAGGTGATCCGCGCTGATGAGAGGAGCCGCCGCCGCGGCCACGGAAGGCTGCGTTAGCCGACGACTTGAAGCCACCCGAAGACTGGAAAAGCACCATGCGTTGGTCGAAGTTGCTCATCATAGAGAAGAGGTCGTCGAGGGAGACTGGCGCGATGCGGGCATCGAGGGCGGACACCAGGGGCTGGTAGTCCATATCCAGCCCATGGGGGATGTAGGAGACAAGCTCGTCGTCTTGCAGAGGCTTGCCGGCCACGGCGAGTTCGTCCGCGAGGCTGCGCACGTGGGCGAAGTAGGTGGCGACGGACTGGTTCCCCTTCTGCGCGTTGATGAGGGCCGTGCAGATGTTGTTCATCCGGCTGAGAGACTGCGACGAAAACATGCCCGCGAGAGCAGCCCAGAGCGCGGGCGACGTGGTGATCGCGGTCACCTGCACGAGGACCTCCTTGGACAGATTGTTAAGCAGATAACCAAGTACCTGCTGGTCCTCCTGTACCCAGATTGGGTGGAGAGGGTTGGGCGTCGAGGACTCCTTCCCGTCTTTGTCCTTGGTGACGAGGAGTCGGGCCGGCTCCGGTGTGGTGCCGTCGGCATAGCCGAAGACACCGGCGCCCCGCAGCTGCGGCACGATCTGGGCGCGCCACAGAACATAGTTCGTGCGGGTAAGCTTCTCCGTGACCTGTCGGTTGAGGTTTGGGTGGGAGGAGCGGGAGGAAGACATGGCTAGGGCACTAATGGCGATGAGCTAGGCTAGATGAGATTGGAAGAGGAGGCTCTGTATAACATGTGCGAGAGCAGAAATGTCTTACCCTTCAAGGGGGGCGTGGCACGTGTTTATATAGGGGATAGCGAGTCCCTGATACACGTACAAGTTGTTGGAGATACATGACTTGAGGAAGAAGAAGAATAGGAGATAAGGAGTTTAGTTACAACCGAATACAGGACTTAAACCAATCCTGCGGCTATCTATCTTATCTATCTCCTAGTACATATCTCGTTTGACAATTCAGAATCTGACTTTTGATGTTTGTAATATTTGTTCAATTAATTTTAGTTATTTCATGGGACTGAAGGCTTTGTTGTTGTAATTTTAGTTATTTCATGATTTGAGAAACACTACCATGTCTGTACTTATAGAAGTATTTGTGTTATCACGTTTATACAAAGAGACACTCCAAAGTTGTGAAGTTTGTGCCGAGAGAGAGGCAATTCCTATGTACCGTGCTGCTGCCTGTCTGCCCGGCATTTTCGAGCAAGAAAGTTCCAAACACCACGTTGCAAGGTGAAAATTATTCACTTGTATGCATCGGTTTTTGTAGTGCACAGTAATTTACAGGTGTGTTGTTTACAGCCACTCAATATTACAGGGTTTCCAAATAAGGCCTAAGTGGTGTGGTGTAGATGTGTGCTTCCCATTGGTCATAGATTCACAACCTTATGTTACTCTGAAGGTAATTGAGACAAATGGCTTTTCAAGTGCATGATAGCTGATGTTTCTTGTTCTGGGGTCTAAGCTACTGAAACAAGGTACAATTAGCTACACCCTCCGTCCCAAAATGAATGTCTTTGATTTAACACAGCTTTAGTAGGGAGTATATCTTTTTTTTTTGCGGGCAACAGTTAGCTACATAAGCTGTCGCCTGTACGTGGCTGCAACTCGTTTCTGAAGGTAGTTTTATTAACTGGTTGGCGGTTAAAGGTCAAATACCTAACTTGTCGTAGTCTATTAGATAAAGACAAGAGGGAACCCACAGCTGCAATTGGGTACCTTTAAGCTCATGAGTAGTATAAGAGTACAAGGCTATAAGCATATCAAATAAGAAACAGATCCATGTCTTCAACACACAAACTTCTATACCACTAAGCAATTTTTTTTGTTACATTGGATGCCACTCACAGTTTGGCACTTAGATCATCCGAAAGGGCAGCAGCACAATTATACGTTAGTCTTGAAGAAGTCAAATACTCACTGGTACTAGAACATGTCTTTGGTTGGGTGCATGTTGAGTGAGGACGGTGCCTCGCAAAGTTTGAATCTTACCATCACCCCCTTCTACATTGAATAGCATTCACTATAAGTAAACATATAGCACCTTCCACAATAAGCAGAGGAACTTCCAGGTACTAACTCTTTCACTAATTAATTGGTTTAGCCTATAATTTAATTAAGAAATAATAATTTTATAGTCAACTCCACAGAGAAAAACCTTTGAGCAATGCTAGCCCTGACGCATTCTTCGGTACACACAAACACATAATGTTGTTTGAACAGTTCAAACCCAATTATGTTGCTGTGAAATTTGTTTAGTACTTATTTTTTTTTTTTTTGAAATGGAGGTGTACCCCCGGCCTCTGCATCATGAAGATGCATGCAGCCATATTATTAATAAATTTAAAAAAAAGGTCAATCCAGAAAAAGGTCTTACAGCTCGCAAACGGAGCTAAAGAAAGGTGAGGAAAACCAAAATACATCAAGTCTCAAGCAACCGGAGATATAAAGAATATAGGATGGATCCCCTAGAGTCCTATCCTATTATGTGATCGCCATCCAAACCGGTTGAATATAGCCCGAGCGACCATCTCCCATCGGTTGCACCCAGTAACCAAAGGCTCCCCGGAGTCCATAGGAGTGAGTAAGGACCACGTACGGATCCAAGCTGTAGCCCTGAAGATAACCTGCAAGAAATTTAAATTATGTTGTCTCTTAAAGATCATATCGTTTCTGCAGTTCCATATAGCCCATAAAAGCGCACATATTCCAATCCGAATACGAGCTGCGGTAATCTGATCAGCCCCAGCCAACCACGTCCCAAACAATGACGCAATATCAGCCGGAGGTTGAATGTTAAAAGCTATATGAATTGTCCTCCACAATAATTTCGCCAAAGGACATTCAAGAAAGAGGTGTTGTATTGTTTCATCATGATCACAAAAACAGCACCGCGAGCTTCCCACCCATCTTCTTTTGATTAAGTTATCCTTAGTAAGTATCACTTTTTTGTGAACAAACCACATAAAGATTTTAATCCGCAAAGGAACCTTAATCTTCCAGATGTGCAAAGACCTTGGGATTGGGCCAAAATTAATCAAGTCTAAATAAAAAGATTTCACCGTAAAAATCCCATTTTTAGTAAGCTTCCAGCGTATCGTGTCTGGTTGGTCAGAGAGTTGAACGTCCATCAATCTCCGAACCAAGTGTAACCATGCATCCCATCTATGACCAACTAGCGTACGTCGAAACTGGATGTTGAGGGGGGTAGTTTGCATAACTGTGCCCACGTAAG
Source organism: Secale cereale (assembly GCA_902687465.1). Lineage (NCBI taxonomy): Eukaryota > Viridiplantae > Streptophyta > Magnoliopsida > Poales > Poaceae > Secale > Secale cereale. The sequence goes on from LR738710.1 coordinate 897,734,221, forward strand.
CCTCCTTTCGTTGCACAATGTTATAAAGTGATGGATATTGGACTGCCAAGGGCGTGTCCCCTAACCACGTATCTTCCCAGAATCTCGTGGACAGACCATTGCCTACCAAGAATTTGACCCTATGAAAGAACAAATCCCTCGTTCTCATAAGGCCCTTCCAGAATGGTGAATCCGTTGGTCGCATGGTTACTTGGGCTAATGTTTTAGATTGTAAGTATTTATTGCGCAAAATTTGAGACCACATACTCTCCGGTTCGGTCTCTAGCCTGTACAACCATTTGCACATAAGGCATTTATTCTTGATTTCTAGGTTCTCAATACCAAGACCTCCTTGCTCTTTGGGTCGACAAATAATATCCCATCGCGCAAGACGGTATTTTCTTTTGACCTCATCAGACTGCCAAAAGAAGCGAGACCTAAAAAAATCAAGGCGCTTTCTGACACCTATCGGAATTTCGAAGAACGAAAGTAGGAACATCGGCATACTCGTCAAGACCGAATTAATCAAGACTAGACGACCTCCATATGACATAAGCTTTCCTTTCCAGCAGCTAAGTTTTTTTTCAAGTCGTTCTTCAATGCATTTCCACTCTTTATTGGATAATTTACGGTGATGAATCGGTATGCCCAAGTAATTAAACGGTAACACACCTAACTCACATCCGAACAATTGTCTATATTTGTGTTCCTCGTCTTTAGCCTTCCCAAAACAGAACAACTCGCTCTTATGGAAGTTTATTTTTAGACCAGACAACTGTTCGAAGAGACACAATATGAGTTTCATGTTACGTGCCTTAGCCAAATCATGTTCCATAAAAAGGACAGTGTCATCAGCATATTGTAGGATGGATACCCCTCCATCGACTAGGTGAGGAACTAATCCATCTACATGTCCGCGTTGCTTGGCCCTGCTTATAAGTATGGCTAACATGTCAGCCACAATATTGAACAGGAGAGGAGACATGGAATCTCCTTGTCTCAACCCCTTATGAGTCTGAAAATAATGACCAATATCATCATTCACCTTGACTCCGACACTGCCCTTTTGTACTTGGGTGTCTACTTGGTTTCTCCAACGTTCACTAAAACCCTTCATGCGCATTGCCTGTTGTAGGAATGGCCATTTGACTTTATCATAAGCCTTTTCGAAATCCACTTTGAAGATAACCCCATCTAGTTTCTTCGAATGAATCTCGTGAAGTGTTTCATGTAGTACGACGACTCCTTCCATAATGTGTCGTCCGGGCATGAAAGCAGTTTGACTTGGTTGGACTACACTATGGGCAACTTGTGTTAAGCGATTGGTTCCGACCTTAGTGAAAATTTTGAAGCTCACATTCAACAGACATATGGGCCTAAATTGTTCAATCCGAATTGCCTCCTCTTTCTTTGGGAGCAATGTTATCGTACCGAAATTTAGGTGGAACAACTCTAAATGGCCGTTAAAAAAATCTTGAAACATAGGCATAAGGTCATCCTTTATAATATGCCAACATTTCTTATAAAATTCAGCAGGGAACCCATCTGGCCCCGGTGCTTTATTTCGTTTCATTTGTGAAATGGCCTGAAGTATCTCTTTCTCATTAAACGGTGCAGAGAGAACATCATTCTCCGCTGCGTGCAATTGGGGAATATCCTCAAGCACCGATTCATTTAAGGTTACGTATTGGCAGTAGGTGGTCCAAAAAGTTGTTTATAATAGTTTGAGATATATGCTTTCAAATTTTCATGCCCCACTATTGTCCCCTCATCCTGTTCAAGTTGGATAATTTTCTTCTTCCTATGTTTGCCATTTGCAATCATATGAAAGAATTGTGTATTATCATCCCCTTGAACCACCTTGAGTGTCTTAGCATGTAACGCCCACTTGAGCTCCTCCTCCCTCAGGAGCACTCGTAGACCTTGCTCAGCCTCGGACTTAGTCCTTTGCTCATCAACCGAGAGAAGAGTCTGTTCGGCCTTTAAGTCTAGTGTCTCAATTAACTGAGTAAGACGCTCTTTTTCCTGTTTATAAATACCACTCTCATTCTTTGCCCAACCTCTCAAAAACTGCCAAAGATGTCTAATCTTGTTCTGCCATCTATCAACATGTGACTTACCACTCACCGGTTTCGTCCATTCACGTCTGATGATGTCGAGAAAACCTTCTCTCTCGAACCAACTTTGTTCAAAAGAAAAATAATTTTTATTTGCCACATGAGTAGCAACACCCGAGTCTAGAAGAAGTGGTGTATGGTCCGATATCGCTCTCTGCATCGCGTGAACCGATACTAGAGGATATTTTTGTTCCCATTCCACACTAGCGAGAACTCTATCTAGCTTTTCATAGGTGGGAATAGGTAACATATTGGCCCATGTAAATTGACGACCAGTGAGTTCAATTTCTCTCAAATTGAGACTCTCAATAATCATGTTAAACATCATCGACCAGCGACTATCAAAATTATCATTATTCTTTTCCTCTCTTCTCCTAATAATGTTGAAATCCCCTCCCACAAGCATGGGTAAATTTTCATCACCACAGATTCTTACTAAGTCGGCCAGGAAGTCCGGTTTGAATTCGGGTTGTGCTGCCCCGTAGACAGCAACAAGTGACCATCGAAACCCATCTAGTTTTGATTTCACCCTAAATTTCACCGAAAAGTCCCCCTGGACCACATTAAGCACTTGAAGCGTATCGCACCGTACACCTAGTAAAATCCCTCCGAATCTTCCTCTAGGTGGTAAGATATGCCAATCAAAGTCAATCCCATTGGAAAGAGTGTGCAAGAACTGTGATGTAAAGTTATCGCGTCCCGTCTCCAAAAGTGCTATAAAATCTAAATGTTGTTCTAACGTTGTATCTGAAAGAAACCTTTGTTTAGCCAAGTCAGCTAGACCTCTGCTATTCCAGAAAAGTCCTTTCATAATTCATCATGGAATTTTTTCTTTAGCTTAATACGGTTACTCCTCCTAATTGCCGAAGTGGGATAAATTTTCCTCTTCCAGGTTCTTTTAGGCCCCTCCTCATGCCCCTGTGAGGAATTAGGACCATCAGTTATGGAGCGTAT